>VXBL01006287.1:934539-1192632 GCA_013400195.1 Aramus guarauna | reverse complement strand
TCTCCCCCCCTCCCCCCCTTTTTTTTTTTTTTTTTCAGTCAGTATTAGAAAAAGCTGCTTTGTCTCCAACACAGTTTCAGAGCTGGGACATCAGGCATGAAAGCTGCTTTTCTTGAATCCAAGAAGAAAAATTAAATTTTTGCCCTATGGCCAGTCTCTCCCTTTTCTCCTGGGTAAGGAGAGTTGGATTGACCATGTCACCTCCTTCAGCACAGATAACTTCAAGACGAGGTGAAAGAGTAAGATATTGGGGCTGGGAAAAGCCCATGGAAGCAAAGTGAGGTCTCATGTTTTAGGCCACATCTTGCTGGAGGGGATCTGGACCCTCCTTCAGGGTAACACTTTTTTGGGGAGTTTAATGTAGACTCTTTAAGACCTTACCAGTCTTTGACCGTAATTGGATATTGGTTTTATACCAACTTCATCAGCGAGGTTGTCCGGTCTAGGAGTACATTTCCTATGGGAGAATCTCTGAAGAAGTGGTATAATTCTCTCATTTGCTGAAAACTTGATAAATTTGGGAGTTCATTTTAATTCCAAAATGGAAAACATAAATTCAATTGGTGGTGGAATCAAACTTCAATATTTTTTAACATTCTACTTTAGTTTTTTCTTAAATAATAATTGAAATGATGACTTTGAGATGGAAAAAAAAAAATCACAAATGAAATATTGAAACAGACTGATGATCTTATTAAGGGTTTGTTGTTTTTTTTTCTCGACATTTTTCTCCTATCTAGCATTTTAATCAAAGTTGAACGAAAGAAGTTTTGATTTAGTTAAAAAATAATTTTAAGTAAGAAAAATTTAGAAATTTCATGGAGAAATTGTTCTGGGAACATGAGTAGGGACTCAATGTCATTAAAACCTGCAAGTTCTAAAGAAAAATCCAAAATCAAAAAGAAGGAAATAACATAAAGAATAGACTTCTTCCCTGAAATGAATACATCAGATAAGGATGAAAATAATCCTCCCCCCCAAAAAAAAAAAAAAAATCTTTCCTCAGCAACCTAGATTTGTGATAGGTCACGAATGAGGAATCAAATGAAATGCTGAACAGATAGATGATGACATGAAGGCTTCCTAATAATGCTAGATGCACTAATTTTTTTCTTAGTTGCAATTTTATGACTAAGCATAACACTTCTTATGAGTGATAGTAGAAAAAAACATAAAGCTGACAGCATAATGTATGATTGTGGTCCAGAAGACCGGGAGATAAATGCACAAGGAGAGAAGAAAGCCAGTCTGGGGAGGAATTGTTCTAGAGCTCCGCGATAAGGGACTTGTTAAGCAGTTTTGTGGCAGTTACGCCCAATATCGGGTGTGCATACTATGGAAGTAACCATGATAACAGCTTCATATTTCTCTAGCACCTTCCTTCTAGATGGATCATTATTTATATAGTACTGGGATGTAAGCTAGATGTACCCTACAGGCATTTACATTCTCATCTTATTCATGATGTTCAGTTACTGCAGTGAAAAGAGCCATTTATATCTAGAGACAGACAAGCAGTAAAAGTAGCAAACAATGGGGAAATGCAGTGCAAGAAAAGCCAAAAATCAGGATCTTGGAGGGTTTATGCACTGAGAAGTTTGGGATTACTTTCTCCAACTACATAGAACAGTTACTTTGGGGTGATGGTGTATCACGTTATAACTGATATCAGTACAAATCCTTCCTATGCACATTTGTTACGTTCATACTCATTCCTCATACTCATATGGATTGGATCAAACCTGATCCAGGGGACAGCAGCTTTGACAGTAATGCAGGACTGTGGTTATTTATACACCAAATCAAAGGATATCGACAACGTCAGACCACACAACATTTCATCCCCAGCCCAACTGCAGAGAAAAGACAGTTCAGCAGAAGTGCGAGAACAGGTGGACCTGTTGTGGAGTCCGCACTGCAGCTGAGTAAATGCCATCAAGGGGTCAAGATGCACTGATCACAGGAGAGGAGGTAGCCCCAAGCCACAGCTGGCCAGTTCTGCCGCCTGTCTGTAGCCCCCCTGGCTGAGCCTGGGCCCCTTGGCAGCCCATGTGTGAGAAGAGTGCACAGATCCCAGGGGAGAGCCCAACAACAAACTCCCTTCTCCACGATCATTCATGAATTATACAAGGGAAGAGAAAGAAGTGATCTTGTACCAAACATGTAATGTTGCTATTCCCAGCCCTTGACCTCTTGTTTTATGTTTCATTACCCACAACATCAAGGCTTCCCAAAGCCACCTGCAACAGAGTACACGCAAAATGTTTTCTCTTCTCTGTCTCCTGAAATGAGCAATTTTTTTTTAACTGAGAAGATTTATTGATGGTATAAGCATGAGAGAAAGCCTCTGAGCTGAAAACATTCCTATAAACAAAGAAAGTTTGGGGCAAGCAGGAAAAACACATGGAATTACAAGGGCTAGAAAGAAGGTTTGGGAAGGATCCTCCTCTCTGCTAAGAGAAGCTTAATAGTAATAGGAAAAATATTGAGAGAGAAAATCCTATAGCAACATGAGCAGCAGTGATTCACCACTCATTCTGCATGTATTAGATCTGACGATGGTACATAAGAGTCCATCCATCCATCAACTTATTTTCATAGTCATCGGTCCATTATGGTAATAGTATAGTGGTATTTGCAAGGTTGATATACAGTAATGATTTCTGGTTCACGAATCAGACTTCACATTAATTACTTTCCATTATCCTCACAGAATGCCACTACAAAGATATTTTATTATTCTTTCTGTCAAATCATCATCCTACTCCCTTCAGCCCTTAGTCCTTTCATACACTGGCTAGGCAACCAGACAAGCCCCAGTGTAGCCAGTACTACATCGTTAATGCGCACATACAATGAGCTACTCATAGGCACAGTATTACTCATGAACATGGCCTATACCTATTTTGATAAAATCCACAAAGAAAAAAAAAAAAAAAAAAGAGATTGTAGTTACTATGCAGATAAAAAATATTTTTCAACTAAAATGAGATGGCATGACTTCAATCATGTAAGCCAAAATATTTTTTTCTGAACTATGCTCTAATATTGCTCTTTACACAAGCATTGATTGTGTACACAAGATAATAAATGTTGGAAGAAAGTTTTTAGAATTGTTCATCTAGAATGAAAGGTGGATGTTTCCTAATCAAAATAACTGTGCATAGAGAAACGAATGAAAAGAAAACAAACCCAGCCATTATCCACACTCGGCTCCATGAACAAAGTGTTAGGCTGAGCCAAGCACTGGTATCAATTTTCCTTGCTTAATGAAAAGGTTTTCCGAGATGTAGTCCTTTCTGCTTCGCTGTGGATTGACAATACATTCTGACCTAATGGATGCTGATTACTGTTTCCATTATGCAAGGCTGACAGAAGCAATATTTCTTCAAACCACAACCTGTTGTTGAGCACAGAGCCATTGTAGTGCGACTCTGTGCTACAAAGGCCTTTTGATATCACATGTTCCTCATCTGCTTTGAGCCGCCAGACATCCTCTTGCATGGCATTAGGAAGACCTGTGAGGCTGTCCTGCCATCACAGCTGGGCTATCACCACTCAGGAGAAAAAACAGATCTATCTGGAAGTCTTGGTTCAACACGAAAACCAGATGAGACACATACTACACTTAAATTCGCTAAATTTAAAGACAAAAAACAAAGTAAGCACCACAAGTGAGAGATTAACTGGGTGGGAAGTCTTTAACTCCTTCTCATCTCCCCAAGGCACCAACTGAGCACTACCAGAACTGGCACAAGAAACCACATCCTTCTTGCAAAACAGAAAAGAAAAATTTAAACAGCATTACTGTGTACATCTTGTATCTACCCAACAGCTATTTCTGTTTGGAGGATTTGGGAATTTACCAATGTAGGGGCAGAGCCTGGGCTGCTCGAGCCAGGCCTGTACACAGAGACATTGCATACAGCCCTGCCACCAGCTTCTCAAAGCAGCTTACATACTTGGTGCTTTATTTGTATTTGTTGAACACGTACATCAGTGACCTTTTCACCATTTACATTTCATAGCCTAACAGCTAAGACTAATTCTTCCAGGCTCTGATAGCACACTAGACGCTCACCACAGTCTGCATTTCCCAAGGTGAGCTTCAGATGTCCCTTCCCACCACAACAAATTAGCCTGGTCAATGCAGGGTGCAGTCAATCTCAAGACCATGTGAAGTAGGAAACCAACATGCTGGTGTCTGACCTGCTGTGCCGTTGCCCATCATTAAGCATCATTGTGTCCTGGGCACCAGGAGAAGTGGGAAATGAGGAAGAAGTGAATAGCCAGCACTAAAGTTACAAGCGCGTGGAATGGCTTTGATGAAAAATTAAGGGTGGAAAGCTCAGTACGAGAGGCAGAAGAAAGCGTATTCAACTGGGGAGCAGAGTACCCACCACATCCCGTGTGTGAGCTGCCACTGCAGGAGCTGCTCTGAGGCTACTCAGCGCTTTACCTCCCTCTTGGTTTTGGCATCCCTGGGCTGGGCAGCCATCTCAGGAGAGACCCTCCCGAGTGCTTTGCTTTGCACATGCGATCAGCGTCACTACGGTTTGTGGGAACCCTCAACGTCCTCTAAATTAGATGCATCCTTGCTAAACCAGCTGTGAAACACGCTTGTGCCTGCAGAGTCTCAGGAAGAAAAAAAAAAAAAAAAAAAAAAAAAAAAAAAAAAAAAAAAAAAAAAAAAAAAACAAACAAAAAAACCCAACACAAACCCACCAAAATGAAAAGAAGCCTTTTCCAAAGAATATTAAAGGAGAACTAACACAGTTTTCACATGCTGGGTGGGGAGGCCTGAGTCAGCACGAGGAAGCGGTTGTCTCTCTACACCACCTCAAACTGCTCTCAGCTGTACTGAGCCTCTGAGCAAACCTTCTCCCAGAGAGAACAAACTAACTGCTAAAATATCTTCCCAGGGTTTTGGTGCATGCATTTTCTCCCCATTTGGCTTATGTATTTACTCCAGCTCTCCACTACCAGAAAAATGTTGCAGCAAGTGCCAGGGCACAGCCGGCGCTGGAGAGCGTTGCCTGGACCCCGTTCCCACATGCTGGGCAGCAGACCCCTCGCCCATCAGCCACCAGCTCTCTCCGGTCTCTCTTGACCCTGAGAAAATCAAAACTTCTGTGATTGCTTGGAGGATTTCTCCCTGCACTTCTGTTGTGTCCAGGGCTTCATCTGCCAAACGGTGGGTTCCAGGGTGACCGGGATTCTGTTAAGCTGCACTGAGAGCAAAACCATTTGTTGCTTTTAAAATAACAACTAGAAGGACAGGGAAAAAAAGCCCCAAACGTTGCTGGATGCAATTATTCTGCAGGAACCTAATTACTGCCAGGGTGCCACCAAAGGCAAAGCAGCTGAAGGTAGGACAAAAACACATGAAAAGCCGTACACCGATCAATTGCCAGCAAAAAGTCATTACTTGTGCACTCATGGTTTTATTTTTCTGGGGTCCGAAGGGGACATAAGGTTCTATAGCTCCATGAACTACAAACTTTCACATCAGGTTGATACTGCAAATCATCCACTTGTACGCTAGCAAAGATACATTGCTGTCCTAAACTTACCCAACACAAGTGACTCTTGCTTTTCTACAGCTCCACACAGCAAACAGCTGCAGAGAGGACAGTACTCAGCCTGTGTCACTCAGCGTGAAATATTCCCATTGCCCCACATCCCTCTCCGCTTTCTCTGAAGACACCTGGTGCATCTTCTCCGCTGACCACTTGGCATCTCCACTGGGTACCGCAGCCAGGCACCGTGACTCCTGCCCAGGGCCCAGCACCCAGCTCTGGCACTCAGGGATCAACCTTTGCTTGTCAGTCAAGCCTGAGGTGGAGGGGTTTGCCTAAATGGTACCGTACCAGTCTTCTGAGGAGCCACGTAATGGCACTAATGATCAGAAGGACAACGTCCAGTCTATGGAGGTTTCCTACTTAAACTAGAAAAGGTGGAAAAGGAAGCGGAAGAAGTGACCTCTTTAAAAATCAAGCAGAGGCACAAGTAAGACCACAACTCTCCCAAGCTCTGTGCCACAGATTTATTCTTGGAGCCACAGACCACAGCACTAAGAAGCTGCATGACTTCAAAAGCCTGTGTGGGTGAATGAGAGCAGCAACTCTTTCTAGTTCCCTTTTGCTATGCAAGATAATCCCGGTATAACTCACACATCCTTGATGCATCCTGTCACTTAACTGCCTTTCCTGCATATTGCCTCACCTGATGCAGGACAAATAGTTCGGGCTGTGAATTATTCAGTGTGCTGTACGCGGTGAATATGAATTTTGTTTGCTATTCTTGAGCTACTCAGATCCTACATCAATGCTGTGCAGGAAAAAGCTATGGACACACGCCTAGTGGATAACCATGCCTTGCCATCACTCTGTGAAACTGCACACTCTTCTGAAACTGACTGATTGTGGCTCATGTAATGTGGATGTCTTTGCCAATGGAAACTGTGCTCACAAAATAATTCCTTAAGGCACGCAGCCACACTGTCATTTGCATATTTGTATGCTTCATTTAAAAGGGTCTGCTATGTGTTGTGGCTTATTTTCCAGGCAAGGGTAAGTCATATTTTCCTAGCTCTTCAATTTGTAGCAACTTCACTCTCCTTCAATTCCCTCCAGTTTGCTGTGAACACTGCTGCTGCGATACTTTTCCATTGAACAAATAAGTCGCACGGCCCCTTGGAAACTGTTACCACAGGTATTCAGGAAATAGCTGGCAAGAAGAATGCTGCGGTTCATATTTCCCCGGGGAAAGCACAAGATTGGCACAGTGCAAAACCAAGCCAAAAAATTCATAAACACAGATGAAAAGAAAATTCAGCATAATCCTTTTCCAAAGCCAATCCTTAGTGAATCTGCGAGATGACAGGCTGAGTACATGCCTGGCTTTCTGCTGACATTATAATGGCTGATAAGACTTTGGCAAATGAGTAGCAAGGAATGATCAAGTGAAACAGCTTTTGTCTCCTTCGCTGTGCCTGAAACAGACCTCCAGTTGCATCTCACATAACCCTAGCAGGAAACTTCACCGCCTGAAAGCAGAACTGCAGCAACCTCAGAAACAGAGCTGGGGAGACCATCGTACCAACAGAGGATACAGAAACGCTTTGCAGCAAGATGTTCATTATGGTAACAAGGCAAATCAGGAAAACGTGCAGCACAAACACAGCGAGCATCTTGTCTGCTAGATGCCAGCAACCCACCTGCCAGGCTGACTGCCCACCAGTCTGGGAGCCCTACCTTTCAAACCCCTATTTTCTCTCATTTCATTGCAAATCAGGCTGTAGCTCCCAGGTACCGAGCACTGCCCCGTCTCTGGTTATGCAGAGGAGTTTCCCCAACACTCCACAGCAGTCTGACTTTTTTCCTATGTGCTGGTTTCAAACAGGAATTTCAGCTTCCAGCCAGGTTTATTTCTAACAATAACTGCCAGATCCTCATTTGCTTTAGATGTTTATATCTCCATAGAAGATAAAGTTAACACCTGACTAAAGGTGTACCAGGCTGGGTTTCAGGGACTGACTTTCACTTCAGCTCCAGCAAGGCCAGGATTTGGGGATCATGGGGCAGAAACTATACATCCAAATTTCCTTCAACACGGTGCTGCACTTTTAACCATAGTCTTCTGTGAAAATCCAAGCCCTCTCAGACTGCATGATCTTTTGTCACGCATTACTTTCAATATCTTCTGCTTGTGATTTCCTCTTTTGGGTCTGTATAGAAACATTCCTAATGATGCTATCCAAAAAGCAAGTTGGTACAAACCTATACAAGCCTATTAGCCTCTAAGCAGCCATGCTGACTTAAATGGAAGGACTCCAGCTGACTTCACGGGAAGCTGAATCAGGTCAGTAACGAAAGTTACAAATTCAGATTTGATTCTGTGACACAGAAGTTCAGAGACTTGTCTAGATCTGTTGAATATCTGAAATCACCAAGACTTTTGCACTTTGCAAAAGCAAACGGTAACATAAGAGTCTTGAAAATTAGGATACTGCAAGACTAAGCCTTCGCACGGCGCTGCCGCTATACTGAGAATTGAAACAAGAAAGGCGAAAAAGGAGTATTTGGTATAGAAGTGAATACAATCTCAAAAAGTGGCTGTGTTTGGGGTTTTTTTCCCCCTTTCTGGATGCACATCTTTATTTCACTTCCTTTACGGCCTTGGCTCTTTTCATCTGGAGAAACAGTATGCTTCTCACTGCTTTCTCAGGTACTAGCCTCGGTCCAAATTACGATCTTAACCACATATATTATTACTCACATGGCTATTGAGATCAGCTCCTCTCCTCAACAAAAGGCTTCTGCTCCCTTATTAACAATATTTCATCACTGCATAGATAGATGTAGAATGACAAAGGCATATGAAATAATGAACAACGCAATGAAAGCCCCTTGGATTTTCCTATTCTACCCATAGTGCAGGACAAGAATAAGGAGACATTTCATGAAATTAGAAAGGTTACAAAGGCTGTTATGGATTAAAGGAAAGACTTTTCCTCTTTGCACATAGTTTATAACCAGCCTGTGAAATTAACTGCTGCCTACTCAGAGCTGGGGAAGAACGAGATCATATTTTCTGTGTCCTTTTTGTAATGTGGGATCTAGCAATACTCATATCCTCAAAGCACATTTTGAAGTAAAGTAAGAAAGGAACATCTTAGTTAAAATAAAAGATGAAACAAGAGGTTCTGGTATGCACAAGGCTGTTGGTTGTTGTCTGGCTGGATTAGCCTTTACAACACTCTTAAGAGAAGGAGGCTTAGAAGATGATGCTTGGAAAGCAGATGGAGGCAAGAAAGCTAATGAAGAAAAGGGAAAGGCCAAGGAAGGAAGGGTGAGATGCACAGTCAACAAGCTAAGACTTTCAGAAGTCTGGGTGGACTTCTGGAGTAGGATGGGTAGTTCCACCTATCGCAGAGCAAGAATGAAGTTTGGGGCACATGAGCCATGCCTTGCTGAACTGGGAACAACAAGGCATGGCTCACATGTCCCAAACTTCGTTCCTGCACAGGGGCACTGGGCTGGCACTGCCTGCCCCAGCCCGGGGCGAGACGGGCAGGGAAGCTGGGTGCGGAGCCCCTGCCTGCCAAGACGCAAAAGCCAGGTGATTTTAGAAGCAGGGCAGCTGTTTGCACAGCCCGAACTCCACACTGCTCTGTGGGTTGCAGTTTGCCATACAAACTCATCAGTGCAGCCGTTATTACTCAGGAAAATGCACTGTGCTACATTTCATGGGGTCAAGCGTTTTTAAATAAGAAAATTGAAGGTGGTCTAATCCTCTCTCATAGTAAATGTGAAGTTGTGGTCAGCTCCTCTTGTAAGGTTGCTTCTGTGCCTAGAAATCCCTCACGCTAACTTTTGATTTCTCTGTAGCTACTCCTGGCAGCGCTGCTGGTCCCAGTCCTCTTCCCCCACCGGCAGGAGCAGCTATCCTGCCTGCTCTGTTTGCAGAAACGGTAGTGGGACAATACAAAGACCGTGCTAGACTTCCCCACCAGTTCCTTTCTGTGAGATGAAAATCACATGGTATATTACTCAAAGACTCAAAAGCTCATTGAGTAGCTTAAGATCCACTGGTAAAATTAAAAGTGATAAGGGATGTTAATCTTCATGCTCCAGGGTATAAACTAATTACCATCTGGAGTCAGGAGGAAGCTTTCCTCTTTATACTGATACAGCCTTTTACTGTTGCCTGGGAAAATGATGAGTTTGGAAGAGGTTGTTCCTCTCTCTGATGCATTGACCTTTGTCAAAGACTGGATTCTCAGCTAGTGGATCAATGGCCTATTTTAGGATGACATTCCTGTGTTGATATATCACCTTCCATTCAAATACATCCATTTGATTTAACATCCATTAGCAAGGTAATGCCCCAGAGCCTGGTATTTGTCAAACTGTTTGCTCACCCTTTTTATTCCGGAGATTAGTGCAATCTTACACACAAAGCGCAAGTGAACACGTTCATTGCTCCATAACTCGCCTTTCATCTGAAAGGTTGGTGTTCCCTCCACGCCTTTCGGAGGCAGCAGTGGTGGTGACACTGGTACAGACCTAAGACTTTTATCAATGAGCAGCGTGGCAGGTCTATTTGTTTGAGCCCTTGCTGACACCCACAGTCTCTGTAATTCAGTCTGACAGATTGAGGCCATGTTCCAGATCTCACAAAAGAAGCAGAGGCGGGTATTGATTTTTCTGTTATTGTTGGTGATTTGCTGCTTCATTCTTTTAACAAATGTTAAAAAAAATAAATATAATAAACAGGAAGGTCACAGCTGCAGGTTGGCAGAGCACACAGTACTGTTTCCGCTGTTATTCTGTTCTGTCTCTACCTTTCTAATTCAAAGGGCATGTTCCACAGACCTCGAGAAGCAACACTGGATAAACATGAAAAAATAGCCACAATGCTGCTAACGACCCAGAGGGACTGCAGGACAAATCTGGTTCCAAGCATCTTTCACACTGCAACTTTGAGTAATGCTCCTGAATCACAATTCAGAGTAACAGCTGTATTTACAGCTTCTCCTGCACTAACTCTCGCGTGGAGATAACCTTCACGTTCATACGGAAACCAGGCCCCTCAGCATACCATGCTCAGGCTTGACTCTAACTCACCTCAGGTACCAAGCCCAGAGCCAGCGCAGGCCCTAGCACAGATGTGCTGAATGCTGCTGGCCACGTCCCCTCACCTCTCCAGCTACCACGCGGACACCACGGATCAGGTACGTACCCGTCCTGTGCATCTGCTGCAATTTTTCAGCAAGGTGCACATCTCATAGCACCTTAGTCCTGGTGTACAGAGATGCTACGGTATTCATCTCCCATTAAAGCCTACAGAACTTGAACACCTAGATCCCTTCCCTAATCTACTGTATTGGTTCCTGGGGGTTTGGGAGCTTTCTAATCTCTAAGCATACTAAAATAAACAAAAGATAAACCTTTATGGGTCTGTTGCTTCTATTATACATCATCTCAAAATGCTCAGGATTTCCCTTTTTACAGCTAATTCAGAAGACATGCAGATTCAGGTCTGGACTCCTGGGTAGAACATGCTTCCATATGTGGAAATAAGCCATTTGTAGTCATTCTCAGATTCTGAATTTATTATCAGTGTCTTCAGATTTCTCTTAGAAAACACTGGACACTGCTTTGTGTTTTGAATTGTGTTAAAAAACCAAAACAAGAAAAAAACAAACAAACAAACAAAAACACACAAACCAAAACAGTTGCAGTTGTTCAGGTTTGGGGTTTGTTTTTTTTTTTTAGTTTTTGGGGGAGCAGGGTGGCAGGGAGAGGCTGGACTGCTCCCACATATCCTCAGCAGAGCAATAGAAACAAAACATCGAGCACTTTAATGGTATGCTGATGCCTCTAATGTAAATACAAAATATATAAGGGATTTTTTTTTTTTAGCAGCCTTTCAGACTTTAAGAGAGATAAGTAATATCTTCATGCTGTGAACGGAGCCATTTTCACTATCACGGGGCTTTGACAACCAGCTTCCTACGCAGTTCGTCATGCTGAATGTCACCAATACTGTCTGAATACTGATATTGTTCATGACTTTTTGTTACGTCTCATGTAAAGATTTTATGTATTTAATTTAGCAAAGGCATTGATAAACGGGTATAAATCTTTGGAGAGGCTACTGATAAAAAACTCCTTTAATATCACACTGATGTCTGTGCTGTGTTAGGCTTCAATAATATTTATATTTTATCCTTTTTATGAGCTCAGTGGCATTACAGTGATTGTTCTTAAAGATGATTGAAAAACACAGTAATCTCCTGGGAACACTGACATAAATCTGGAGTAACCTTGTTGCTTCTGGTGGAGATACTTTTGCATTATTGGGAGTGCTATTGGGGCTAGGGATTGTGTCACACCTGCAGTTACCAGCAAGGAGAAACACAGCTACTTAGCTTGCTACGTGCCCTTGCCCTCTCTCTTCAAAATCCTTGGCTTATTTGCTAAAACAAGTATTTTCTCTTCTCCACCCATGATGGCAGTGGTGTGCAATACTGGCACTGGCTCACGAGGAGCATTTTTATTCTCCCAAACAATTGGCCAGCAAAGAAGCAGCCCGCTCCTGCATGGGTCACTGGTCAGAAAGAAGGAAGCAGGGCCACCAAAATCAGCAGAAATCTTTGTTTCTCTTGCTGATAGCATTGCTGGCTTGCACTTCATCCAATGCAGCCTTGCTCCTATCAGCCTGCTTCAAGAGCAGCATGAGGACCTGTCCTTTAATGGTCATTCTCCAGCAGGGAGTAGCATGGGCTACAAAGGGCAGCTGCAGGCTGAACAAACATCTGCTTCAGCTCGCGAACACTCAGCTACCAGTGGTTTGGCTCTTACCAGTTATAGCTGTATCTATTCTACTGCCTTTTTCATATATATAAACATTTAAAAACAAATGTGATGCTTTCAAGGAGGTAAATCACTGCTTGCTCTGTCTCTCAGGAGCTGTTCTGTGCTCCCAGACAGGACAGACTCCTCTTTGAAAGGCGTGAGGTTTAATTCCCTTGGTGCCACTGCATTTCTGTTTTACACACCCTGGCCTGGAGGTGATAACAGCAGTGGGGGCACACCACTTCGCACCTCAGGGATGCTGGCTTATATCTCACAGGGATGCTGACACATCCATGGATGCAGCTTATTAGCAGTCCTGCAGCCCCACTGAAAGGGAAGGTGTGACTTTCCTCTGTTTCCATTAGCACCGTGCCAAGAGGTCACGGCAATGGCCGCAGGGAGTAGGATCACACCGTGGGGGTAAGCACAAGCAGGTAGTCCCACCACCAACTTGTTTAGCCAAAATATCAAAGAGAGAGGTGAAGTGATCCACCCAAGGTCAAAGAAAAGCTCTTTGCCAGAGCTGGAAACCCAGCTCTCGTGAGTCCGTCTACAGATCTCTGCCAATCCTCCAAGCAGCTTTCCCCAGAAGCAGAAGACACGCCTGCTCTATTTGTGTACAGCTATAATTGTGAACTGGTCATGGAAAATTGCTGTGTGAAACTTGGTCCTATTTGGAATATTACTTCTTCACAATACGTAAGAAGTCTAGTAGGAATGCCTTACAAATGTTATTCATGTTACACCTCAGGGGCAAGATAAATAATACACAAATTGAACGAACACCCAAGCACATTAATGGGAAAGGCTATACAACTTCAACTACCCTGTGAACTTTTCCATTTTCCTCACAGAAATTGTTTCTGTCGATATTTTGATTTAAATTGGGCTGAAAAAGAGGAAGGAGAAAAGTTTAATCAGAAGGTTGTCAACAACCTGTGCTCACTTAAGAATTAGTGGACAGTACCACTACTTGCAGTTTTGTATACTATATATCTTTCATGCAGATAAATTTTTCTGGGGGCAAGGGGGGCAGGGGAATTAAAGAAAAAATTCACTGTATTTAATTTTTGTACTTTGTTTTGGAAAAAAGTTAATTGGATTTTTTTCATTGCTATGTGTTTTTGCAAGAAGTAAAAAACCTTAAACTAGCTAGTACAAAAACAATATTTACTGTAGCACTACTACTAATTAACATGCATTTTTTCTCAGTGTTGTGATACTCATGGTTAGCTGTTAGAACAAGTTATACTGAAATAGGGAAAAACGACAGAGACACCTTCTGCTGTAATAGATACAAATCACTGCCACCCTATCAATTAAGCAGCTGAAGAGCTGTCAGGTTTCCCTTTTGGCTTCACCATGCACAGCGGTTCCCACCCTCTCTCCTGCCATGATCCCTTGTTACTTTAAGCCCTTGATTTACATCACGAGCTCTGCGGAGCAAGGACTCGTCTCTTTGTTTTGCTCCTGTAACATCTCTTATTCCTAATGCACGCAATTAACAGTAACACCATAGCAACGCAAAACCTCAGATGCTGCCCAGTTTGGTGACAAAGTAAACGTTCACCATCATCTTCACAGTCTACTGAGATTTAAGAGTTTGAATTAGAAGAGACCATTGTGTTACCTAGCAGTTAAAGGCTAACTTTAGCCCAGTAGGCTCATATCCACACTCCAGAAAAGCGGTGGTCCTACTCCACAACATCTTTTCCTCTCTTTAACCCAGAGACCCCCGTATCAAGCTGAACAGCCCGCAATCTGTGGTGTTCACTGATAGCCCATTTTTACAGTGGATAAAACCCACTGATCCTTCACTGAGGTGCTTCCTCAATTTTGCCTTTATCTTTCTAGTGTGGGCAAGATCTTATATTTCAGCAACAGAATCCAGTCAGGGATGAAAGAAAAATATTGTTCATCTTGGTTTAGTATACATTTATTGACCTAAGAGCAGCTTTCTTTCCCAGAAGAGAGCATGAACTCTTGTGAAGACACAAGAAGGGATGCAGAAAGGCAGGGAGAGTTTGGCCAGGTAACATAAAGCAAGCAAATTCTACTTGCTTAACACCACTGCTGTCTCCCTGCCCACACTGACTGACCTGATAACAGCATCATTTCCAACAGGAGAGGAGCCTAGTCCAGGAGCAACGGCAGCTGCTTGGCAGCTAGGTAAAAGGGGTGTTAGGCTAGGTTTTGGTAAAGAAGTGACCTTCAACCACACTCCTGCACTCACAGTTGTATTGCTGGCAAGGGCAGCAGAAGACTCAGGAACTTGGAGAAGTTTGGAAGCAGAAGAGAGCAGAAAGATTCATGTCTGAAACAGTCATATACTTCATTGCACAATTATATAATTAAGACCGCACAGGTTCTTCTAATCTAAAATTAGCAGATTTGGTTTTAACTAAAACACTAATTCAAGGTCAATAGTAAATACCTGCAATACTCCACGTGGCAGAACAGAGGGAGAAAACTGGCCCAGAATATAAAAAGCATTAGAACAGGAGGCAAATTAAGAAGTGCTTATAAACTGATGGTGTTAAAGCCTGGGAAACAGTAAGTGAAGAACACTCCAGTCAGTTATAGAAAGACTTAGATCGTTTAGAAGCTAATGGCAAAGACAGTTCAAAGCTGACAAACTCAAAATAATGAGGACTTTTAAATATCTTATACTCTCTGTGAATCTTAAAAGGCACAGATTAAAAAGGTAAGGAAATCCAAAGAGACAATCTAAGGGTTGTTTAGTGTTTTCTGTTCTGGAAATGGAGAGCAAAATGCAAAGTCTTTCTGGGGAACAAGTGTCTTAAGTAAATAAATGCCCTTACACTGGGAAGAAATTTAGTTAAAATAGTAAAACTGTTTAGTACGTAGCATAAAAATCCAAGGAGAACAGCAAGAACAGTTTAGACGGAAATAATTTGAAATCAACAGAAGTAGGCATCCTGGCTAGTTATGTATTCTTGAAAATTATAATAAACATCTGAACTGCTTTTCAGATCTGGCCTTCCAGCAGTTGGAAGTCAGGTTTCATTTAGAAGTCAACATAATTAAGAGTTCACTTGCTTAAGTCATCCTTTCCAGTGAGACCAGGGCTCCCGAGTGCCTTCAGTGCTATGGAGAATACCACTTTGTGCCCAGACGCAATACCACGCCAAGCCCACACCAATCACACCCTCCTGTTCATTCTGCCAGGCCACGCTTCAAATTTAAACATATTCCATGTGAACATTCAGATGTAACTTTCAAAGCTTACAAGATCCTACTGCTCGTAACAAAGCAAAGCAGATCGACCATTACCTGTCTGTTGTTTAATTAGGTGATCTAATCTTTTGCTCATTTCCTAAAATCATGTTTCTTCCAAAATGAGACAGCTGGCATGTAGCTCCCAGCTGATCCTCGCTATTACATGGCTCTTTCAAGAACATAAAAAACAGAGTCTCTTTCTTCACAGTGGAGCTATTCAACAAAAATTAAAATGACAATTTTCACAGGATCTTTTGCATGGTGAAGTCCTACTCCGGAGCCAACTCACACCTCTCCAAGCTGACCAGCCTACTCCTACATCGCAGACAGGCTTTCAGTGACATCTCTGAACATTTCCCATGCTTCATTAAAGCACTAAACTCTGAATGCCACATTTCTAGTCTCACAGCCCTTGCTGGCCTCTAAGCTGTAGAAAACCCAACAGTTCGATACAACTAAAACTAGATTAAATAACATTGATGAAAACTTTACTGAGTTCCTACAGCATAACGTACAAATTACTTGGCCAACAAACATCATTAAGCTTTGTTTAATAATCTTGTAGCATTTGGCAAACATGCTGTTCAATAAATGCCTTATTAAATTTAATTTAAGTCTTTCTTTGAGATATGTAATTCTAAGGGTGAGCATGTATTTTATTATAAGATACAAAAAAACCCAGAAGTGATTAGAAAAACCTCAGAAAGGACAGAGGAGGGGAGGAAAAAAAAGAAGGGGGACAGAGGAGGGGAGGGAAAAAAAGGGGGGGACAGAGGAGGGAAAAAAGTCAAGCAGACCTACTTGAACACTCCAGAAAATGGTGCCAAAAATTGTCTGGTTGTGCAGTTTATAGCCATTTTAAGGTCTAGGAAGTTTCAGGATGTCATTTGTAGGTGTTTCATGACCAGCAGGTCTGTGCTGCCATAGGAAAACACAAATACCTGTAAATGACAAACATGAAACAAAGCTCCTATCAGTAAGAGACAGGGCAATTTTTGGAGGATTTCACATTCCTTTAGATGTAGCCTTGCAGGGACTGAAGGGACAAAGGGAAAAACCCTGTGTTGAAGTCATGAAGGTAACTATTTCTCATCTGCTCGTCCGCTTGTCTTCATTACGTGGATGAGAAAACTTGAACTGGAAGAAGGATAATTGAATAAGCCACCTTGTATTCAGAACAAATTGATGAAGAACGGTTGTAGTAGTGGATGTAAAGAATGACTGACCAAGCCATAGTATGACAGATTAAAAATAAGAGGAAAATAGTCTATAATTATTAAAAGCACCGAATGTAATTCTTACCAAAGCTTCAAAATTCACCAAAAAAATGAAATAAATACACACAATAATGTCTTGTTCTGATTTGAAAGTGAGTCATTGGAGAAAAGATTAAAAGTTAAAGCCACATATTGAAATGGAGAGAGAGAATAAGCAGATTTTTATACTTGTGTTCAAGAAGGGAGAATTATACTAAAAATACAAGATGATTAAATAGGCTAAGTACATAACTGCTGCTGTAATATCACAGTTAGAAACCTCATTGAATTCAACAGTTAAAAGAAAAATAAATTTAAAAAATTTTAAAATGGGAAAAGGGAAAAAGGAAAAAAGAGAGAGATGATGTGTTCCAGGGCTGTTGCACTGTGTTCTCGGTTACTACATCCTGGCCTTAACACCACTCATTTTACTCTAACCAGTCAGCTCCACTCACCACATACAAGGACAGGTACAACACAGAGCATCCTAAATGCTTTGTGTGTATTTTTGCCATTGAAATGCAGCTACTTCCTGGGAAGTGTGACAATGCAATGGAAAAATCCTGTGCTCAAAGGAGAAGAAAACCAATATCTTTTCCATAACAAAAACTCAAGAAGGAAACCCTCATTTATATTTTTTAAATGGAAAAAAAAAAAAAGATATTTTTTCCCCCCTACCAAGAGAGTGAAGCTGTCTTGAAACTTTTCAACATTTAGGTATTAGCCAAAATATTTTGACCAGTTCTGCTCTAACAGAAATGAAAATTGAAAGAAAGATATCAACTGATGGCCCAGACCACCACGGACATGAGACCACTAACCCCAGGATCCAACCTTACCACATGAAAAATATTTGTGAAGAAACATCCACACAAAGGACTTTCATTTGTGACACCTTGTCCAGGTAACACACGCCTGGCAGCCTTACAATATTTCAATTGATAAGCCTCAGAAGGGTGAAGGAATGCTTTTAAAATAGATCTGAACAGGTGTAAGTCTTCATGAAATCAATACGCAGCATTCATTTATCAGGAAGTTGAATTCACGCCAGTTCTGACTGAATTGGAAGATCAAATAAACATAGGTATTTCAAGATTAAGGTTTCGGAAAATTAATTGACCTTTCATATGGTTCTCTAAAATTATGTCTTTAGTTCTGGGAGCCCATAAAAGAAGCTGCAGCTCTACAGTGACTAGATCACATCGGTGACACGTGAAGTTACTGTTCATAGCTTTAATATAAGGAATGACGCCATCAACAGCTAAGCAGACCTAACAGGCTCTGCGGTTTCCCCACAGCCACTCATGTTTTCAAACCAGTGCAATGGCTTTTGGAGGAAAGGAAGGAAGGTGCTGTGTCATGCAGTGGCATTTCAAGCTGTGGGTCTATACCTCTGTGCAGGAAATCAAGTTTCATACCTCTGCTGCACTGGTAAGGAAAAGTCTCAACCCACCAGTTATGCCAGAGGAGGAGCACCGTGCCCGTCCCTCCCTTGGCACGCTGTGCCTCTTCCCCACCTACTGTCAGACAACATCCAGTGTTACTGGCTCTGCTGTAGAGCTGTCTCTGTGTGAAGCTGCTAAGTTTTTCGGGGTAGCAAACATTTTCCTCTCCATTCAGTACCTTCTCACCGTGGACCATAAATAAGTGACCATCATTGATGGAGCTCTGGCTGCTGCTACATTTTCATTTTGCATTACTACATGTGCATGGGAGGGGACAGTCTTTCCCCAGAAGGGTTGACTGACTGAATAGCAAGGAATGGGGATGAAAAGCATAAATATCCCACACCTCACCCTTGGCCACGGGTCCACACAGAGGTCAAACATGCCCATGGAAGCCACAGCTAGTCTCCTAGTCCCTGATGTGCATCTCCTTCTTAACACGGAGGGGAAAAGGTGACCTCTCTCTTCAAAGAAAAATGAGCCCCAATTATGATAATGTGAAATTCCTCAGTGAAGAGGCACTTTTTGAAGCTGGGCCAGGTACAGAGGACAAAAGGAAACAGGCGTACGCCAACTGTTCCCAGAACATTGCTTCAAAGTTTTTCTGAACGATCCAATTTTTATGCTATTTATCTGTGCAAGAAGGAAAATACAGCTCACCTGAGTAGATTATAGTGTTGCTGATGGATTAAGACTTAAAGCAAGTCTTGTCATCTTTTATTAGGCATAACATTAGAACACACTGGTAGGGTATAAACTGCATCATTGCTAGGTAACATCAGATTTTTCAATTATTATTATTCCAGTCATCATCGTGCTGGAACATGTAGAGATTTAAAAGTCAAATACCATAATTATACCCGCAGGAGGAGTGAGCGGAGGAGAGTCCGTGCTGGGTTCATAGGTACACACTCTTGGCAGGTTTGGTGTCTATATGGCTTTTATTTTTTTTAAAGCAATGCAGCAAAAATTCAGGCATTCAGACTTCCATTACCTTTTCCCCCTTGTAAATATTCAAAGCAATACAGTCAAGTATAGATTGTCTTCTCCTGTCTCATTTAGAGAATCCTAATGACAGTACACTTAGATAGTAACCTTACTGAGACTCAAGTCCAGGATGGTGAAGGGAAAAACTCACTTTTTGTATTAGCAGTCAAGTACCACTGTTTACAATACAGCAGCTATATTTGAATGAAATTCTGGTCGAGAAGTTGTAGGAAATCAATGAAATTCTTTTTCACTGAACTCCTGAATTTTTGGATAAGGTTGCATTTGCGCTGAGTTAAGCCAAATGGTGCCAAAGACACGGGTTGTATCTGAGACACAAAAGCAGGTAAATCATTTCTCTTCCTCTTCCATGACCAGTAATTCTGCCCAAAGCCTGATCCCAGCACTTAATTACTACTTATAAAAAAAAAAGTATACCTCTTTCAGTAGGTTGTAATTCTTTCCATTTCCTCCTGTCACTTAATAATTTTAAAGTGGCATTTTATTGGTGTTTATCATGATTTAATGGTACAATCATTTGCTTAATATGTTGTTACCTGAAAATAATTATTTCTCCACTGAAGCAGGTATGTTCTGCTTAAGAACTACTGTAATACCACTTCTGGTTCAAAAAAGCTTCCCTGAAAATTCGCCCTTATAGCCTTGACATATTTTAGTTATGAAAAGCAGAGTAAAAGTACAAAATTTTAAAAGCTATGTTTTAAGTCTCTCACTAGGCTTAATTGTCTAACAGCACTGTGCTTCAGTTATTTTTCAAAAACACAGATTAAGGTAAGAATTATTCCATGTTTCATTTACTTATAACACCACAGTACTGGCCAATGTTCTTGATGAGCACAATGTGAAATTGTTTAAGTATTTAAAAAAAAAAAAAAAAATAGTAAAAGGCTCATTGAGCTTGGCTCGTGTACTAACTTCAATTATATCCAGCAGAGAATTAGCTGGTAGCTGCAGTGCCATTACATCAAATTTAAACAAGTGTAAATGAAAGCAGAATCTAACCCGAGGTTATGGGCTCTCCTTATGACCTGTGAGGAGACATTTTCATTCAAGTGTCAGGGCTGTCTTATATTTTGTTTAGTCAGTGCGAAAAAGCCTAGACGTATCCACACCGTCAAGGCTTAAAATCCATCCCCAAAATTTTCAACGGGCAGTATCAGAAAGCCACTGCTTGTGGATGTCTTACACACCAGCTCAGCTCCCCGTTGCTCTGCTGTAGGGAGGCATGTGCTGAAGAAAGACAAAATGTCATCTGGTGCCAGCGGGCAAACGCCCTCAGGGCCAGAGCAATGCCTTCCTGGCTGCAGGAGAGGGTCCTCCTGCCTGGGGAACCACGCTCTCCGAGGAGCAGAAACATTGTACCGTGAGAAATCCAGGGTGAGCTGCTGACTGAAGTAACAGAATGGCTCCTAATTTACAATTTGGAAATCCAGCAGGAGAAAATGGAAATATATTGCAGAATCCTGAAAAAAAATTTTCCAAATTTCATGGGGCCCAAATTACATAAGGGGGTATTTATTTCTGTTAGTACTCCCCCTGCCCCCCCAAAAAAGGCTGCACCAATTTCACCTACTTAACAAGTTACAGGAAACCCTACATACTACCCCCCACACTGATGACCTGATCCAAAGCCCCTCAAGGAAAGTAAGGCTTCCACTGACATCAGCACCTTTGGATGGGATTGAAAGGAAGTTTTTTTTTTTCTCCAAAGAAACAGGCCGATGAACTTGGCATGTTAATAGCACGAAATCCAGTAGGACAGCACAGGGTAGGATAACTCTACCAGGGTGGAGGCAGGAGGATGAAGGCGGTCATGGTATGGTGTCTCTGGTCATTTGTCCCCAGCTGGCTGGGCCACCAGCTGCAGAAACAGTACCGGTGGCGGGTGCTGCTGCTGGAGCAAGCCCCCGCAGATGCCTGCTTGCCCACCTATTTCCTTCCCTCCCGGGCAGGACAAGGCGGCTGGGTTTGGCCCTTCCGCTTTCCAGGGGGTAGTGCCACGTACTGGGTTGAAGTGGAAGGACGACTCTGAGCTGTCTGTGGATGGAATCTGCTCCTGGAAGTCAATCAAGTTGTTCTGGCCATACCCACTGCTGCATTTGCTTTTCCCTACTGCTAGTAGATAGTTTCAGTCAATAAAATACTTTTTTTTTTTTCCCTCCTTTAATCCATCACTCCGTTGACCTCTGAATAACCCCAAACTGAAAAGGTATTGGAACCATTTAATGTTTCAAGCAACACAACCACCTAGACCCACTTCTGCTAAAGAACCAAGAGGAAGGAGAAGGTTTAAAACGTTTCAGCACTTAGCACCAGGGAGAACTATAAGATCCTAACAGTACAAATCCTGCTTCTGAGCTGTAAACATTGGATATTTGACATATTCACAAGAGCCCTAAAAATAAATTAACTTGAATTTTAAAAGCCTTTGTATCCCTAAAGGCCAGCTCACCATCACCAGCATAGTCTGTTATCTCAGCAGTTAACAAACAGTGGGAGCCGCGCAGCCTGGAACGGTCACGTAAGTGTCTGTAGCTGTTCTGCTACAACAGGAGGGGAATTGGGGATAATTACAGGCTGAATGAGTTGCATAATACAGCGTGCATCCTCAGCAGTACATTGTGTCCTGATTACCAGCGCAGAAGCTAGAGCTGCATTGAAATTACAGTTTTAAATTCAGCTGTCTTTATTCTAAGAGACTGAATGTGCGAGGAACAACCAATTCCAGAGATGAACAAAAATTGGTCAGGGGCTCAGAAAGACTTGTATTGTCTTGTGGCTGGCAGTCTGACAGCTGCTGATTTCTGTGTAGCACTGTGTCTAATAAATAGGTGGAAAGGCCTTTGAACACACTATATTCCCCTCCTAAGCTCTTCATTAGAAGGTTTACATTTCAGGATACCGCTTTCCTCCAGTTATCACAAGGGATCAGGAAACCTATTCCCAGTGACTGCTGCCCTAGAGATAAATAATGCCAGGTCCTGGCAAAAAGAGAAAGGACGAAAAGAGAGAAACAGCTGCTCAGTCTGATGCTCAGAGTCTGCAAAAGGATGGATTTTAGAATGACCGCAACCTGCCACTGCTAAAACGTCCAAATAGGCTTTGGGTTCAGTTCCAGATCTTCAAAAGGAATATTTTCAGTCATGTCTTTGCAGGGTCTTGGAACTTCTTATTAGCCTGCTCCCTAAATGATTTCTTTATTCTCATCTTCCAGAGAGGCTAGCCCCCTTGCTGAACATCCCATGTGCCGTCTCTCCTGGCACTGCCCCCACCACCAATCTGGACAGTTTGTCACAGCCATTTTCATTTGGTTTTCATGGAATTTCTCACTGTATTACATTGCAAGTGGATTAAACTAATTTACCCCCCTCTTATGTTAACAAAGAATTTTTACTGAAATAATGACTTCCTTCAAAGACGCTGTTTCTTTTCATATTGTGCTGTATGTCAAATGCCCACAGAGCCTCTTCCGGAATTCATTATTTATCACTTCTGATGCAAAGATCAAAAGCATACAGGACTGAAAGTTGAATTTTCCTCAGAAGTAGACATCAAGGTATCCCATTGGTGGTTCTGGCACAGACATACAGGTATATAACTATATTCATATTCAGGTGTGTGTATATATATTTATTAGTGTTCACTTTGTATTTCTGCTCTTTATAGCCATTCTTCTGAATGAAAGAAACCAGGTACAATTTCAAATCAAATTCACTGGAGGGAGGTACCAGTGTACTTGTACAGCGTTTAAGTGTCTCTTAGTGACTATAGATGGCCAAGTACTGCCAAAATGTTGCATAAACTTAAATGTGGCCAAATACTTTCACCAGGCAAGAGAACCAAGGGGTCACAAATAGAATCATGAGTCATTTACATAAATGAAAACCCCTTGATACTTTCATCCACCATGTCCCTAAGCATTGAGGTCCTCATCTGGATCCAGCTGTGACAGCACAAGAGGGTACAATATCAAGTTGACCCACTGTAATTATATGCCTCTGCTAACACAGGTTATGACGACCTCTTTCATAACCACAACTGGAACAAAAGATGACTGTGGGACCACATCTGAAGGGTTAGCTCTAGAATCACGATGTCTTGCATCATGAAGAAAAGGTGAGTTTCATCCCAGAAAGCTTTAATTCAGCTCCCTAGGAACTGTTGAGGGACAATGATAGGCAGACAACTCCATCTCCTTTAATTAAGGCAAACTGAAAACAATGAAGAACATTAGACTAAATATTCTGAGCATAAATAAAATAGTAGTAGGTCATTCACACTGATATGGTCATAAGTTTAATGTTCAAAATGTAAAGTGTTCCTGGAAGCTGAGCTTCATCGTGCAGTATAGACATAAACAAAGCCTTATAATATGTTAAGATGTATATGGCAATGAACCCAATATTTATATTAGCAAATGGTTTGGCTTTTGCTAATATTTTAAGGGGTTGTGATTGGTGTTGGGTTGGTTTGTTTTGTTGTTGGTTTGTATTTTTTTTAAATCACATAATATTAACTAATCCTCATTTCAAAATAATTGACCTGACTGTATGCATTCAGGATGGTATTCAGGTTGATATATAGAGTACAAAAGTTTAATTTTCATTCTGAATTAATTAAGAATTAATGACTACTTAAGAGTGTTAGTCATGTCTTGAAATGCTATTTTTCTCAAAGGCAGGCAGTGGCAGAATTAGACAACTCTGAGTAGTACAATTAGATGCAGCTTCATGAAAAGCATGAAGAGTGCAGCACATTAAAGGATATTATTTTACTGAGCATGTTATATGCAGCGAATGAAGCTTTTGTATGTCTGCAAACCATTTAAAATTAATTTATTTTTCATACAGTCTTCCATATTGTATTAGAACTTCAGCTATCCAAGTATACTTCATTTCTTCAATCTTTAAAATTAATACATTAGCATAGTCTGAAGTAGGGCTGGACCTATAGTTTAAATAGCTTCCAACATTCTCAAGGGATGCAGAACCGTGTGATCATCATTTCTCCAGTTTACTATCAAACGTTATACCATTTTTTCCCCCCTCCTCTCTATGGGAGGGTAATAAGCAACAAGGAGGCAGTAAGGAATTTTAAAAGAAACCTGGTTCAGCAACAGAGAGCACGCTTACTGCTCAGTTCATGGCAGCCCGAGGTTTGAAGAGCAGTTCTGCTGCACAGCGCTCCTTGGCAGGTGTGTTTCGTGGGCTGGCAGTTGGAGAGCGTGAAAAGGAACTTTCAGCTACAGAGAAATCTGCACCTGGGAACTTGCCCACGAGGCAACTCTTCTTCCTCGGGTACGGGTCCGTTACAGGTACGCACAAAATAAGCTGAGATCCAAAGAACCACGTTATTCCTGACGCATTCGCCACTGAGGATTATTAAGCACTGACAGTATGCTTGTCACCCGGGGTTAAACGCATCCCGTGGAGAGGAATTACACAGGCCCATATGCCGCGTTGCTAGAGCCAAGCGAATCTTTTTCAGGCAAATATTTTATTCACAAAAAGGACTTATTTCTCAACTGAAATAATTTGCAAATGCAGATCAAATTCACTGAATTGCCTCAGAGGTTTAATAGAAGAAGGGAAAACAAGCTTAAAGAAAAAAAAGTCTGGGCATATTTTAATTTGGTAGTTTGAAATAACAAGTCTCATCTTTCTGTTTTGTTTCAAAATTATTATGTTATTTCTTTTGCATTTGGCATAAGAAGATATTCCAACAGAAGATCTCCATAAACAGAACTCTTCCCTCTCTGCATTTTGGGCCAAAGTTTAATTTCACACAAAATTAATTTTGGAGGCTTTTTGGGGAAAGGAGTCATCTACAATGAAAAAGGCAGTTACTCTGTTACACAGTTATAATAGCCCAGTGTTTTAGGAATTGATCCTAATGTAGGTGAGTGGGGGGGCGGGGGGAAGATCTGCTTGAGTGAAAACTGCAAGGCTAGGTCAATTTTTATGAACTGTGAAACCAAGGAGCTAAACCATGAACTGTGTGTCTTGAGCAGATGAGAATGTGAGGAGAAGAGCAGAAAGTGCAAGAACATCTGCTGAGGTCCTACAAGAAACAAGGTCACTGCTTTTCAAAAGCTCAAAAAGTTCTGAAGCCAGCAAGACAATTCCCATATTAAAAGTTAGCAATGCTCTTCCCTGTATTGAGGCTTAAATTTGCTAAGGCTAGGGATTGGATTTGGGCTAATTTAATCTAAGACAATGGGAATATAGAAACTGTGCACAGAAAACAAGGGTAGCAAGAGACAATCATAATAATTGAGTTCAGAACCCTCCAGGAGATGAACAGATGATGCCAGTCATCAGTGGAACAAAAGAAAAAAGGAGATGAAATTTGAGGGGAACAAGCACTTTTACAGCTCCAGCTAAATAAAATCTCTAACTCTCCTACAGTGCATTAATGTTTATTCAGCAACAGAAATACAAATAAAGATGAGACTGTGACATTAGAGCCACCCACAGCCTTCCTCAGGTTATGCTTGTAGCGATAAAAGATGAAGTGGTTTAATACCTTCTAATAAGACTGAGTCACACCACCTCTTCTCATCTGTGGCCTTCGTATCAGCACAAGGGGAATGTCCTCACTTGAGCAGACTCAAGGATACCTACACTGCCACAACTTTCCATTGTGTGAGTAGAACGTTCGAGGGGGAAAGCAAGTTAAAATATTTCAGCATCAGACAGGCAACGTATCTGGGAAATCACCTACTAAGCATCCTAAATCGCTGCATTTATGAAATGGATTGCATGATGCGGGAGCCGGGGAGAGCACAGGACCAAGGCTGCCAAACGTGAAGAGCCTTTACTACCCTACAAACCCATCACAGGGCTCACTGGGAGGCTGAAATGTCACGTTGCTGGAGTGCTATCCCACATCCCACCCCTCCCTTGGTGCTCCCACCTCAGCTGTGCAGCTCTTCTCTCCGATGCCCGTGAATGCCAATGGAGAAGGGCAGTTCAGCTGCTGCTGCCAGCGCGGTCACCAGCCAGGACCGGGGCCCCAGTAGCACACACAGTCTGCAAACAGACTTGGACACGAGTGGGTACACAGCCACAAGCAGGCTGTTACAAAAGGGGAATTGATGATTGTCACCTCTATTAGCAAATCACCACTGATACCTATTTCACCATACCATTTCATCCAGGCCAATCCTGAAGCTTGAAGTCAGCAGGAAAGATGCCTGTAGACCTCATTTTAATTAGTACTCAGAAAGTCCAGAAACACCAAAGATATCACTACTTTCATGCCATCCCGCTATGCACGGGAATATAAATTTTGTCCTCTGATACATCATCTTTCTTCAAGTTCCCCTGCTTATTCAGTGAAAAGTGTGGAAATCATTTGCAGAAAGAGCAACTACTCAGTACTTTCCTTAGATACATTCACTCAGAAAAACCTCTCAGCCTTTTCCCTCCTGCCTCTGTCAAGGCTGAGCTCTGACAATAGCGTTGCTTGTTTCCTTGTATGCTTTACTAGAATATGGGACATCACACAGCATTTGCATGATTCACGAGAAATACAACACACATCTTCACTTTTATGAGCAGCAGTATATTGTTCTCATTTTACAGATGCAAAACTGAGATGCAAGGGGATTAAAAGGGAAAAAAAATCCCTTTGTTCCTTCACATTTTTAGGATAATTACATTCCACACATATGAAATCGTGACAGGGCCTCAAAAACTGAGCCTTTTAGGTGCTGATGCCAAATGCTCAGCGTCTTAACAGCCTTTGACCTTAGCAGCCCGAGTCTTGCTGAAACCTCCCACATATCAGTGAAGCTGCCTTGGCAGCAGAGAGGTGAGGCTGAACACCAGCAGCAAGAGGGACCAGCCTCCCCCAGGCTTAAATGCACACAGGAGGTCTGCTGGGCAGACTGGGAACACATCTCCAGAAAATACCCTCATGGACCTCACTCGGTGTGAGGAATGCGTACAAAAGATTTGGTGTTCCCAAAGTGGGCAGCCCCTCCTCTCATGGGGAAAGCAGGTCAAGCCGTGGTGTCTTTGCATTCCATCACATGAATTATTTGTGCAAGTCTGTCAGCTAGATGTTATCAGCAACCAACAGAGCAAATCCAGTCCCTCCCTTACTGGTGATAGCACCCAAGTGAATGGCATTAAGATCTTTGCTGTTTGAGATCCTGAGCACATCTTCTAGTTTCACCCCTAATGATTAAAACCTGGTATGATTTAAGAGTTAAAGCTGTCAGCAAGCCCAGACAGCCTCTCCTCTAATGGAAAGCCAGTAGATACTGAAAGATGCATGTTCCAGTTTGGGTTCTAAAATAAAGACCAGGACAAGGCTTGTGATTTAGAAGGCTCCGCATTTACCTCCAAGCAGGCATCTCATTCAAATTCTCACTCCTCAGACCTTACTCATGGATAAGTGGCATTGGCAACTACTCTGAAAACATATCCAGAAAAAGAGCTAGAAGCAGCCATATAAGCAAGCAGGAGATTTATGGCCAGATTTTGGCGTGAACAGTACTTGTCATTCTCATCCATGACAGAGAAGATAATTTATTGAGAATGGTAGAAAAAAAACAAAGAAAAATACAAAGTAGGGAATGATGCTTTGCAGTGTGTTTGCTTTTCCTTCCTCTCCTTGTTCCCTGCTTTCACACAGAAATGATGACATGATGAAAAGATTCACTTAACCTGGAATGTACTGGGACAGATGGCCAGGTGATGTCAATTTTGGATTACATTCCTGGAATGGGATCTTACCAAGGTATGCAAGTATGTTGGCCCACCACTTGGCCACTCTCCCAATTTTACAACTGGTTTTACAGTATTTATGACTTGAAACTCCTCTTGGAAGCATATTATGTGAAATCGTTGGCCTTCATATTTGAAGAAAGTAAATTTCAGTCATTAAGGTTGGACACAAAAGCATGAGAACATGACCTCTAAGTCACTGAAATAGAGCACAGCTTCACTGAGGGCTTTTCATTTACATAGCCTTCAAGTCAGCCTCCTGTTTTGTATTTTTCTGCCCAGTCTTGGTTCCCAGTACACTGCTTTCACTACTTCCATCATGGCATAGCCGAATAAAATGCATCCCCAAACTGAAATTTTGATAGAACAACTCATTTAAAAAAAACAAGATCCATTTTAATACCACCTCATATACCTTAACTGCAAAGGAATCAATTGTGGCTCCAGCCATGGCTGCAATTCAAACGCTGAACTGTGGCAAGGCTAACATGAAACAGATGATAGGAAAAAGTAATATGTAAATAGCAATAACATGAGCAGTGATTTACACTGTCTGCATTGAGAGAAACGTAGGCAATAAGACAAGTCCATTGTATTTTTAGAATTTTCCTAGCTTTGCTAACTTAATGTTTTGTTGTCAAAGAAAGGGTATTTGTCATATGTGATGTGAGAATTTTAATCAACTAATGTCCCATTATAAACCATGTGTTTTTTAATAGAGTCTTTTTAATAATTCTAAACTGACCAATATATACCAATTTACATAAGAATCCTTTATTACTGAGTATATTTATATTGATGTCTATACTACAGGGCTTCAGGTTTATAACCCTCAATTACTCACACAGCTCTATATTGCTTGATTATATAATTCTGTAAAACTACAAACATGAAGGAAAGTTGCCATTAATTTGCAAAGTACTCTGGAATCCAATTCTTTCAGACAATTTATTCCCCAAAAATGAGTCCCACAGCTCCATATATCTAAGAACTTCAGCGTTGTTTCATTCCCTGAGTGAGCTCATTTGAAGTCCTTCTTTTAAAGCAATGTATATTGGCATCGACTGCTCTGAAATTAGTTTAAATTAGGTCAGAAATAGACCTATTGCCTATAAAAATCTTATCTTCTGTAGATCAGTGGTTAGCTCATGGTTATTGGAAAATATTTCTCCCTCCCACTTTAATCCTGCTCTGTTTGTTTTTTTCCCTCCTACTTTAGAGAATAAACACATCATGGAAAAGTCGAAACAAGAGACAAGTCAACATCCCCACCCCCATAATTTTGCACCTCTGCAGACTTCAGATACTGTGACCCAGTTCCCTTGGGTCTTAGATCTAGGAGTAAGACAATTCTTTCAACACAGGTTAAAAAAAAAAATCTATAAAAACAACACTGTTGGAAAAAGCTATAGCAATGGACTGTTCAACAGTCATCCAAACTCCAATTAAAGGGAAATGTAAAGGGCCAGATCTGTGATTTCTTCTGAATTTAAGATGGATGAGAATCTGACCTAGAATGAACAACAATTTTTTTTTTTTCCCCCAATAAGAATCACAATACCTCACAGGATAAATCTGTTTCAATAAGATTTATTTTACTCTTACTAAAAAGCTATTTTAAGTACTCTTACTCAATGTATTTCCAGTTCCACATGCATCTCAGCAGCCACTAAAAAAATACGATACCTTTCTCTTTCTTTGGATTCAGGAAGCTGAAGACGCCCTTGGCCCAGAGCATCCGGCCCAAGATTACCTGTTACCAGCACGTGGCTGGGACTCCAGTTTCACCTAGCTGCCCTGAGCAGTGATGATGTGGATACATGCATTACTTTAACTCTGTCTTCTTAGCAGTGCTGTATCGGTGATTATTTTTTCAGATGCACAATACCTGGAAATACGCTGGATTTTCCTGATAATACATTAAAATAAATTTGCCTGTAAAAGTAGCGCTAAAGTTTCCATTCCAAGCTGATAGCTATCACATAATCTAGGCCAGAGTTTACATCTGGGGTAGACCAGCCAAGCGCTATTTAAATCTAAAAATATATGACAATTTATATCAGTTGAGAGTCAGACCAGCTGTTTCTAATGGGGTTTCATTTGAAGCAATTAGAAAACGTAAAGCTGGAAACCCTATCATCTCGTTAGTTTTCCAAGGCCTATTATCTAGTCTGTGTATTGCTTCTAGAGGAGTGGGGATCTTCTCCGATTACTCATTCTTAATTTATATGCCAGACTCTCCAAGCTTTTCCCTCCACAACTTCCCATGACTCAAAGAGAAGCTGCTGCATCACCTAGTGGCTAAAGAAAAGTCTTCAGAGGAGCAAGGACACTTGTGAGAATGGGCTGCTTCTCCCAGGGCTTCTGACTCCCACATTTACATTGCACAGAATTAACTGCATGCAACATACAGAAATTTTAATGTGTGTATTTTATTTAGAGAACTAGTGCTTGAATATGTAAATATATGAGAATAGCTCCTCAATGGGGACTACCTTCTCTTCCCAGGTGGAAAGCAGAGGAGCCACCACGCAGAAGCAGGGAGGGACAGGTCATTTGCAGAACTGCAATTAAAGGCTTCATCTCCTGACCCATGGGCATGGCTTAAGCCACCAGAACAGAAGAGAAATGGTGGTTCTTTCAAATCCGGCCCAAGTACTTTCAAATCCCAGCCTCACATGCTATTTACCCAGTCCACAAAACTTGTGTGACTTCACTGCATATGAATCACCCTTGAATCTGCGGTCTACATCAACGTGACTAGGAGTCACTACAGAATTGGGATGCAGCATTACTCTGAATACAGTTAAAGGACAGACTTTTTCTCCCTAACACAGTAGATCTGAACAGATCATTACAGCACAGATAGAAAGAGAACTCACCATACCATAACTCTGAGTACAACTATTAAATGAAAGGTTTAATTCCATATAATTATTAGATCTGATTGGAAACTATTTTCTCAAAGTGATTTGCAGGGGGGGGGGAGGGGGGAACAAAAAAAACCACAAATAACAAAAGCAGATTTTACCAGACTGTAATTTGCCACAGGAAGTACTTTCTGGCTTCCCCTCCATGTTTAGTATTTTGTGGAAGCCATAAAACAGAGCGTAGCATGGGATACACCACACTGCAAAACTATCTAACCCCTGCAGTTGAACTGAGGCAAGAGACACCTGAACTACAATTTCCATGACATGTTCCCAAGCCGTATAATATTATACTGGTTTAAAAAAAACATTAAATATTTCTATACTATACTGCTCTTCAGAATTCCCTGTTCATGAAGATTTTCAATATTTATTCCAGTTCAGGACAGAAATTTGTCAGAACATCAGAATTTTCTATGGGTAATGATTTCCAGTGTTACTACAGCTCAAATAATATTTATCTTTTACACCACAGGTCTTCTCTCAGAATGTTTTACATTTCAGTGCTTTCAGGATGACAGGACAAGCATTAGAAACTTGCAGACAATTATGCTCTTTCAACATCTTAATTTTAACAGGAACCCAGAGCATTATTACCAAACACAAAATGAGAAACATTCCTCCTATGTAAAAAGTGACAGGCTATCCAATACAAGTGGTTGGGTTAGTTTCTTCTCTCTATTTTTCTCCCTCAAACTGATAGGGAAAAGCAAAGAAAAACTCTAGGATCTGTGTATCTTAGAGCAAGAAGAAAATCATTCGTTAGACACGCCACAGCATAAAATCTTCCGAGTACCAAAAATGCTGCCAAGAAAAGTTTTATATACGCGTACGCAGGTTGTTAATACTCGTGGTATTTTCAAACCTGACACCTGGAGCTTCATGACACACGTCAGGCTTTCACAGCCTCCTAGGAAAGCTGCCTGCACAGTGAGGTCTTTGTCAGACGCTTCCTCTGATTCATGTTCTCTACGACATGTGCTTATATCACTGTTACGCTGGTTAATAACCTGACCCTGAAAACTGGAAATATACCACAAATCACCATCATGGAAGAGTTTATGTCTCAACTTCCCGACTGGATTCAAAGTTCAAATGATAAACTCATCAGTGGGTGTACTGCTTTCTGGCTAGTGGAAAATCTGTTACTAGCAGAGAACTATTAATCTTCCAAAAAGAACTGTGATGCCTTACTTCAGATGATAGCTTTGTGGTGGGGAAAGCAAGAAAAATTGTATGGCAATCATTGCTGACCCTTGCCATTAAAATGCCGTTTACCAACTCTTCAAACCAGGGATTCAAACCCAGCTGGTAGCTCGCCAACAAGATCAAAGTCAGCAGGAGTTTTGCTGGAGTGAGTAAGTATTACTAAGTGCCCAAATAAGGCACTTATCCAGAATGCAAATCTTTCTTCCTTATTCAGCATGTGGAATTCCCATTGATGGAAATGAAAGTACCACGTGTGCAGAAAATGCAAAAGATATCTACAGCACGGATCAAGGGAAACAATTTTGCCTGCAGTGTTACAAAATCTTAATCATTCATACAGCTCAAGAACCCCAGGCTCCGGAGGGGGGGAAAAAAAAAAAAAAAAAAAATGTTGCACATACTCTGTCTGAGAGTCACACCATCCACCATTTCAAAACCTTCTGGACTGGAACAGGGTTCTTTTCAATTGCCAAGCTGAAGAAGTAAAGAGACTCAATGGATTTTGCATGGAAACAGAGACTGAGATTTCTCAAATAAAATTAGACTAATTCTTATACTTGACTAAAAGTATCAGGTTGCCTTTAAATGACCATAACTTAGTTTTATGTCTCAGAGTTGCCACTTTCCTAATGCTCATGTACAGGCAAACTGACTTTAGCACCACATTTATAACTGTCTGAACAAGAATACGGTACCTGCCTGTGTGTCAACAGTCGCAGAGGACAGAAAAATGTTATTTCAGTTCATTCTGATACGAAAAATCAGAGGATTTGTTCCCCTGTGACCAATTTTCAGAATTAGACTTTATCTACAAGTATTTCACAAGGCTTGAATTGACTGAAAGATGCATCATTCATAGGCAATGACTTTGCTTGCAAACTTAACGGAGCTGGACAAATGACAAACTGACTTAAATACACCTGTAACTAAATGGCTGAGATGTGAATCATTATCATTCACAGAGGTCAGACTACCCAGGCTTCAGAAATGTTCTTCTGATTGTTAATATTCTTCAAAGTGTTTGCAAATGCCCCAAGTTGCATGTTGTTTACTAGTTGTCATTCACCATTTGCTATTCCCTGTCAAAATGTTTCAGTCATTAAACCAGAGAGCAGAAAATATACCACATGCCCAATCACACACTGTGAATAATAAAAGTAGACAATTTGTGAATGGTTTGTGAACAAACCCAGAACTGGAATAGAATTCATGCAAACCATTTAGCAGACATCTGAATAACAGATCTATTTCCAGAGAACAGCAATGATTTGCAGGTTGCTTCTCAATTAAAAAGAAAACAGTTAAATCCATCAAGGTTTCTGTTTTGACAAGTGCTATTAGGGTAGTCCTAATATTTCATCTCTATTTCTGCTTTCAAAGTGGCTATCGGGGACTACTTCAATTTACCTTCTCTGTTCTGACAAAAATAACATTTGTTAGGACTTCAAGCTGAAAATGCTTATCAGCAACGTATGTCAAAATACAGTACAAGGGAATATTGATTATCTCAGAACCAAGAATTCTAAGTCCAGGAAATGCAAAGAAAAAGTTAAATATTACAAGAAATCCAAGCATGTAAAGATAAGGGACAGTTCAACAGGTTCAGGTTTTATTCTGTCCACCATACTTTTTTTAAAACATTCTGAAAAGTGACTGAAAAACTAAGTGTTTGATATTCACTATGCAAAGTGGCTTGCTAGCTTGATCTCTCTCCGAGAGGCTGTACAGAGCACTTTCTCTTCTCTGAGCCAGCATGCAAGCGTTTGCAAATACACACATGACCGTCCACTTCTGATTTCTCTTTTACAGTCACACAACAAAGCCGAAAATTTACTTTTGTAAGCATTTGTACCACTAAGTCTGAACATTTGTGGAAAGCGAGCCCAAAAGTAAAATAAATGCCTCCGAAGCACTTGTAAGTAGGATTGCTTTTAGTGTTATCAGCCACACAGCTCACACACAAATGGAGTAGATTACCACAATGCCTGGGGTGTGCTCATTACTCAGTTTTCCCATTTGTTTAAAGATTGATATTCTCATGGCATCTCTTTGGACCAACATCAGTGCATCCTATGGCGAAACACAGCATTAGACCTTTATAGCGTGCGTGCTACAACATAAATCTACATTGCCCACATCTGTTCTCAGCACAGAACACCCCTTCCCCAAAGCAGGAGTTTTACAGCGGATCAGATTACATTTTCCATGTTCTGCTCATTCTAGATGGAATTTGTTTCTACGCAGATGAGCACAAGGCCTGTGTGCTATTTAAGCCACAATTAAGCCCTCAGAAATAGGTCTTAAGTGATGCATAGGCTGCTGTCAGCTCTCTAAATTTCACCCTATGTAATTTCTTCCATCACCCACTCACATTATGTTATTGTCTATGGCTTCAGAAAATTACTACTAGTGCATTCATAACTTCCATTCAACAAAGAGCCTCAATGATTGTTTTCTTTAACGCCCTCTGAGCTTCCCATATTGGCTGTTGTGCTTTTACAAGTACATTTCCCCAGTATGAAATTTCTCTTCCATCTTATATGGGAAGGAGTATAATTTAGAGTTCACCCCAGAACATCTCATCAGGGAAAAAGAATTGGATATGCACCATTTCCACCCATTCTTAACATTATACTGACCTCTAGAGTAAGAAGCGCTGCACACCTGATAAATCAGCTGGATAACTAAGAGAGAAGCAGAAAGTAAGAGGAGGACTACCAGGAGCTGCCCGCTCTCAGGAAAGGTCCCCGGAGCAAGGCACTGGGGAGCACGGAGCCCTCAAGGCTGAGACACATCTGGGTCAGCTGGTAACTTGGAGTAAGGATTTGGCCACGCCATAGCCTTTGGGAGTTGTCCTGAGAGTCTCACAACAACCCCGTGCAGCATCTTACATTTTGATTCACGTCCTGAGGACTAGTAAACTTAAGGCTTGTATAGATTGGCAACACTTCACACAGCACCAGAGATTTTCTCTCATTTTCAAAGTAATAGTATTTTAAGATCTGAACACATTCGGAGCTATATAGCCTCTGCTGAAAGCTTTCACATAACAATATGTTCATAGTTTTCTTTAACGATATCAATTTCCTTTGTTTTTTTCTTTTCCTTTGTGTGAGCACTTAAATATTGATTAAAATACTTCCTTAGTATGAGTGTGACTTTTTTTTTTTTTTTTTTAGGAAAATTTTTCAAGGTTTCAAAAGCACTCCAAAAAAGCACATCCCAGAATGACTCAGCTTGAAAGTAGGCGTTACTTGTCATCGCCTAGATTTCTCCAGGAAACCCCTATGACCTCTTACTGATGAATTCCTAAAATACAGCCTCACTCTCAGAATGGGAGCAGAAACCCCCCCCCTGCTTTACACCATGTCAAAATAGCTGCCTCTCAGGTATAGTCAAGGAATAAAGACACCTAAGGACACGTTACTAAGGGCAAGAGATTCCATTAAGAGACACATTGCCCCCGTTCAGGCCCCAGACAGCCTGCAAGAGCAATATGGACAAGCCTTACCGTGTCAAGAACTACCCACAGAATTAGCTAGCTAAGTTACACTGTCAGCCGAGTGCCTAAAAATTTCATTTTACACCCCAAGCGAAAAGTTCTCTGGACCTTTGAAGCTGTCTTACAATCCGTTAGAGACATTTGAGGGTGATGGTTTTGTTTGCACAGTGATTGCCTTTAACAACATATGGTAGCTCCTCATCCCCAACAACAAGATTTTTTTCTTTTTTTTTCTCAGTATAAGTCAGCTATTTCTGTTCACTCCTTCCCTCGTACGCAGTCAGACCAACCCGTAACAAACAGGTATGGTCACAGGCAAGACCTGTGAACTTCTGCTGACTGGAAGGCAGTAAGTCACTTCCTTTGATCTTCTGTATTACTTTAGCACAGCTCACAGTAAATTTAAGAACAGCATTGGTAAAAGTTATTCTGTTAAAAAAAGGTCCTCTAAGAATTACATTGATACTTAAAAAGCCTTTCCAAGATGTATGTTGCACTACAAAAAGCTTTTCTGTGATTTTTAAAAATAGCAACCTCCAATAAGGTATTAAATGAAAATAAAGCCTCACGCTTAAGATTTCAAAAGGTAGACAACTCGTGCTGATTTTCTGCATTAATTCCCTTCACGATCAAAAGCAGCACGTACTTTTTCACAAAACCAAGAAAAGCTCAATTGTCAATAAGTACAGGTCAGCATTAAGGTTCTGCGAGCAGTCAGGAGCTGAGCACAAACAGCAAGTGAAATGGCAGGGGCCACAACCAACTCAGTATTAAAGCGCAGGGTGCAGAGTTAGACCAATAAAGTATACAACAGGTTTCTGCAGAAAGGAGCTGTTTTTTCCAGAGTAGCTTATACACCAACTACATGGATGGAAATACACGGCAGCCAGCAAGCAGAAGTCAGGAAAGGGCTGATCTAGCTCAAGCTGAGGCCACGCTGCACTGGGGGACTAGACAAACACAGCACCCAGGGAGCACAAACTGCAGTCCCTCACAGCAGAGACAAATGCACAGGGACTTACCCCTCTGCAGCATGGCTGGCAGCTCGACTGTCCTCAGAAGCAGAAGAAGAGGTCAGCAAGAGGAATCTGATCCCACAAGGGCAATCCCCCTGACTAACACATTCTCCTTAGCACCCACCACATGCCCAAGAAGAGCACGTTCAGAGCTATAAATCATCACCCCCTTGCAGATATCATTGGGCAACTAAAGATAACAGTGCCCTTGTGCTACAGGAGGAAAGTGAGCTAACAATTCAAAACTCTCTCTAAGCCACTGCAGTGGGGCTGCAGGTGCTCTGGGTTAATCCTAAAGACTTTACAGGGGAAGCCAATGGGTCTTCAGCCCTGCAGCTGTGAGGAATCTCCAGCTGATGGGTCTTAAACTGCATCTTCTTTTTTAAGGGGGCCGTGTGTCTGAAGCAGGACATACAGCTCTTCTTTGAATCCACTTTTGATTTTGCTCTACAGCACTGTGTGAGCCTCCCAGCAGTTCCAGGGTGTTTCCATGCCTGGGTGCTGAGATTTCCCATTCCCAAGCCATAGCACGTGTTCAGGCTGATGAGTGGCCATGGTACAGGACAACTAGCTGAATATGACAGGTGTGCCTGGAGCACAGTCATCATCGGCATGTGGATTCAAAGAAGACTTAAGCAGTGACATGGTATGTTGTCTGTAAAGCCATTCAAGGTAGAAGACACCACAGAGGGCACGGGTCTGATTCAGACACAAAGCAGTATAGAGGGCTGGAGGTGTGTCATTGTACCACTTTGGAGTTAAAAATGCACTCATACACAGGGCTATGGTGTAAACCACCCAGTAGGAATTAAATCTCCGGAGAAAGTCTGCAGCTGGGTCAGCATGGGGAGGTGGGTTGCACAATCTGCGAACATTACTGTGATCAGGTATCAGTGATGAAGTGGCTGCAGCCTGACCTAGCACAAAGCCCCCAAAGTTTGCATTTTATTCATGTGTTTTACATGTTACCTCCTAAAACAAAAATCAATATGTGTCAGACTGGTGATGTTTAAATGTATAATTCCCTTTCTAGTAAACTGATGCTTCAATTTACCTGCATGACAAGCAGTTCTGGGAACACAAAGTAGGAAGAGACCTTGGAGAGGAGATGAGAGGGGCTCAAGAGACTTGAGGTTACTGGAGACACTGGAGGAGGAGACAGCAAAATCAAACTCGCAAACAAACTGCTGAAGGTCAAAAAACAACGTGCATTGTTGAGATGTGCTGCTTTGTTTCTTAATCCCAGAGTTAAGAGAAATAAAAGAGCAGATGCATTGTGTGCATTCTCCAGGGCAGGATTAGGAAGGAGAGAAGTAGATAGGTAACCAAAAGTCAACAATCCATAGGACAATAAGAAAAGCAAAAGGGAGAGTGAGAGGATGAGGCATGGCAAGAAGGGAAGCAGCTGAGCTGTGCCTGCAAAATGTGCCAGGCTGGGGCCCTGTTTCATTAGGAACTGAAGGAACCACTCTGCATGAGGCAAATACACAGCTCAAGGGTTAATCTTCATCCTTAATGTCATGTGAAATGCAGGGATGCAGCTATCCGTTTCAGGAGCACCTTGGCTGATCCGCAGTCATTGCCACCAAAGTTCTTCCTCTTTGGGCTCTTTAGCGCTATGCTGGGCTTTCTTTGTTTTCCCTCCAATCACCATGCTGTTTCTAATTTATTTTTACATCTCTGATTGTCCTTCAGCCTATTCCTGACCCAGAAATTAAAAGAATTAACCCTGTTGTTGTTATTCATTATCTACTCTCTTTCTCATTTAACAAGTGCCTGGCTCTTAAGTGAGGAGCAGAGGGCACTAAGTGAAGTCCTGTGGGCCAAGCTGGGGGAAACTGCCAGCAAGCCGTTATAAATATAGGTAGAAAGGGTGATGCATTGGCTTTATTAGAGTTTGTAAGAGCCTCAAAGCATGCTGGGTTTATAACTATGCTCTGCCACACTGCTCTTTATCCAATAACTTGCATTTTAAAAAACAGTGGTGTTCCTCCCTCTGCAGCGGCACACACTGGGCTGCCAGCCTGTGTGATTAGAGCACGTTATGAATGTACGAGGAAATGCAGCGGGTGACAGCACTGGGGATGTAGGGGTGAGGCAGGAGAAAGCCATGTCGTGGGCAGGAATGTCCCGACTTGGACTAGATAGAAAGCTTAACATAATACAAAGTAATTATTTGAGTAATTTAAATGTTTTTTTCTGTTGATAAAATTAAACTTTTCCAGTAGAGACAGAGAACCACTGGTCAGTGTCTTTATATGAAGCTACACTCTCAATCTCACCTGAAAATTTGGCATACAGTGGGGACTACTGGTGCCATAGACCTGCCAAGGGCACTTAGGGAGGACCCTTCACCCTTGCAAGAGAAAGCATCCACATCTAGGAGAAGTTAAAACATGTTTGCTATCTAGGGCATTCACAAACTTGTTGCTTTTGCTACACACCAGTTCCTCCTCAGGAATGGGTAATAGTCATTTTAGGTAATTTCTCAGTTTAAGCCAGTTTACTCAGGCTACCAGAAGACAAGGCCAAGCTGTCCTCCAGAGCCTCATGCGAACTCTCTGTGCTGCCAGCTCCTTTGTGCACCAACACAAGCATTTGTCTGACCAAGATTTTCCTTTGTAGTGTTAGTTTTGACCTAGATCTGTTTCTTGGCCTCCTACTCTGAAAGAGCAAGTGAATTCTTGTGCTGGAAGAAGGGACTGTGTAGGATGAGGGACAAGAATAAGCAGGCAGCAGCATCATCTTCCAGAAGTAGTGATAGATTTTCATGACTCTATATGATTACGAAATTATGCACAAGTTGCATGATACCATTCTTGGATAACTGGATAACTAGAACTTCCTAAATAATGATTACAAGTGATAAGTAATTAATGAAATAATGGATAATACATGACATGCAGTTAATACTCTTTCTGGGAACAAACGTCCAACTATTCAATTCCACTGAAAGACAGTCATTCGTTAAACACGCATGCGAGCAAAAGTAGACTAGTGTGAACATCTGAGATTAGTTAATAATGAGGAGCATGAATGTGGTCAAAAGGCACAGTCATTCAGAACGGAAATAACGTCATTTGGACGTGAGCAATGTTTTTGTGGCATTCAACCAGTTCTCTGAGGATTTTATGAAGCTCTAAAGCTTTGTAGTGTCAGGCTCATTTCTGACATTTGGAAGTCAGGTATCTTGAAAAGTTTAGGGGCGGGGGCGGGGGGGAAGAAAGGAGGCAGTGAAGAGATGAAAATGTCATGGAAGGGAAACTTCTTTCCAGCTCAAAAGAACCTATTGAGGAAAAAATGGCAATTTTCTCGTTACACCCTGAGGCCTTGCTGCCTGAGGTGTGAGCTCTGAATCCAAGACTTTTCTAGCACAATCCTCTGTAAAACCAAGCAGAGGATGGTATGTGCTTAAGGTGACAGCCGTTGGAGGAAATTTCCAGGAATACTTTGAAACATTACTGTTTACTCCTCACTCTATGAACAGTGAGTCTGTCAACCTAACTTCCACAAAGACATGCTTTGAAACTGCAGACTTCAGAATATCTATTTATTTTAACTCATGCTTATTGTCCTCACGTAACTTCTACTCCAAGTTGAGCTTTATTTGTAAGTGAAACTAGTTGGGGCCAAATTCAAGGCCCACCAGAGGAAAATGAATGAAGTCTCTCTGTTCCACTGCATCAGCTCAGGGTTTAGCCTTGAGGGCAGATTTTTCAAAAGATTTCAGGGAAAATTTCAAGTGTTCACTATGCCTATCCAGGGCTATGTTACCAGAAATGCTCAAGCACCCAGTTAGGGGACAACTGGCACCCAGGCTGTGACCATCCCTGAAGGTCAAGTTAGATTCTGGTCACTTCTTTGGGTGCCCAAATATAATTGAGCTTCTCTGCAAATCTTGCCCAGGGCAAGCAGTGTTATGTGCAGCCTCACAGAACAGGATTTACCACATTCCAGATTTGTCTGGGTTTCAAAGGCATTACTCATGAAAAATTCAAAGAAAGGAAAAATAAACAAATGGTAAAATAAAATAAAGTTCCAACAATATTCATACTGGATTAAAACCTGACTCAAACTGTTAAATTAATAGGCTCATCATAGTTACTTGGTTATTTGTCAAGCAGCATCAAGTCAAATATAGGCAGAATTTCGTGTGTGTGATGTAAACATAAAAGGGTATCGCAGACAACTGCAGCATTCCCCATAGCAACAAGCCATGTGAACTCTTCAGAAAATGTAAATAAAACTATAAAGTCTTGTCATTGTGCACAAAAAATCCTGCAGAGTAGATGCCCCACAGATATGAACTCTGTAATAATCTATCCTCCTGGAAGCCTAGGTGATTTATTTTCCCATAACTTTGTGTGTGTGTGTGTCTGAAAGGAGTTTCCTCTATTTAATGGCTCACATTCTGTTCTGGAGCTTGTTAGAGCAAAGGAGACAAGTCTAATTTTGCTAATCCATGCTGTGAAGGGAGTCAAACAGCATTTCCTATATTCTCTGCCAGTATGAAACAAAATCACACTTCTATTAGGTTCTTAATACTATCTCACAAGATAAACTTCTATTGCTAATAATACCTGACACTTCCATGTATGAAAGCACCAAAGAAACTTCAGAACAAATCGATCCCTGGTGTAACCACATTGAATTTACTGGAATTAAACTAGTACTAACCTGGCATGTTACGGGGTCAAAGCAATAAGTTGGAGAGCCTCTTCTTCCTGCAGGCTCACTCTGACGGTCAAGGTTAATGGTGCCAAGCAGAGCTCCTGCCACTTTCCTAGAGCCACCAAAGGCTTGAATTGGGATTACACAGATGTGATAGGGAACTGTTATAAGGCTCCTGTTTTTCCTTCCTCCTCTTCAGTCAGCAGAAAGCTGGGCAAGGAAGAGCTCAAGTCAGTGTAGTTCACTGACTCCTCATGAGGGTCTAGGCTAACATTGGAAAGTCAATGGCAACGCCTCAAAATCAGCAGCCAAGCAGATTTTAGGAGAGCAGTAGAAGGAGAGGTAAGCTATGAATACAAACCCTGCAAATCTGCAAATGAAACTAGGAAGAATGTGTAAATGCCAGAGGGACCCCCGATACAAAAGTTCCTTACCAGAGTTCAGAATTGTGCAATATTGGGCCTTTTTAATTGCTTTAAATTACAAAATGGAACAGACTATTTTTTCTTACCTTCAAATCCTTTGGAAATAAGTAATTGCCAAAATAATTACATTTTTTTCCTAATAACATTTTCTAAAATCTACTTTTGTTGTTTTTACTAGTTTCTTGGAGGGGAAAAAAAAAAGTGGTGCCATTTGAAAGACTTTGATCTTTCCACTTTTCCCTTTTTCAGAATTAATGATATGTTTATCTTCACTTGGGAGACATTATGAAAGAGGAGAGAAAATACTGTTCAAGAACTATAAGCTTTTCAATCCATCAATAATTTCAAGTCTACAAGATCCATAATCTGATCAATGCCCATGTGTGAACCTGCCTTCTTTGGGCAGGATCTGTCTTTCATGATTGATCTGGAGAGCCCCAGGACTGGACTCAGCAGAACCCTCCAGAACCTGCTTCAACCTCCGTATGAGTAATGCCAGCAACCAACTTTGGCAAGGGTAGCAAAATACACCCACCTCCAAGAGTTTGACGACCTTGCTTAAATACAGCTCAAATCCAAGGCAGGAGTGGGTAGGGGAGAATCTTAACTTAGGGAATACAGTCAGGTTTGTTTCAAAGCGTAACATTTGAATCTAATTGCAAATCGTGCATCGTGTTAATAGGGGGAAGGCTCCCTATGACCACAGAGCTAAGACAGGTGACTAAATAGGTGCACTTAGGTGGAAGTGTATCCATCCAACGTGAAGGTTTTCTGATTGCCGTGGCAAATGAAAGGCTCACTGAGAGGCTAAGTGAGGCTTCACACTCATATGGACGCCAGTGAGCAACCGAAGCCCTCTGTTCTCTCTTTTAGCTACAAACTCCTTTGTACCTCAGGATTTCTGCACTGCACTGTTAGGTACCGGCCAGGCTGGGGCAGCTGAGTGGGGCACGGATCTTTCTTTTGCCTTAAGAATTAATATGCAAGCTCCTCCTGCCTCCAATGGAGAAAATGTTCTCCAATATGCCAAGTGAGCCTTTGCCCAGTTTATCACCAAACGAGTGAGGCAGAAAACTGTCAGAAAAGCTCAGAAGTTAGGAGCAATGTTTTGTGAATATAAAGTTTGCTCTTCTAGTTACTGACCAAGGACATTAAAGCAAGTGAAATTTCCCCCGGGCTGGATCACCTTCATATGATGTGGGAATCTCTTGCCTGGTAGTAACTGTAACTCCACACACCAGATCTTCATGTGGCAGTAAGAGCAGAAAGACTACATCAATCTACTGAGGTATGCGTCTATCTGAGGTATCGTAGGATACTTTGGGGAATATACTTTGTTAGAAATTTACAGCATTGCCACGCAAGGGTTCATGCAGCATTTCATCCTAAATGGCCCGTTCATAGAAGACAAACCAAAGAAGTGCTACCTTTTTGGTGAAGTGCTTTACAGTACTATGTGAGTTCAACAGATTGGAAATTATAACTGCCTATAACAATGTTCAGGGCTGCTCTGACACACAAACAAATGCTGTATTTTGCACATCTCCTAACTGCAAGGGCAGCAATTTACAGAACGCGCTTGCAACTCTTGCAGACAGCACCGTGACTTGGAGCAAAATATATTTACAGCACCTAAGGGAGAGGGGAAGATGCAGTGGCCTGGAGCCTATGTAACTCATAATGCAGCAAAGGTATGAGCCATGGCCAGGAGACCCTAAACTCATACAGCCAGCGATCCCAAGGGGTTTTTATGCTTGACAAGCAGCAACACATAGCTGAGCCCAGGCTCCACTGGCCACAACATGAAACAGCCTCTTGAGAAAAACCCCGATCCTAAGTAGTGGTTTATGTGATTTTATTCAAGCACAAAACCACCAGATCTACATTTTATAGATAAATATATAAAGATAGGCAAACCAAGTTTTTTTTCTGGTGTGTTTCCCATGGAAATATCAACAATGTGACATCAACGTAACAGAATCCCTAGATGCTACAGGAATGGTTTGTACACACACCTGGAAGAAGAGAAAGGCACAGGAGAGGCTTCAGAGAGCTGTAGCGGGGGGTGGCCATTAATGGCCATACGACTGAAAATCAAAGAGGTGGCTGCTTTTATGTGGCACATATTATCCGTGCTGTCCATCTTTGGCCCTGGTTCCTGCTGGGTCTGAGCTCTGTATCTGTGAGAGAGGCTGGCAGCCCTCCCCTGACAAATACGTCAGCTGGGAACCCCGGGGACACAGACCCCTTGCAGCAAGTGAAGCACTTTGCAGGATTAAGCCCCTGTCTGGGTGTTTTGCAGTTTGTCTGCACTGATAACCTTCAGTGACTGTAGGTTCTCAGACATGTGCACATGCAGTAATATTTGCTCATTTATTGTCATATTTATTTGGCAATACATGGCAAGAATATGACCATTATCAATGAATAATACTTCAACAAAATGGCTCTCTACTAAAGCTATGACTGTGGAAACAGATATTGTACTGTGTATAATGACAAGAAAATATCTATCTATTGTTGAAATAACCTTTCTAAAGAGAACATTGCAAGCCCAGGTGTCCACTACAGATGTTAAAGAAAATCCCTCATCATCTTCACCCCAAAGAAATAAGTGCAGAGAGAATTACTATTTTGGATAAGTGCCCACGTCTCGGACGTACCATACGGTAGCTATGTCTTCCCAATGCATTTGTTGTATTAAAATGTTTATGGCATTTGCATGAGCCACACAGAAACCTCTCAGTGCCATTTTCAGTCCCATGAAAGGACAATCCTGGAAGTTATCCAACATAAGCCATTGAAACTGCCATTCCCCAGTGACCAAGGCTGCAGAAACTCGGAGCACAAACGGTATAAATGTGCCCTATTCTCATTAGCCCTGTGGCTGCCCTCCATGCCCCACCTCACACGTCTGCATTGCAGATATTCTAGTCCACTGATGGAGGCTTTACATGGAAAGCACTTCCTTGGAGCAAGCAGAATCAGTGAGAACAAGGCTTAGAGGCAGCAGGTTCACAGGAAACTATACCTCAAAGTTAAATACCAGAGGATGGAAGATGCAATGGGACAACAAAGTGCAATCGAAAGCAGAACCGCAAATATTTAAACATTCAGAATAGCAATACTGCATGGTTGAAAAACACAAAGGGAGTGTCAGATTCAAGGGGGGGGTTTTAGAAACAATCAGCTTTGAGATAATAAGCTAGGAGACAGATAACAGGAAAAAATGGGAAGAAGGTCCCCCAAAAAAATCCATTGCAGCAGATGTGACTAGCCCTTGGTATGCTGCAGATCTTCAGTTCCCAAGACAGGATGCCAACAGAAGGCACACTCAATGAAAGTGCCCTTGGCAAGGGCTACCAAGAGGCTGACAGCAGCGCCCAGCAGAGAGATGAACTCCTGGCAAGAGGGCTAAAGACAAGAACATTTCTGTGTGAATAAAGGACGCAACTGAGGTCACGCTGAGTGTAGAGACCCAAGGCAAAACACACGTGGATTTTTCAAGGGATTAATGGGTCTTTTATTTCCTTTCCAAACTGTTACACTGTCAGCAGCCACCTATCCAGTTGCATCTATGCTGGGAAAACTAAAGGAATTGGGCAATAATATACAGTAACTTCAAAGGGATTTAAGTCAGGTCTGGTCAGGTTTTTCTATGCTAGTAGCAAGAAAAGAATCTTAGACCCTGATCTATTTGACTGGGCAGGTAAATATCAAGTTTGTCTGTTTGTTCTCATATTGGAGCTGGTGCTGTGCCCCATGTTTTCCCATAGTTTACTCATTCGCATCACACACAGCTTAGGTTACAGGATTCAGTTTCCTCCCAATTAAAATGCAGCCCTTCTAGAGTGGAAATTGCAAGGAGAGACCTTTGCATAGCAACGTTGATAAAAAGTTGGCAAGAGAAGGTGTAGAAGTTACCTGCGTAGGCATTATCCAAACCAGTATTGCATAAAAGAGGTGACTGGGTTTTCCTTTCACCTCAGTAGCACCACCCACACCAGCTCACACTCTGGTCTGGCATTGCTGTAATTTGGGATAACAGGCATTAGCCAATATTGCTTCCCTCATGCTCTTACACTGCCACTGTTTCCTTCCCGTGTTACCAAATAGAATGAAAATACCATCAACAGATGAGAGCACAGCAGAAATTCCCAGGATTGCCCAAGGAGCTGGCAGTCCTGGGGAGGCTGTGCCCACAGTCCCAGGCATTGCCCATGAGAAAGGCTGAGACATTCTGCCTCAAGCCAAGTTAGGTACAATGAATAGATGAATAGGGTTGGAAGGGAATCAGCAACGACTCTAGTTCAGTTATCCACATTTGGGCATAAAATCCCAGGGTGAATTTTTATTATCACCGGAAATTTTAGCAAAGTTCCACCTGGATTTGGAAATACGCCTTCCCCTTTCATTTCCAGTATGCACACCTGTAATTTGACAGTGTGAGATCTTAAGTGTGTTTTTTACCCAGAGGAAATGAGATTGCATCTTGTGCCCACTAAACATTGCTCACGACCTCTCAGGGAATTTAGCTGCGTGAGGAATCATCCAATATCTTGGAACAGCCTCTGGGCCAGGGTCACTTCTTTAATCTCAGCCTTTCTAAATATTATTTCCATGAGACAGATTATTCCTACTTTTGCACCAATTATCTGGAAGTGTTTGCTTGGCTGTCTTTGTTGGTCTTATAGAAACAAACTATCTTTTCAGAGTTCTAGTTCTGGTTCTTTTTATTAGCAGAGACACTTAGCAAATGCAGCAGAACCATGTTAAATTACAGGATTTTTAGGCTGATCACATTTAAACTCCCAAGGATGGATGCCCACCAAAGCCTCCAGAGAATTGATCTGACAGCGAATTATCCGGTTAGGATTTTGAAATTTATTGTAAATCTACATTTGACTACCCTCAGCTATCTGTTTACATTTATTTTAGCTGATTGAAGATTGCTTTATTATGAAATTCATATTCTTTCTGTAGGGTGCTTAAGACTGATCAAATCTTCCTTAAATTCATAAAGCTGCCCTCAAAGTTATCCCTGCAGGTAAGGTTTTCCAAGGTGTTCAGTTCATTCCCAAATTTTCAACGTGCCTTTGGAGCTACTGTCAGCAGGACTTGACTTTCCACCTCCATGTTTTTAATCCTGCTGTTTCAACTAGACTCCCTTTTTCAATCATAAAACAGGAATGGAGGAGCTTCAAGGAAAGGCAAGAACAGTTATTAACATGCAAAAGACATTCATGAGGATATAGATCAAATAAAATTTAGTGGAAGGAGGAAGTGAATTAGAACTGACATTAACAGATGTTTATGAAAAATAAATGGAAAAGAAACTGTAAAGATTAACTGTGTCTCACACTAAATCAACAAGAGGTGCACCAATGAAATTAAATGGCAACAACCAGTAGAAAGGATGATAGGAAATCTTGTTTCCTAGAACACATAATTAATTTGTGACGCATTTGCCATGAATTACTAGGAGACCAAAATAGCAGGACTCTAAAAAACACTTGGCTGTTTCTATCAATAAGAATATCCAGATATTTTTAACTGTGAATAAAATGCAGGAGGGACAATAACCTTCAAGAAACCTGTAAGTGCTGAAAAACCCACCTTGTATCAAGAAATACATATTATGCTCTGAAAGCACCCGACACAAGTACAATCTTTTGTTGGAAGCAAGAAAATTAATTAGATGCCGCATTTATAATGGTGGTCTGTATGTCCCTACACATCTAACTTGGGATTTTCTGTCAGCTCCACACAAGTATCCATTTTTCTTCAAAAGTGCAGTTATTCCCACCATTCAGTTGTTTTCAAGTTTATGTTTGCTTTCCCTTCATAGGGCCAGTCTGTTTGCTAAAAGATAATACAGTGGGAAATCTATTTTTTCCCCAGATTCTTCTTTCAAGGCCTTTTTTTGTATAGTCCTTTCCACGTTGCTAGCCACACTAATAATGCATTTTTTTGTTGTCAAAGTGTATAATCTGGAAGGTCCACAAAACCCCTCAGCGCCGATACAGTTGCGTTTGGGCGAATTGTCCTGAGTAACGCCGGGAGGGCGTTACAATACGCCCAGAATCGGGCTTGTACTTTGCTAAACCGTCACGGACAATGACCCAAAGCCAGTTCATGCTCATTTATCGCTGTTGAAGGAGCCGGGTGCCCGTGATGGCGATCCCTGGGCGGCCAGGCCTGTCCCACCACACAGCACGGCCGGCCTGGCGGCGGTGGCCGTGTTCGGGGTGACAGGGGCCGGCCATCATCCCGCGGTCCCGAATGAGGGGGAGCACGGTCAGCCGCAGCCCGGGATGGTCAGAGAGGGTCACGGTGACGAGAAGTGGCACTGAACCAAAGAAATTCCCCTTCGCGGCGCTCGGCCAGCCCAGGCTGGGGAAAGGCGGCGGAGGCCGCTCATTGCAATGGGGACGGCGCCATCTCGCGGCGGCCGCTCGGCTGGCGGGGAGGAACCGCCGCCCTGTTCCCGCCGCAGCGGCCCCTGGAGCCGGCCTTTGCCTGAGTGGGAGCGCCGCGAACGGAGAGAGGACAGGAGGGTCTGGGAAACTCCAAACTTCTCGAAGGAAACAATGCTCACTGAGAAAATGTTTTTTTTTGGGGGGGGGTTGTTTTTTTTTTCTGGGCTTACAGAACCATTATGGGCAGCACTGTTTAGCGGGGGTGTGCGCGTTGAGCCCCTCTGGGCTGTGACCCTCCCTGTCTCACCCTTCTGTGCGAGGGGCCCGAGCTGTGGGGAAGCTCCACAGGGTACACGGGGTGAAGCGAGCACACCATGCCGAGGATGCCGAAATCACCCTGTATGGTGGTGGCTTTGATCAAGTATAAACAAACTTCTGACTCTGGGGAGGAGAAACGCGTTCTCATGTCTCCCTCTGAGGTATCCCCGCTTGCTCCTCCGAGGTGGCACCTCGCTCCCGTGGCTCCCTGCGCTGCTCTAAACAGCTGCCCCGAGAAGGCTGTGAAATGGCTGCCTTGGACAACATGGTCCCTGTGAGATGAATTTTTCAAACAGATTATCTCAGGAAGATCAATAGGATCATCAAACATCATAAAACTATAGTGTGTGTGTGATTTTCTTGAAGAAATTGTGGAGTGGAGGGTGTTTTGGGTATCTCTTTTAAAAAAGGATTACAAAACAAATGGGGGGGGAAGACCAGAGAGGAAAACAATGTTAAAAGGCTTTAATATTTCCCTGAATAAGAGTGACAATGTCAACCCCTCCCTTCACTGACTCACTTTGCACTCTCATCACATTATTGCACTTAAGTAACTTTACTATTGCCTGCTGACCTGAGCCCGGCAGCTACCTGGCAGTGCCAAGGGACAGGTGGGGTCCACCATTCCAGTCATTCTGCCTTTGTAAACGGAACTGCACAAATGCCCTCCGCCATTTTCTGCACCATTAAGACTCCTGTGCAACAGTTACAGCTATAAGGGCTTGACCCATTGTGGAAAAATTACTGTTGATTGCAATGAATTTACAATCCAGCCCCCTCTAAGTACAGATTGATTCCTCTGTTTCTATTTTCCTCTTTTGCTTCCCATGAGTAAATTTTCCAGCTTCAAAATATTAGAGTAGCCTCCAGGCTTTTCATGGTTGCTAGTATTTTACGCCATCCTTTAATCTTCTGTAAATCACTTTGTAACATCTTTTCTAAGATGCCCTTTTCCAGTTCCTCTCTGCTTTCCCCGGGATCCCGCTGCTATTGTGAGAACAAATTTAATTTACATTGATCTCCGTTCCCAAATGAAGCTGAGTACAACCAGTGAGCTCCGCTGTTCTATGGAGTTCATTAGTACTTCATTGCAATGGACATCACCTCACTTCACATGTATTTATGCTATACAGAACAGTGTATATTAATGTATAGTCTGTCTGCGGCCCAAGCCCATAGAGTGCTTTCGGAGCTGAAAGACTAACAGGCAAAGTTTGAGGGCATAAATCCAGAAATTAGACTTGGAAAGTGCCTCCTCAGCTGCTGCATAACCTGTAGCCTTAACTCTGGAGAAACCAGAGTTTGTAACACTGAAGTCTCTAATGTTGGACCACAGTACTGTAGCGTGTAACGCTGGGTGAGGCATCTACTCTCTCTTCAAGTTAGCAGGTTCAATCTGACGGCCTTATTGACTGATGACTCTGAGCAAATTACTCAAGACTAAAGCTCTGCAAATCCTCAACTCTGCCCTGTTGGGCTCTTTTGAATATCTGTCCGTTAAAGGTGAATTGCCTTGGGCTAAGAACTGGAAGTCCTGCCTGCATGTCTGCACATCTCCTGGCACTGCAAGGAGCAAGGATAATGAGACAGCCATGAAACGCCACCATTGTGGGAATGCCTTCCAATGCTCATTCAAAGGGGAAAGTACTTAAATTAATGCTTTCCACCTGGCAGAAGCAGGGCATGGGAACTGAGATAACCATCACACTGCGATCTGCAAGCCACGGAGGCAAGGATGGGGATCAGAGCCATATTAAACAGCCAAGCATGTAACGTTTTCAGCTGCAAAGCTGTGTTTCAATTAAAAGGCAAAGAAAAAGATGGAATTAGAGGGTCTGTCAGTAGGAAGCATGAACAACAGTAGAAAAAAGAATTTGCCTGGTCTTGGTCAACATACATTAAAAGCTGATTTTGAAAGGCAAAGTGTCAATACTGCACAGATGAATGGGGGTGGCACAATGGCATGATAGTTACCAGTGAGACAAAGGCCATCGCAAACCTTCTTCAAAGAGAAATATATCTATAAAGCTAAAAAATTCTTCTATTTTTGAAAAACTCTCCTATATTCAAAATATTAGAAGCAACACATTAAGTCTGGAAAATACATAACAGTGGCCCATCTTGTATTTGACCTCCTGGATAGATTAGATGGACTAAAATGATTTTCCCCTTCTCCAGCTTCTGAGATGCTCTAATTCAAGGATAAACACATACAGATGGAAGAAAAACATGTTGACATGTCAGCACAGAGCTTCTTCCAAATGAACAAAAAAAAAAGAGAAAACAAATCTTATTTAAAGCTTCACAGAGAAATCTGTTTCCCACTGTAGCAGCTCCCTGGTGCGCAGAGGGCCACACTCAGTGAGTAAGTTGATCAGCAAAACATGTCAGTGAGGCAAGCACGGCAAATCAGTAATGACCTTATCTTGAAGAATTAAATCCTGACTGGAGCACTGCTGGCCTAGAGCTGTCCTCAGCTCCACTGAACTGCCCTGCGGTAAGACCAACAGCCGTAAAAATACACCCATGTTGCCAGTACGCTAGCAGCGTGTACAGGCTGGAGAGTAGGGACTTCCCGTGCCCTTATCCTTCTGAGCACCCTCCCAGCTGTGCCCAGCTTTCCACCACGGCTCCTGCTGTTCAGGCACAGCATGGAACAGCCAGCCGGAGCAGTGGTTGGGTGCCCTACAACTACCCGACTGAGTCAGTCTCCAGCTGAAATCCTTCTAGTTCACCGTGGTGTTAAACTGCAATGATGTCACCTTCATGCAACAATGGAGTAACCAGTGCTCTTTTGGCTTGATGGTAATGTCCACTTCCACCTGCAGTCACTGGACCGCTCTCTTAAGCGGTGAAGTCTCACATCCCCCACTGTCAGGGAATTTCCAGGAGGGCAAATCCATGGCCCTGACAATCAGCTGTCTGCAGGGCCTATCTCTTTATTCCGAGGATTTGTCTGAGATGGTATGGACTTAACAGAGTTCAGACTGTTTTCAGTGAAAGATGGAGTCTTTGCCTCTCAAAGACTAGGTACAAATGCTTGAGAATGGTTAAACTTCCAAAATTATTAATTTTCACACTTGTTAATCCCCAAACTTTCCAGGTTAAACCATTCTACACAGTTAGACAATCTTACAATCACATGAGACAATCTGGCTCCTCACACCTCCTTCCCCCATACACAATGTCCTGAGCCACCCATTCCTACCACCCGCCTTGTGCCAGCACTGCTGCTGTCTTCCTTCTTAGAGACCTGGCTCAGGGAGTAAAATGAGCAGAAAACAATTCGCTCTCTAGCTGTGGAGTTACTTTTCTGCCCATTTAACTCCCTGACCCAGCTCACCATGCGTGCAGGCAAGCAGCAATGCAAAAGAGGGTATGTACAGAATAAGAAGTAATCATATAATTAATTGTAATTAATTACAACAGTTAAATATATATTATGCTCAAGTAGTAATAAAATTAATACACAGAATGATACAGGTAGGGCAGAACAGGACAATTTTGCTGGTTTTGGTAGTAACTAGCCTCTGGATTGACTATAAACCATGTCCTTGCTTGCATGTATAGCAGGGTTTGGTAATCCTGATAAAGTTACCTATTCTGTTGGCAATGCTGCATTAATAATGAGGAAGAAAATATTCTGCTCTGAGCTGCATAAAGACCCTTTGCGAACCAGTGGTTTAAATATAATTGTGCTGGAATTACTCCACTGATTTTCTTTCATAAGGTGACCAGCTCTGTGAACAGAGAAAGTACAAAACCAAACAAATCCATAGCTGGCAATTACTCCAAACACCTGTACCAACCAGGCTCATTAAAAGTAATTGGGAGGCACGTAAATGATGTTCTACCATTAACCTGGCTCTGTTATTCCGAGCTGGTGTGTCAAGGTTTTAACCACCCACAAAGGCAGCATTGCCGGATGCTTTTTCTAAGAGAAAATGATAAAGGGGGCAAAAAAAGCATGCTGCCACGTAACTCCATGGTGTGCCAGAGCAAAAGGAGCACTCATAAAGGAATAATCCAAAAAGACTGTTTCAAAAAAGGGCTTGCTTTTTGTAAAGGTGTGGTGTTATACACAAGGACTTCAGCAGTGTAACTCAATTGTCCTGTCCTTCTGAAACCAGTTCTCACCCTTTGTACAGTGTTTTAAGACCTCAGTCTTAAACCCTTGGCCAGATTCTGCTCTGGCTTTGCGTGAGGCCCCACTGCATTGAAGGGGAGATAGGCATCTATCTGCCTTTTGGCTGGGGAGGTTACTCCTGCCCTGCGAGCAGTTCTGAGCTTAAAGGAAATGGGTAATTCAGGGCTGGGGGCTTTTGCCTCTCATGGGCTGGCGTCCCGAGGCCATCACTTACTGAATGACCGTTGTTTGGCAGTCTGGATGGAAAGGCTTTCTGGTTTGCTACTAGCTGAGAGGAGCACACATGGGAAAACTCCTTCAGAAAACAAGACTTGGAGGAGATGCTGACTGCAATTTTCAAGGACCACCAAGGATACCGGCATGCCTGCTCCATTGGGCCCAAGGGGAACCAAATGCCTTCAGGTCTCCCTGAATATTGCAGCTGGGAACTGGAAGACTCCTTTCTCCCATGAGCTGAATTATCACCTTTATACACGATCTTTGTGTCTCCCTACATAACTTTTAAAAAGCCCATCAGCATATCACCTCAGCATGCAGAGATGGAAAACTGCAATAGCAAGATGTCACAGGGAGGGTTAAGGTGGGGGAGAATAGTATGATTTTTAATAGGACCACTCTCAGCCTTACTGCCTGCAGCAGTTCTTTCACACCTCTGCTACTGGATACAGCGTTTTCTGGCTGTGGGCTCAAGGCAGATTTTATTTACCCTGGTGAATGGAACAACCTTAATTTCTGTCAGCCTCCCTGAAGTAGTTCCAGATTTATTCTGAGGCTAAGGGAAAATCTGATCCTAACTTTTTCAAAACAAATGAGTTTACTACACTCTGGGAATTTTCAAACATGACACATCCATCAGTTTTCCTTTCTGACTAACATTTGGCAAAATGTAACTGTCAAAATTTTTAATTCAAACCGAATTGTTTGTTATTTGTTCCAAGCCACATATTAAATGTCAGCAACAAAAGTTTCTATACAGCCTTTGTGGGCAAACATGCATAGCTATGCGATGACCTACACCGAGGAATAGCCCTGGAGCTTGGAGAAGCTTAAATCCACCGAGGCAAGGGTGTGAAAACACAGCTGGGCCCAGCAGTTTCTGCTGCTGCACTAAATCCCACTTTGCCCCTCTGCACGTCCCTCTAGTCTTAAAGTCTTTAGAGGTAAAATCATGAGCTCTCCTTCTCAATGCAGTTTTTTGGCACTAAAAATCCCTCTGAGGCAAGGACAGCTTAGTGTATTTCCCCTGCCTGCCCATCAAGCTCTTAAAAAATTAAGTTATTAATCATCTAAACATTCACCTCTGCTGCACTAAGGCTTTCTGGCCAGAAAGTCCCATAGGCGGTTATTTCCAATATGACTCTGCTTCTATTGAAGACTTTTGAATTAAAAAAACATCTGAAATACAGACAAATGCACCTTGTGACAATTACTGCCTAGCACAAATACTTTTAAAGCAGTCAGCTGAGCTTCTAGTTTATATTTCACTAATTTGCTTACTTGGTCCAAAAAAAACCAAAACCACAAACCCAATACTCATCATGTAATTTATCTGAGGTCTACACATACAGCAAAACATTGCTTGCAAGAAGGAAGAGAAGTTTGCAGCAAAATTGTTTTGTAACAGATGTATCAATGGAAAAAGTTAGTAACTGGGAGTGTTCTCTCTTCCCCTGTCTCGCAGTTGCTATTAGTGCTGGTCTTTAGGGTGTAGCTTTCCTCTTGGGCCTCTGCGTTTGTTTTACGTCCTGCTTTCCTCTTCCTTTTGGTCGGGAGCCTTTTCATGATCAGGCAAGATAATACTGAGCAGCGGCACAGAATCTGCAGCACAAAATGAGCCTTTGCTTTAAATATCCAAGAGACAAATGGAGGTAAGCAGAAACAAATGGATTAAGCTGTTTGGGCTGGGGAATTGCTGTCCGTTCGTTATTTGAAGGTCGCTAACAACGAGTATATTTGATTTGTTTTGGTTTTTTCCCCTATTTGACTGCAATGTTAAGAGTTTAACTAAAGTCCACCATGGAAATATACTGAAGTTGTAATTGCGTTCAGGCCTTTGGTAGGGATTACAGAGTTGGTTAGAACTGAAATCCTTTAAGCAGGGTTTCCTGGGCCTTCCTGGCAGATCTTAAACACATTTTCCCTCCTCCTTTCTCCCCATCTTGCAAAACGTCTCTGTATTTCTCATTCACTGTGCACACTATACCTAATCAGAAGGTTTATCCTGCTGCTATTACCTTCCTGTATTTCGTATATATTACAGAGGTTGTATTTGCTCAGCTGTATTCAATCCTATTATAAAAGCAGGGTGCAGAGGGCAGTTTCTGGATGCACAATGAATCTCTGTAACTAATAAAATAGAGCATCTGCTCTGCTGGAAGTATCAATGTGAAGCCAGAGTTGACAGGGTAAGTGATCCCACTTCATAATCCTATAATGTTGATACAATTTGGTGGTACCAGCATAAAAGAGATACTCAGAGCTAAGCTGGACTTTGAGATAAATTGAAAATGGTGTCTTTAAAGGAAAACCACTCAGCACAGGATTTGATGACATGCAGATCTTTTACTCATAGGGTGTCATACCTGGCAGTTAGGTGGATGAAAATAGTCTTGTTTATTGTGTTGTACAAAGGCGGAGAATATTTCAGTTTAGAAAAGAAAGGTTTGCGTGTCCAAACAAGATTCCACATATGCATTAAGAGCAGGCAATAAAAGACTAAATATTCTTAACGCCTCTTCTTTCTGTTTTCTAAATTATCTTTAAGTATCTTGAAATTTACTGAGATGGAGGTTTTTTCTGTACTGTTCAGTGAATCCTTCTAATATCAAACCTTAAGTCACATTAATTCTGCATGTACACCTATGACATGTTTTTGGTCTCCAGCTGACTGACACACACAACTGACACTACACTCCTTCATGTTGTGAAGTACCAGAAAGCAGAGTTGCATTTCGGTGTGTGAAGATTTGTAACTTAGAAGAGTATGTTAGCTCTGCAAGGGTGTTAGAGAGAGACAACCTTAAACTGGGGACATACGAGTTACCCTTCTGCTGTTCACGTTACCTGTGGCTTCTCCCATTCCCCTCCTGCCTGACATCCTCTCCCATGTAGACCCAAAGCTGCATGGGGCAGGGTCCTTCCCTGGCTGGGTGTTCAGACAGTGCGTGCAAGTGTCTTGCTCTTACTTAGCAGCATAAGACAGATAATAAATCAAACGTGCTGGCTTTACTCATCCCTTTCCATAGCAAAAAGTTCACTAAAGTTGATGGAAGTTTTTACATGGCACTAGCAGACCTCAAAGTATGGCTGTCAGTTCATTGGTTTCATGGAAACACTGAGTTAAACTGCATTTATGTTGGCAATCCATGCCCAGAGAGCTGAGTCACTCTGCTCAAAGCAGCAGCTATGGCTCCTTTCAGCATATGCTTTTCCAAAATACATTCTTCCTCTTCCATCAAGGCCTCCAGCATGCTTCTTGCAATAGATGTTTGCTTTTCATACACTGCACTGAGGCAGAAACAGAGGCAGTCATACTTCCAAGCTATCAGACTGGTAACAAGGGAAGAGAGAACATCTGGTGTCAGGAACAAACCCAGAAGACAGGCCTGGGTTACGTTTATCACCTTAAACCACTGATACTAAGAAAGAGGGATGTAGGATCACTATTAACCTCTACAGTTACTTTCATAGCCTGATTTTAAACTCATTTATACCAGCGAATGTTTCTACTGGCTTTTTAGTTTCTCTTTCTGCACAGCTTGAAATGCTGGCCACAGCCTATGTAAAATCTGACGCGGCAAGTTTTGGATGCATGAAAATAACCTGCTGCAGTCATCAAAGCCACATCAAAGTGCTTGGGGTAAAGTAGCATCAGTCACCCTTCTCTCCTGAGCTCTCAGCTAGAACACAGACTGTGAGCAGTGCATACTCACAAGTCCCTCTGCTCCACAGATTGTGCCCGAAGTTATTCTAACTGCATTTCTAAAAAAAAAAAAAGGCAGAATCACACTAATTTTAGAGGCTGAGAAAAATAATATGCAAATAAAAGTACACAAAACAATACCCAGCTGTAAAATAAAAATGTGCTGAGAGTCAGTGGAGAATAAAGAAAAAGAAACACTAGAGCAACCAACTAGAAAAAAAAAAGCCCAGCATAATACTTGATAGTCACAGGAAGATCAAAAATAAAATAAAACTACTTTGAAACCTCTCAATTGGAATACACTGCAGAAGAGCTGACTGGTCCCAAAGAAAGCTGTCAGACTGGCATATTGAAGTCAGCAGGCAAATTTGAACAGGAGATATCTTAAAACCAGGGAAAAATATTTCTGTAAGTAGCATCTGAAATGTCAGAAAGTAAAATAATTTCAAAAGAAAAACATTGGCAACAGACAAAAACTGAATTTGAAAATCTTCCATCCAGTTGTCTACTAACCACTGCTGGATATTTGACAGCCATTTAAAATTGTTTCTCAAGCTAATTTAAAAAAAAAACACACACAAAGAAACAAAAAAACAACTTTGCTTTCCCATCCCATCAATTAGAGAAAAATCATCACATCTTTTTATGTTGAGAGTTAGTTGATGAGTGTCAGGTTATGTATCATTGCCTCTGACAGGAATCAAAGCACAGCTCAGAGCTTTTGAAAGGCAAGTGTCTTTGAACTGCAAATTATATGTTATCTGAACACAAAGAAAGTGTTTCAGTTGTTGTTTCTTAATGACATTTCTGCTTTTACCTAAAAGCTTTTTCTGCCACCTTATTTCCTGGACAGTATGAAAGTATGTTGAGACCGACAGTAATGTATTAATTTCTGCTTACACTGTGATGTTTAAAAAAGTGGAAAAAATGCCCAGCATTTCTGGCATATCCAAAGCTTCTGGTGATTTATTGAGAAATACTGGCAAAGGTAACCCTCTGATAGATATTTTGTTCTTCTGGATCCATGTGCAGACATTAAAAAGCATCTGTGAAAGTTCTGAGTGTGAGAGTAGGATTTTAGCTCAATTTCTCTGCCCCCAGGAATTTCTCCTCTTAATTTCTTCTTAACTCTCTCTTTGGGGCCTCATTCTGAGAGGGATTTAAAATACTCAGACAAATGCTGCACTCAACCAAATCTACTCAAACAAGAGCAATTACCAAACAAGAGAAGAAGTCGTAGGGAGAAAAAGATAACTAGTGGTAGACCAGCAATTCGGCATTTTCTTTAATTCTACCACATTCAAGTACTTTGGATAAGGTTCAAAAAAAGAAAAAAAAAAATCCAGCAAAACCCAAACAAACAACAAACACCCAGAATTCAGTGCAACTCCTCAGAGCCTCAAATCTTTTGACTTGCATCCTTCTCTAACTTTAAAGCTTCTTAAGTGAGGCCAAAAAGTGACACCATAAAACAAACTCTAGTAGTCCTAGGTAAGGAAGAAAGTAATAGATATGTGTCTGCTCTGCTGGGCACAGGGAGTTTTGATCAGCCAGAGAAGAGATTGTTTTGTATGGTCAAAATCAGTCTATATCTTGCAAATTAGGAAGCTTCAGGCTAGGAAAATACTGAAATATGAGGCTATGAAGAAAGTCCAACTGATGTAGAGAGCTGCTGGTAAATCAGGAATTGATGGTAAAACCTGCAGTACATGATATGAGGAGACAAGTTTTATTTATATTGTTACTGTCTGTCACTGGAATCATGGATTTTCCCAGTGTTAAGCAGAGCAGATTTGGGATTTTTCTAAAAAAAAAATTAAAAAAATAAAAAAATACTAATAGCCTCTGATTTATATTCCATGAACTGAAGAAGGGAATACAAGCTTTGTGCTAGCTTCTCTGACTGTATAAGACAATGTAAGTTCAAGAGGGTTGATTCTCATTTTCCTTAAAGCTACTTTAAAACAGCTTTACACATACACACTGAATGTAATAGGCCTATTAACTTGTTTCCAGTTGCTCCTTTCCATTGCCAGTTTGTCCCTCATCCTCCTGTGCAGTATGCAGATTTGGAAAAAATGTTTAAAACATATTATAAATAGTACAATTCAGAAACTGCATAGATGGTAAAGTCCAGGAGTCGATTGCTCTTCATCAGTAAATGAGAGGGCATTCAGAGACACTGCCATGCAGCAGAGCCTAGGATTAGCTCTGAATTGCCTCTTCTGTGAAAACGTCTTCCAGCTGTTTTATCTCATCCATTTACAAAAATTCTTATTTTCCACCTACTTACAGTCCCTACAAGAGAGTTTAGGAGTTCGGATATTTTGACTGGGATTAAGATGTAGACATTAGATATTAAAAAAAATATAAATCCATAATGTGCTGATGGTACGCTTACCTATTTGTGTTACTCTAGCACTGACTAGTTTGAACACTATTAGGGCGCAAGCAGCCAGTGGGACAGCAGCATCCTCTGCTGGGATGTGGAGTCTCCCTCTCTGGAAATATTCAAAACCCGCCTGGACGTGATCCTGGGCAACCTGCTCAAGGTGATCGCGCTTCAACAGGGGGGTTGGACTAGACGATCTCCAGAGGTCCCTCCCAACCCCACCGTTCTGCGATGTGTGCTGTCTGGCCTGTGTAGGTTGGAAGCGAGCACTCCCATGCCTGTCACAGTGCAGCCTCTCTTGGCTAATCACCTTCGTTACAATTAAGGTCTTAAAGGCAACCACATAAGTACATTAGACCAAAAATCCCTTCTAGCCAAAATTCATTATCGATAACAATTTACAGACAAAGTTAGCATGTATCTCCCATTTTCCAGTGCTGAGATCTGCGTGTCCCCAAAGGATCAGCATACATTTCCTTGAAGCATTAGTAAACCACACAGATACTTCACCAGTGGATGTGTTATACATTAGAATAACCTCATAGAGAGAAGCTATTAGCTAAACAGTGTTATTTTTCATGAAGTATATCTTTTACTTTTTATCTAGTTGTGGGTAATTCTGGAATCTCCATCACGAATGGTTTTGAAAAACAGGTTAGACAAACCAGAGAGAGGTGGTGCAGGTAAAGCTGAACCTACCACAGGGCAGCAGATGGACCAGGTAACCTTAAAGTGGCCTCCTAGTCTCCATTTTCTGTGATTGCTCTTAATTTGATGCTTCTGTTTCATTATCTAGACAGCTGGTCCTGTATTAGTCGATAAATAACAGAAGCAATGCAAGATGGCTTAGATGAGGCTAGTTTGGGGTGTTTGCTTTCGTTTTATGTGCAGTCATCCAGCTCTGGAGGAGAGCTAGCAGGCTACGTGCACAGCCGGTCTTTGTGTTTTCAGATATCTGAAAAAGCTGAAATCTTTCCTAGCCAAAGAAAGGTTGTGCATGCAAACACCAACCATTTTACAGCTTTCTAGAAAATACCCAGTTGCCTACATTAGTTTGTGATACGGTTTTAGTGACATGTATTCCTCCACTGTACTCGATTTTGCTCTCACCTGCACTGGGTGACATCAGTCACAGCAGCAGGTCCCACCGACTGCAATGGGAGGGGAAGGGCTTCTTTCAAAAGCTGTCCCTCAGCAAAAAGATTAAGCCATAAGGCAGGGATTTAGTTTGTCCAAGCCTGGTTGCTTTCCCTGGACCCCTGGTGCACACTTAGCACCCTGTTTTCCCTGCTCTGTCCCAAGGGCATACAGGCAGCAGCCTGTGCACCCTCTCCTCCTCCAAAGCTTTGCTCCCAGTTGGAACACTTGCTACCCCCTGATTTCAGTTTGGCTGCCATCTCTGCAGACTCAGGAGACAAAATTTCAGATGAGCTCAAACTGATGGTTTGGTTGTTGGGGCTTTTTTTTTTTTTAGTATTTTCTATGTCTATGTCATGTTCTACCTGAAATACAAAAGGGTTGATTTGCATTTTTGGTATTTGCTTTTACAATCTGAATCAGACAGAAATTCAAAACCAGGTTTGAACTGAACCTCTGAGTAAATTACATCTTGCAAAACTAGCCCTTCAGTGCCCTGCTCAAGTGCGGGCCCAGTGAATGCCGCAGAAACCCCACAAAGGCAAAGCTGAGCTCCATCCTGCTACAGAGGAGTAACCATATCCTTTCAGCCTATCCTGGGGTGCAGCTGCATCACAATCAGAGGCATCACCTTCGAACCAGGTAGCTCAGGAGGTCATCAGCATCTTCCCATCTTACCACAGCTTCATCTTTTGCCCAACTTACTGACTGAACTTCTTCCTGCTGCAATACCTAGCCTCAAACCCACATACGTTGGTCAGCTAAACAACTGAAGAGCCAGAATGTTTAATATTTTCCTGTGCGCTAACTGAATAGCCAAACAATGTGGGAACAGATTGGCCATGGCTCCAGGCCCAGTTCTGCAAGCGCAGGTCGTGTTGCACCTACTCCAGGTGCTCTGAAATCATTGTGTTCCTGCCCTGAGTGCATTAGACATCCCAGTTTGGTATTCCTGAAAACATGTGTGTACTTGAGCAAGAAGAGCCAAGTCCTCATCTAGCAAGAGAACTTTCATCTTCCCACAGCAGTCTTTCTCCTAATTTACAGTCTCAGCTGTACACCCGGGAACCTTAAGATTTATCTGTGTCAGAAAATACCTGTATCTTAGTTCCTTCACTGCTAAGAAATATGTAGAGCTGCTTTCATTGTTTCAGAGGGGTTTGTTTACTGTTGTTTTTTTTTAAAATCACCCCCTGGTCTCCTTTAAAAATAAATTTCTTGAAAGGCTTTTATTTTTGGAACTTAGGAGTCATAATGAATCGAAACCTGCAAATGCAATTCAGTTCAGACTCGCGTGTTGAGTCATGGGTCCCTCTCAAGTATGTGGAGTAGTCAAATCACGTCCATGTAAGGGGATTGGCAGTAGCTTTGGAAATATCTGTCTTCTCTCCCTGTTTGCACTCACGAGCTGTTCTTCCAGCCCCATTTTTTATAAAAGCAAATAACATTTTGTCTGCAAGCATCAGATATTGTCTCAGTAACCATTCCTGTATCAGTGTGCTGCTGCATAGGATGGGAAGGGAGGCTCTGAATTTTTTATTTGGTCTGAGTGTGTCTTACATCGTTAAAATTCATAGTACTATTAGAAGATCCTTTTCTCTCTCTCTCCTCTTTTACTCAACTCTGAACAAAGCCAAACAAGTGGTTCCCTGTCATCCATCACATACCTGCTCTTTTATCATACCTGTGCAGCACTTTCAAAATCAATGCTAATATCTTGTCAGTTGTTATTAAACTGTTTTTCAATGCTCCAGACCTCTTGATTTACAGATTTCCCAAGCTGATGAGGTGATCAGAACCAAACCTCTTCAGGCACTGCAGGCTCAGCTGTGAGTGCAGAAACGCATTGCCTTCCCAGGAGCCCTGGCTCACCAGCCCCAGCCCCGGGCTGATGCCCCTCCACCCCACCCTCAGCTCTATCGCTGAACTCCTGCGCCCTTTGAGGAGTTCACTTTGCCTCCTGGAGTATATTTCTGACTCACTCTTTGCCTCCTTTTACCCATTCGAAGTACGTGCTTGCACCACGTAACTGCATGAGCTGTATTGCCCCAGGGAACCAGGTAGTGACTGCTGCGTGCTGTGCTGGGGGCATACGTGATCTTTGCAGTCTTATCAGCAAGCCAGATAGACACATGCCCTGGTTTTCCTCCCTGTGAATGAATAAGGTGCATCTTATTACATGTTTTGTTAAGCCACAAGTACAATCTTAGCAGGCCCCTTGTACAACTATCTATCCTAATCTAACAGTGAAGTAGTGCTCAGGCAGGACAAGTTTTCAGGGTTTGATGGCTTCTTGTGTTTCCAGGTTCTGGTAAGGAAAAGGCATTGAAAAAACATTTGAAACAATTTATAATCTACTTTGGATTCAGATAGGCCAGATTAACATCTGAGCACATTTGTCAAGGAAAACAAACTACCATTCTGAACAGCTGGAGCCATACCCAGAGAAAAGTCCATCAAACCTAGAGACGTGGAAAACTGCCAGGCAGCTGCACGTGTGTCATTTTGATGGTCACACAGGAATGCCCTCGGGGCAGGGGGGGATTAATGGCAACTCCCTGAAACCCCAAGTGCCTCATTTTTGAGCTTCCCATGGCAGTATATTTCCTCTTCCATTTTCACTTTGTTCTTCAAGCTTCACTCTTCATTTAAACCCTCTAAGGAAACTCCTTGCAAGATAGATGTACATTACCCTTTCAGGAGAAAAAGAACCTCTTTAAAAAAAAAAAATACTGAAGTCTATTTAGTAATGACCCTCATGTATATATCTCTCTCACATCTTCTCTAAATATTAGTTCAGAAAACAGCTTTCATTTATAGCAATTTCATTGCCATAATCCAGATAGCATGGATTATTTCTATAGTGATGCTCTAATGCTAATTTGCAAGAGTGGGAGGCAATTTGCTATCCTAACAAATTACTTTTGTCCTTGGATGAAACAGGCAGCAGAGGCAGTGCCCCTGGTTAATTGGAAAAACTAGATAGATATCCATAATGTTCTGTATGTGAAGTCTAGTGTTGGAGATGTTATTAACATTCAATTTAACTCCTACAAAATTAAAAGTAAAGCTTAATGCCCGTTTCCAAGCAGAAACCTCCTTGGAAATAGCTTGATGTGGTGTTTTGAAAGATGTCAAAAGATTACCTCTTCATAATGACCAGGGAGATACGGATCCAAGTAATGACATCTGGGTATTTACACAAATGATTCTTCTGGGAGCTGCTCGTCACAACTAACTATATACAATACACATCGAGCTTATAAAACCAGAAACACACTTCACTCAGTCTGAATCTGTCCATGAAAATGGACAGATCCAAACCCAGCAGTCTCACATAGGACTTCAGAGCTACTGCATGAAATACAAGATTAGGTGGACACTATCTTTAACTACAGTTAAAAACACTTACGAACTCTTAGTGTACAGACCCACATGCTGATGGTAACGCATACAATACAGCAGCCAGTCTAGACTCTATTTCTACATCCCTCTCCTCCTTCTCTAAAGGAGGGGTTTAGGGTTAAAGCAGTGGATGTAAAAGATTTAGCTTCAGTCATCAAGCCTGATACAGGTACAGGGCATGGTGACCGTGGTTCATGTTCCCTACCTGGGGATTATCCCCATTCATTCCAGTCCTCACTGGTGTCTGTGAAGATGATGAAGACTGTCCCATCTCACAACAGCTTGCAAGTACATCCCAGGCCAGCCAGTCACACTCTGCCTTACACGGGGTCATGAAGGTAGAGGCGCTTAGAGCTGCATAGAGCAGCTTTGACTGCCAAAAGGAAAGTAAAATTTGGGAAGAGACTCCTATAGAGTTTGAGAATTGGGTTTATCTTCAAACCATGGTGTGACAAGAGTGCCATTCAGGCAGCCTGGCTAATCAGCAGGGGCGCTGGGTGCAGGACCAGGGGCATGGAGACAGGGACAGCTGGACCACTCAGCTCTGCCAAGGCTTGAAGTGCAACTTTGCTTGTCACGCTCTGATCAGGACCAAACAAGCTCTTCTCTGCCTGTGAACCCTAAAGCCCGGCAAGCAGCACAGTCTGCAGATCTGGGCCGAAATGAAAAAGCAGCATCTGCCAACATATTTGCAGGAGTTGTTGCATCCACAGCTGAGTTCAGTACAAATATTATTTGTAAGGGACAAAAAGCGATTACCATCTAGAACTGGCTCTTGGTAGAGTCACCTTCAGACTAGTCAGGCACAGTGCTACTTAATCTGCCGGCGTTTCCAGAGTGCTGATCACCATGTATCTTTGCATCATGGCCATCCATCACACCCCCACTTTCTCATCTAAATACTGCCAACAGCACTGTGAGTAGCCCAGCGCTGACACTCCCTCCTTCTCCCTCTGCATCTTATTATTTAAGTTGCTGCTGGCAAAGAAAAGGAAAGTGGCTGTGTCCACAGCAACATTAGCAGAACTGTCAGCTTAATCAATGCTGATCCTTTCCTCCTCACCCCCCCACTTCCCTGCTGCTCCTTTTTGAGGCAGAAGAACCCTATAAATTCACCACTGTGACCAGCCATCCAGAAATACTGCTCATTTTCCAGAAAGCCTTTGGTAGCACATGGAATTGGAGGCAGTCAGGGTATGTTCCCCTCAGCCATCCAAGGTCCTCGGAGCAGAGCCATTGCCAGGGCTCCTGGAGCCCACACCTCTCCCCTGGTCAGCAGGAGCATCTCTGGCAGCAGGCGAGCAGAGTAAGGAGCCCTTCTGCTCTCTGCAGGTTAACCATCATGGGGCCAACAGTATTACAGCAGCACTAAAGGCAGAGCAGGTCCCCAGAAAGGCTTTGGGAGAGACCTTTCTGCACACAAAGAAACTTGTTGAAAGGTCTCCCAAAACCTTGGAAGTTGGAATGTTTGTAAATAGTCCCTAATCTCTCCCACTCCAACAACACGTGCTTTTTCAGTTTGGAAAGGAGCAGGCAAACCTCCACGAGCAATGCAGCTCTATTCAGCTCGCTTACCAGCACCCAAGGCCGTTACTGAGTGCCAGCGCAGTCTGCAGAGAGGAACAGAGCTGCAGAGGGTAGTTCCTAATGCGAACTGCAGAGGATTCACCGTGAGGTGATCCTGGACTCCAGGTGCCCCATGAAGTCAGGCAGCACGGCAGGCAGATACACGCGTGAGTACAGAGCAGCAGCTGCCACTGCTGCCTTTCATTGTCCTCAGGACTTCAGCAGGACAGGGACTAAAATTAGCCTCTCCACCTCGCCCAGACCCTCACCACCTTGTCACAGCAGCATACCCTCCCCTTTTGGTAACAGTTGTAAGCAATGACTTAGAGGCAGCTTGCTTGGTATTTTTGTTTGTGTAGGGTTTAATTTATTTATTTCTTAAAGACAGTTTTCAGAAATGGGGGGTTTATTTTTTTTCCTCTTCAGTTCGCCAGGCTGATACACCAATTCCTGGTGTGCCTTGTTTGATACAGTACGTCAGCCAGCTGGAACTAGATGCCATGTAACAAAGCATTAATAATGTAATTGGAGAGGGAGCATCATAGCAAAGATAGACATTCTTGGAAAACTAGTATTCCAAAAAGTTTCAGCATCCATAATCCTCTGTCTTGTGTCTTGCAAGTTTGGTGCGTGGGAGTTAGCACGTCCTCATCTGTCTCTCACCACGCCTGCACCATTCGTCAGCTCATTGCAGTTCTCAGCCTACTGTCAAGATCACTCTCCCCTGCTGTCATCTGACATTCCCTAAAGTTGCCTGGAAGTGGACATCTTGAGTGCAGCTGACGTGCCCCAGCATCACTCAGCCACAGGACCTGAAGAGGCAGTGCAGACCACTTGCTTTGCCTCCTGGTCTCCCCTCCATCCAGAACATCTGAACCACAGCCAAAGTACAGCATTCGCCAGGGACAAGGTGCGGTCATGCTCTGGGGCCCAGCAACTCAAACATTATCTTTCCTGCAGTTCGTCCCATCGCAACATAGACATGGCCTAACAGTATAGATGTGTTCATTGCACTGATAATAGTAGGGTTGTTACCTATAAACTTTCTCTCCTCCACTGCATCCCTGTAAGTTTCTCTGACGTTCTCTTTGCAAAATAGTCAAGGAAATTTTACGTACCGTGTTGTTGCACACAGGTTTCCCTAAGACTTTGGGGGTCAGAAAAAGAAAGGTTTGCTTCTTTCCTCCCATGACAAAATAACCCCTTCCAAGCAGCACTGCAGTACGAGTTACTGCATTTCAAGAGGAGCAACTCCATCTAGTCGATATTCCCACCAGCGTGGCTGCGGAGAGCTGGTTGTTTAGCATCTCTAGATCGCACAGCGATACGAACCTAATCAGCTCTCTGTCTCAATTTTCAAATCTCATTGAGAAGCATATCTTGTCTCCCTTGTCAGTACTGCTTAATTTTCCTCTTCTACTAAGCTATTCTTTAATTCAGTGGTGGTAGCTAGCACTGACAGGCAACATAGTTCATAGGACTGACCTGGGGCCATAGTCCAGAGCCGTAGGACTCTGATCCTAACAGTCCCACAAGCTTGGACAAAGCACTGTGTCCCAGTTTCGCCATCTTTGACATAAGAGTAATGTTTCTGCTGCCAAGGGAGGCTGGAATGATGATAGTCTAGAAATATTCAATGCTAAACACTTCTACCAGTCTATTTATCATGTTTACAGAGTAATGGCTTGCAGCAATAAGAAACTAGAGTAATAGTCCCATAGATACAGGGTTGGGCTGGAGTACAGGAGATCTAACTTCTGTTCCTGGCTCTTACAGAGATAACAGGAGAGACTCTAGGGAAGGTTTGGGCTTCAAACCTCCACCTTTAGAATGGTAAATGCAACCTTTCCCTCTCCGGAGGTGAAATCATTCTTATTTGTGGGTTTCCAAAGATATCGGTTACTGTCACTTTTTAAGTGAATTGCTACATGTACAGGTCTAGTATGGATTCCATTTATAAATAAAGGACATGAAGGAATAACTGCAGTTAGGAGAGGCTTTGCAACACTCAGTCAACATCTGTTTTCTTGTATTTAATGAAATCTTGCACACCAGAATTAATGCAACGAGGGAAATGGCTCTCACAGCCAATGCTGACTTCACTAGTCACTCATGACATTAAGCAAGACAGCTATTACTTGTGCCCCTTTTACTGAAAATAAGGAGTGCACTGTCAGACCTAATACCAACTAAAAAAAATCGAACAAGATTGTCTACAGTCTGGAAAACAAACTGCCATGCTTTGTGCGTTTTCCTGTTAGCGTACTTTCCAGACAAGCATCACTACCACAGTTCAAAGAGTTAAAGTAGTGCCTGATCTCCCACAGAAGTTTTGAAGGAGCGTGCAGAAGTCCAACAGGTACAATTCACGTCAAGTGGTGTGTGCAGGCAGAGTCTGTTCCGCTGCCTCCCATTGCCCTGCCCAGCAGCTGCCCCGACCAGCTTGTGAAACTCCACTCCAAATGCTCTGCTCCTTTCCATGTTTCCTGAGGAAACGCTCAAACAGCTCGTCTGCTCTTCAGGCAATTAATGGACTCCATAAAGCATCTGGTGAGCGGAGCTCCGTAGGGCCCCTACTTTGCAGCAGCTCACACCATGTGGCACACATACGCTGCTGGCCTTATGGTCAGTAGCTGACCAAGGGGTGCAAATCAAATTCTGTGGAGTTACACTGACACACACCAGCTGGCTAGTTGCCCTTATCAATTTTCATAGGTCTTGATCTCATACGCACTCATAGTGATTTATTAACATCAGTAATGTTACTCCCAGACCTGGCCTCTCTGCAGACCAGTGCCTAGGCCTGCACAGAACATGCTTTTTTTGCAATTACACAACTTCCTCTGCTGAGAATATCTTCCTGCTCTAGACCAATATTTTAGACTTAGATTACGGAAGGGGTTTTTTTTCCTGATAGGTCAAGAATAGCTGCAGTAGCAGAGCTGCTCACTGAAGGATACCAGCTAGGTGCTGGCACCGTAGGTACAGTGTTGAGAAAAACTTTGGTTAATGCAGAAGGTGCCTTGGGGGAGCTTGTTGGACAAGAAGATGGGATTGAGCCATCTTTCTTCTTCCAGAAAGAGACAACCAGTCACAGAGATCAGTTTTTCTAGGCAGTGAGCTAATCAGGGAGTGGGAATCAAAGCCTCATTCTACCAGTTTTATCTTTTCAAAGTTGGGAACAGAGAGAAATCCTTCCCTGCATTACACTGCTCGCAAGAGCAAGAAAGAAGGTTCCCAATGGTGCTGCTCAAGCAGGAGAGCACGCAACAGTCTCAGGCCTGACAGTATATTCCCATTCTTTCCAAAGCATTCCACCTGCACAGTCTTATTCATAAGTATTAACGATAAATTTGTTTGCTGACATGCTTTAATTACTATGCTAGGCCTGCTATCCTGCTTGGCTCCACGTGCCACTTCCTGCTGGAATATCAGGTTTTGATTAAGGAACGAGGACTTTATAGATCCGCAGATACAGATATGTTGCTGCTCATCACAGAGCAAGGCAAATTGCACCTTCTCCTTCAGTAATCACACCTCAACCCTTGGGAGTGACCCATCACGTTCAGCCTGCCCCGGGCCCTCTGCGGCCAAAGGCCCTTTATGGAGGCGGCGAGAAGCTGCCAAAATCACCCGGGGAGATTGGATAATAATTCAGCAATGGCTGCAGGAGTGAGAAATGTTTGCTGCTTATTTAGGGTGGGTGACCAGCACATTATGAACCAGCAAGTGAAAATACAATCACCATTACGAGCACTGGCATCTAAAGGAACTACCTTTCAGCTTGCCAGGCACGGGGAAAGCTGTGATGAATTAGTTTGCTAGCTTGACGGTGGCAGGGCACAGCGAAAACACTTTCCACAATACCTGTGTTGCATAAAAGCTTTTGTACAAAGCATAACCACAGCTTGTGTCGCTTGAAGGTAATGGGAGATGAAGGAAAGAAAAACAGGGTGAAAGAAAGCATCTGGTCATAAGGAAAGCACAAAAAGCATGGTGTCTCTGTGGCAGGGCAGTGGTGAGGGACTCGTCTCGCTTGTGAAAATTACTTTCATTCTCCTTTCTCTCTGATTATGTCTCTATTGTCCATTTGCCCATTTTATTCCAGGACTGTCTTCTAATACGTACTCATACATTTGTCAAAGGTCCTGTGCAAAGGGAATATGAACTTAAGCTGCACCTGCACCTACACAGGCACCAGCGTAACAGCATTGATGACACTTGCCACCAGCTGCAGAGGGAAAACCTTGGGTGAAAAGGAAAAGCAGTAGGACGTGGCACAGAACTGGGACCACGTCTTAAGGGATGTTTCTGTCCTTAGTGTTGTTCTGTCTATGTTAGAATTAAGCCTAGCTTAAAATAAGATCAATAGAAAGGGTTGGAAAAGCATGTCTGCACACAAAAATCTGTTCTGCTCTAACTTTATCAGTTTACAGATACATTACCCGTCTGTCCCATGCAGAGCCCTTCCATCAGCTCAGCTTTGCCGTAGCCCTCACCGCAGAAGCTGTGCAACTCAGGAATGGCTCAGCACACAGGATTAGAGCATGAACCCACCACTGGCCTGAGCAGTGATAGGCGGAGGCAAGGCGAGGTCTCCATTTAGTCATCAGCTCTCCCAAAAAATCAACCAAGTTTTTCTCTTCTGCTCTTATCCCCTCTCTCATTTCCCCCAGCAGAGACGTAGCTCTGCTCTATTTGGAGAGCAGGTGGCAAACAGCCATTTCATCACCTTGTTCAAATGTTTGAGAGCTCTTTCCTTGGCCAAAAACTGATTACAATCTTAAACCTCAGCCATGTGCGCCAGCCCCTTGTGAAGGGTTGGACTGACCTGACTCTCCCCAGATCTCCTTATCCTCCCCTAATTCTACCCCTTTGTTCAGAGCTTCCCCTCCTAAACCCAGTGTGAAAATGAGCGTCTCTCCAAGGCAGACACCAAAGACATGCTGAGCTTCACAGCTATATTAATAAGGAAATTAAGACTAATTGGAGGAAGTGTTGTTACCTCCATATATAGCATTATACTAAAATGCTACACTATTTCTAGCATCCATATTTTCTCATGAATGCTTAAATACCAAAGCCAGTTCAGATCCATAGCAATGACAAAAGGCTGTAGAGGACAAATTTGTTTCTTAGCTTATATAACTGCTGAAGTCAGACAGAGAAGTGACTTAATTCGAACACAAAAGTGGGAAGAGGAAAATAGACAAAGAACTACTTAATCTTTCAGAAAAAGGTATCTGGAAGAAGCAGCCACCTAAGTTCAGTGAGCAGCAAGGGGAGCTGCTTCTAATGCCTAACCATGTCAGCATCGATGGCAGATTCTCCCTTCCTGGACCAAGTCAGGATCAGATGACAAGCCCAAGCCCCACAGAAGTTCTAACTGTATTATATCAAGATCTATAGACGCACCAAATAACAGCTTTACTGGGAAAAAGGTGGACCCTATAGTAAGAGGGATTATTCAGTGATAAGGCGGTGATCTCTTCCATGGGGCAGAGCTGTTTACAGGTTTTTTCTAGGGTAACTTGCCCCTGAAGATGCTGGGGCTGCCTTGGAGCGATGGCAGAGGCACGCGGGAGAACGGAGCAGGCAGAGGAGCTGGGGATGCAGCAGAGGCTCTGGGGGAGGCAGGCAGGGAGAGGGGTATGGGCAGGCTGGAGGAGCAGGCACCGCTCTCAGGGAGCCTCTGGTTTAACAAGATAAGGAGGCATATCTCTACGTACAACCCGGCTGAGCTTTACCCTCCTCCTACCCGCTGGGAAGGCCAGCCATCAGAAGGGTCCCCCAGAAATCAGCTCTGGTCAGTCTGTTAGGTCTCACAGAGCTGGCAGGTCGGAATACGGAGGGGATGAATGGTCCTGAGATGCAGGAAGGTTGGCTCCATTCTGCTTTCCTCCCCAAATCCTCTGACACGCTAGGAAAATGGCACTGTGTCCCTGAGCCCCAGAGTTTTGTGGCGCTCACGGGGACCCTGACAGCACCTGTCTCCCACCCCCCTGCCCCCGCTGCAGGCTCCTCGGGGCAGGGGCTGTCCCCCCCAGCCTGCCGCCTCCTGCCAGCTCCGGCCCAGGGCCTCTAGGTGCTGCTGTGCTACCAGCAATGGATTTCCCGGCAGGAGGAAGGGGAAAGCAGGAACTTCCTCGTGTTGCAGAAGGAAACTGCAGCAGTTCTGGATCACCAGAAAGTGTGTGTGTGGGGGGGGATGTTGAAAGCATCTTGTTCATTCTTGTGTAGACCAACACGCAGGGCAAGGCTATCTATCCGTCCATAGCCTGACTCTCCTGCAGGGACTGCAGCAGAGGGAATAAGCCTGAGCAGCACGTTCTGCATCACATTTTGACTACACCACAGCTGTAGTTCAGCTTTTCACACAGAGAAAAAAAGGAAGAGGTGAAACTGAGCTAATGGCATTGTCAAGATAGGAGTTAACCCTCTTAGGTCAAGAACAAGAGCACAAGTGATTTGTCACAGAGAACAGTAATGCACATGGGGCTGATGCTCGAAGGTGAGGCTTAAAGCTTCAGGCATTAACAAATTAACATTTTGCCTAATTAGATATTGATCACTACCACAAAGCATGTCATGACCACCATAATGCACTAACCAGTGATGGGAAATTAGAACACGTACCAGAAAACACATTAGTTGTTTCTCTTCTAGGAACTTTACTCAGACATTTAGCAAATCAGTGAGTCTCATCCTGCCATTTCCTAAATGAGTGACAAATATTCCCTTGTTTCCTGAGGCCAACCTCAGTTTTCACCTTCACTGCCACACTACGATTTTCACCTTGCATTTAGGTAAGGTGTTGTTCCTCCTTTCCTGATTGCCCAGGGAATGCAAATTTAGGGTGTTCATTACCCAGCTGATCCCATGCTACCTGGGACAACCAAGAAAGGTTATTTTCTCTCATCACCAGTAGAGAGATGCTGTATTAACAGTGTCTTCTTGTATCCATGCTGTGCAGGATATAGCATGAATTCTTCGTGGCCAGATCCTCCCTTAAGACCATCCCACAAATTTGTTGCAAGCACCGAGAGCAAATAACAGATCTGCCTATCCTTGGGCCATAAGAGCTAATAAAGTTCATGTTGCATCCCTAACAGCACGTGTTTACTTCAGCTGAAGCTAACAGCTCTGCACATATACAAGGCTTTATTACTATACATACAGCAGAAAGAAAGAAGCAAGAAGATTTTATAACCTATAAGTTTACCCTGGTTCAGCTGGTTCATAGGGCCTGTCTAGAAGCGGTCACAGGAGACTCTTTCCTTTGAAATTTTAATCCCAGCTTAGTGGAGGAATGGTGCACAATCAGGCACACACCTTGGAGAATGGCGCTGTAATTTTTCCATCTGGAAACCTGCTCTCGGCAAATGCATTTAATGCCTATATGTGATCTCTGACAGCTGTTGCATTCTGATGTGTGAGATTATGTGATGCTCACAGAACAAGGTGGTCTCAGACATGCAGTGAGGATTAGCTGGGCCCCAGAGTGTGATGGTACGGTGCGGTGATTGGAAGGTGCTCTTCTGCTGCACAGTCCAACCCAGGTGATCCTAGGAGACATAGGAGTCACATACCTCACAGAAGGAAAAGCCTTGTTAACCTTGGTACATTTAGTTGCCACATATAGAAAATAGTCCCTGGCAGGAACCACACTGACACTTCTCAGCTGCAGCAGTGTCCAGGCAATCCAACCAACAAAAGCAGCGGGAATATTGAACTGTGGATAGGAGGTCCTGGGCAGATGTAGACAACAGCACCCCGGGGAGACAAACCCCCAAAGGAATGGGTCCTACCCACTGCTCTGCAATGTCACACTGTGTCCCAAATGAGAAACTGGGCTTGAGAACCAGCAGGGAGCAGAGGAACAGTACAGCCTATACCACCTACCTGACAAAGCTGTAGGCACCTGCTAGAGAACTGAGATGCCTTGTTCCTCATCTCTAACACGTGTTATTGTTTGCTCCATGTCACTGCTGTAGTTGTGACAAAAGCTAAACACGGAGCAGGTACGTGTGTTCACTCTCCATGCAGCCTGTGGTCCGTGCTCGGACACTGTTCGGGAGCTTTGCTGAACGCAGCCGCTGACTTTTCCTACTACCTGCAGGCTACTGCCACAGCGGGCTGAGCCTTCAATTTTGAGGGGTTCCCACACAAAAAGTGCGTTTTGCTGCACTTTCCCTCCAGCCTATTTCCGAGCCATGCTGTTAGCCTGCCTTTGCCAGCCCCCTCCATTCCTATGCCGTTTCATACAGCCTATGGCAAACTTCCCATTTGTGTGAACACACAGCCTCCAGGCAAAACTGCCAGCAAAGTGCAGCTTCCCCAGTGCTAAGCAGGGAAAGGCATCTGGGGAATCCCAGTCCTGATGCTGGAGGGCTTAATGCCTGAAGAGACCTAAGCCCCCCAATATCCTGCTGTCCCTGGGTGGGCATTGCTGCAGTGACTGGCCCAGCTCCCATCACTGCCCAACACAAGGCAGGTCCTGAGGAACAGATGGACGGGGCTTTCAGAAGATGATTTTGTATAGAATCAGTTTTAACTTCTTACCTATTAACCAAATCCTCACACTTCCCCCTGTGCACATGCACGTGCCACAGCTTTCTTGCATTGATAACTGGAACATTATTTGTAATTTTTATGGTATTTGTTGATATTGCTGCAGGCATTTGAGTTTTTAGTGAAGAGGAGAGAAGGCAGTTTATGCTTTTCAATACTGGAGCACACATATGTCTGTGCACATTCTGCATTTAATGCAGTGTTACTGATATCTGTTTTTCTTTTTTTTTTTTTTCTGGAAGCAGACAGACACAGTGCTGTCTTCTTCACCACTACAGGCATCATCTCTTGCCCTGTCTTGCAGTACCTCCTGTAATTAGATTTTATGTTAGAGCTCAGAGTCCATTTTCTGTGTCAGACAATGCCTCAGCAAATTTTGGCTAAAGATTGAGGATTGGTATCTGTGGGAATCAAGCCAGAATTCGTAGCAGAAACACGTATTTTATTTTTCACTGGATTATATCTTAAGAAATATCAGCGGGTGTGATAATTACTTGCTGGATGAAATACACTTTTTTTAATCATGTCATTTGTTCCAGAACATTGTTTCTGGTATTTTCTCTATAGGTTGATTTATTAATGACACCTTGAAAACTAAGGAACTAGGGCTTTTCCCTTCCAGCCTTTAACATGGATGAAGTGCTATATTTGGGATTACTAGCTCAGACTCACTGTAAGCTTCCCTAAAATACAGACGTAATTACCTGCTTTTATTGCAGCAGATGCTCTTGCAAGACCTCCTGTAACTCTGTGTTACTTGTGGCCGCAGATTGCCATGAGCTACATCGTGCTATCAGAGGTAAGGGCGTTCGACAAGCCAGGGCTGTCTTCAGGTGTGGGCGGCATCCCACCGCCTTGCGCCGATGGCTGAGAACGGACGTCGCGAGAGTCCAGCAAAGCAGAACCTGCCCAGAGCTGAGGGCAGCTTCACCATAGCCGGAAAACACTTGTGCTTAGAAGAACAGTCACTGCTAAAAATGGATTCAGGTCAGCTTTTGCAATGCTTTCTCTCAGGCGGGATGGGCAGCGAGCTGTCCCAGGCTCTGAGTGCACTTTCTCTGCCCAGTGTGGACAGGCTGCTTCCTTAACCAAGCTGCCTCACGTCAGACTTGTCACAGCTGTCTTTCTGGCCCCTTTCCTCTCTGCATTCTCATCTCGGCTTTACTTTCTGTTTGGGTAAGCCCTAAAGTCCTTCTCACTGTAAAAATCTAACAGTTGCCACCATGACAGGGTGACATCTATGTCCATCTTAGACAGCTGCATTCTGCTTTCCTTCCCCCGCCAAGTGACGACAGCCTCACACAGCATACAGGTTCAGTTCAGGGGAAGTAGAAGAAAAAGATCAAATACACATCAGTCCTTAGTCCTGCAGGTGGGACATACATTAACAAGACAAACTCCTCATTTTCTGAGGACAGAGATTATATTTAGCACTGGGAGGAACCTTTACTGAGAACACGTAGGAGACGGAGGTACCCACTACAGAGATTTCAGGCTCTCAGAGACTGTTCAGGATCCAGCGTTAAGTGTGCTCATTAGCCCGGTCTACTCGCACGCCTAAAACAGACACCGTGCCACCTCCGAGTCACAGACATTTTCTGTCAAAGGCCTGAGATTCAGACATATGTAATATAGGGGTTGATTATACTTCAGCATGTTTTCTAATGAATTATTTCTTTGAAATAAAGCACTAAATAAATGAGAATTATAATGAAACAAGACAACAGTGATAATACCATTGTCTGTATCAGTAGTAATGATGTAGCTAGATCAGATAATGAAGGTGTAAAATGGATAAACATTGGCATCTTTAATACCCGTAATAAATTCTAGGATATTGAAAAGACTACATGATATCAACAAATAACAGTTCATAACACTAATGACAACAGCTTCATAGAAAAAAAATTATATTTAGAGTGCTAGTCATTGAAGGAAAGTATCCCAGAACCCTGAAACCACCACTGTAAAATGGATATATCCAACACGAAAAATAATCAGAGCAATTCTCCTGCTTATCCTCAGCTTCTTGGCTTACACTGCGTCTCACAAAGCACCTTCTGCTCTTTCGGTTTCATCCTCACACGTGCAATGGAGGTGACTACTGCTAATGATAAAAGCGACTTTAATTCCCGTGGCTTTAGCATTAGCAAATAACCACACAGATTCCGCTACCTGGCAGTCAGGAAGCTTTGTCATAACAAAACATTTTAAGTCACCGTATTTATAACGAGGTGGGAAAGGAAAAAGATCCTCTCCTGTGACTCTGGCACGGACTACCTGAAGCGCTGTCTATGGGGATGGCAGCGCTGCCGGTTTGCCCTCTGTCACCCAACGCGTGCGTGCTGCGATGGAAGCGGCAGAGGTGAGAGCGGGCAGCCGGTTCGACGCGACGGTGGTGGTGGGACAGCAACCTGCAGCAGCAGCTCTTCGAGCGTGGCAGCCCCGCAGGGCTCCGACAGCTGCACCCATCTCTGCTGCTCCGCCGCTCAGACCACGCTTCGGGTCCACTGGGTTCAAAGAGAAAGGCATAGATACATCTTTCTTAACCAACTGATCCTCACGTCAGAGTTCGCTCTTAGGCCAAAATTAAAACCAACAAATCTGCTGAGGTGCAGCAGCCCCAAATTTAGCAATATATTGTAATAAGCCATAACAGCTCTGCAGGGTCCCTCTGGATGTCACTGGGGATAAAGAGCAAAGGAGTGAAACCAGGTATCTGTCAGCATTAGCAGAGTAATAACAATGTCTCACAGAAGGTAGGGCTGTGACTTATCCTTCTCCTTCAGCGTTTCCTCATCATTTTGCGGCTAGTGAACTGAGGCACAGTAACCGTGTTTGTAAAAGAGATTCCTTTAACCGTAAGATCATCCTCTAGTAACAGCTGCCCCGCAAGAGGCACTTGTAGTGCCGCCCAGCTTAACGCCATGAAACCAGACCCAGCCGCAGAGATGTTTCATCACCCCCCTCCTCCTCAAAGAGCAGCCAAAATATACTCTGCCGCCACGTGGAGCTTAGCTTTGCAGCAGATGTGGTGGGTTTGCAAGTCATAGCCATTCCTGTCATATATTGAAATTAATTTCTCATAAAAATATCTGCTTTACTGGGAATGAAAATGAGCAGCAGACACATCAACGCAAGCGCAAGCGCGTGGCCAGCAGGACAGCAAAACCATTTCTGATAAAACAGCCTTTCCACTGTTCCCTTCCCCCCATATGATAATTTCGTTATAGTGCCATTTTTCCCAGACAACTAAGTGCACATATTTTTCTTTTTCCAGTTGACTGCTGCAGAGTGGCTATGCTTGAGAAAATTAGTTTTTATCATTTTAATCATCTAATCTTCATAAACCTTTTAACGCAAAAACAAAAACTACTTAACGCACAGCAAGATAATTAATATTGAAAATAGACTCTGCAGGGGAACTTTAAGTACCTGCTGCCTTGCATTAGACTCCCAGAATAATAAATTAGCTAGGAGCTTTAAGTAAGTTTGTAAGAACAATATAAACAATACCAACAGAGACACTACTTCTATTTGCTTGAGATAGATCGCATCAAGAGGCAACTTAATACAGCGATAGCCCAGCATTAAGAGGAACTTCCCCAGCATCCCTGCTGAAATCTTACAGACTCTCAAAAAGAAAAACAAATCTTTCATTTTCAAAAATATCACTTTAGATTGGACAGCAAAAAATCTAATGGTTTACCTGGCCTGGAAGAGGAGAATTTGCCTTTTCGTCTTACCCCACCAAGCCACAACTGAGGGAAGGAAGGATTTGCAGCTGGACCTTGTTAGGAGCAGCCTTGGAAAGGGTCGGGCTAGTTTAGCTATATTCCCACCCCCAGGACAAAAGATTTTCAGCTGGACCAGGAGCCCAAGATGAGGGTGTCTGCTGCCCTAATGGGGCAGTGAAGCTAGATATTCCCTTTCCCAGCAAACACCAAATTCATTATTTTATTTTTTTAAAAAAGCGTGGGGAGAGGTAGCAACTAATCCTTCCTGCTAAACGCATCTACCCCTAAGCAGTGTCACATAAGTTGTTAATGCTGAGAACAAAGTGCTGCCAGCAGAGACTGAAAGGACCCCTAAATGCCAAAAATAATGTCTGTACTTACAGAGCACTTAACATCATCAAAGTACTATACAAATATTAACTAATTATTTAAGGAACTAATTATTGACAGAAAGATGTTTCTTACTTTTCCAAGCACATGCATTGGGGGTATGCCAGGGATCCTTTGGAGGACCCTGTTGAACTTGCTGGGGCTGCTGCTTGCTGTGGGGGATTAATGGCTGGTGTTTTGGGGTGAGAACCCCCCTTCATCCTGCCTGGCTCGTGGGGGGATGCTCAGCTTAGGAGGACCCCACGAAAGTGGTCCCTGTCCTGACCTGGACCCTGCACCCATAATTCGCAAGGGGCCATTTCCAGATTTGCCCCCTCCAGTCTCCGTGACAGTCAGGTACACACAAAGCTGCATGACTAATAACTGTGCATGAAAAGTTTGTGCCAGGCTACGGTTACAGGTGCTTCACCAGGGACTGCCCAAAGATGTGAGGTTAAAAAACCTCTACTGAAATAGGAAACGGTGGGAAGGAAATCACACAGGAATACAGATTCATTTAAAGCTCAGCAGGGAATGGATAAGGATAGAAAAAAAATAATCTCAAAGTGACTTAATGCTGCCAAAGGATTTAAAAGGAATATGAAAGACACTTATTGTGGGGGAGGACAAGCAAAAATCCTAGAGAGGAAGTATGTCCACTAATTAGGAAACTAGGGTGGGTATGAAACAGATGATGACTAGAATCTATCTTTAATGAGACAGATAAAAGAAATGTGAACAATTCAGAAATGAGGAAAAGCCAATAAAATATCTTTTCTTAGTAACATGTGAGAAAATACTGGAGTGACAATGAGCCTATACATAAATCAGCTGATGCAGATGAGCCTAGGTTATTGGGGGAAGTGATGAAAATGCCATACTGCACGTGATTATTTCTCCTAATTTGTGAACAGAAGACTAAGAAGTGACTAAAGAGAAGTGTATACAGATACTTAAAAGGAGAAATAAATGATCCGAAAACATTGGTTTCTGAAAACCTACCTTCAACCCTTTCTAAAATAATCATCATTGCTTTGGAACGCAGTGAAGGTGAGGAATATGAAGGCAACTGGTGCTACCTGGTCCATCAAAAGGTCCCCGCAATGGTCCCTGGGTGGCTGCAGTCCCTTGTGGCAAAGGCCACTGCTGCCCAGCAGCTCGGTGCTCCTAGATCTGTCATGAGACTCCAGGCAGGAGGTCCCCATCCTGGCCAGGCATCGTGCCACCACAGAGAGCCCTGGGAGTGATGCCTGGCAGGGAACAGGATGCTTTGCAGATGGTGCTGAGCGAGATGCGCCAGTACACAGCTTTCTGAGGTATTTTACCTGTCCTTGCCACAACACAAGAGCAGTTGCTTTCAGCAGGTGGTGGGACCACAACTCCTGGCTGCAGCCCTCCAGGGAAATTGCGCCCCAGGTCAGTGTGGGGGATCCCAACCATTTTTGGACAGAAATCACAGCCCTGCCTGGGCTTGCACTGATACCATAATGACAGAACTGCCATTTAGCTCAGCCCACAGTGCAGGATTAATGCAATAGTGCCCCCCCAACACCCATTTTTGAAAGCATTGGCATACCCAGTTACCTTGGAGCAATTCTGGTCGTGGGTGTTGGCGTGCCTGAGAGCTGGCTCCGGCAGCACGAAGCCTCAGACAGCGTCGGTCTAGCAAGAATAAATCTCACCAGACAAAGCTGATTGCTTTTTTGATAGAAACAGAAAATTAACAGATGAAGGGAAAGCTGGAGCTGTAATATATTTGCATCTGAGTAGTACATTTGATACCGTGCCTCATGAAATCTTTCTAGAAAAATTAATTTAAATCAGCTTGGAGATGAACACTGTCTTCTTGATGGAAAACAGGCTGGAAGGCTATAAAGAGAGGTTAACAGTGAGTGGCAAAGCATGGCGTTGAAGATGAGGAGACCATGGAAGAACCACAAAGCTTATTCTTAAATAAGTTCTATTTAATATCCTCACTGTTCCTCTAGAAGTGGAGGAGGAAGCAACATTTTAATAAGATATGCAGATGAGATGAATTTAGGAGGAACCAAAATCCTCCATAGAAGGTGCAAACAGATCCAGAGAGAGAAGCAGCTGGGTCAGGATGCGATAAAATGAATTCAGGGATGGTTACAGATCGGGAGAATTTGACCAGTTTTCTGGTTAACTGGAACAAACCAGATCAATCGATTTTCATTGGTAGGAGGGAAGGAGGTTTGGGTTCATAATTTTGCGTGTCTGCTTCTGCAGATGTGAACCTTGCTAGCCTGAAGACTTACAAAAACCCACTTGTACCCCAGCATCCTTCCTATGTGGGAGGTTTTGAATTACACGTTGAGTTTGGGTATCTTCTAAGTTAGTGACGTAAGGCAGGGGTTTGACTTCCACATGGCTGATGCTGCTTAGAGTTCAAACCGCAGTCTTCAGAACAGCTGTGCACACCCAAAATTACTTGCTAAAAAAATTTCACATTTAGCATTTCAGAATCTGCCTGCTAAATATCTGAAATGGCACAGTAGGGGAAATTCCATCTTCTCCCTCCAAATTTGTGGGCGCAAGTTAGACCCAAGTTAGAAACGAGACACGGCAGCAAAAGGGCAGTGCCATGGGGGCAGCTCAGGTTCAGACCACCTTTATGTTCCTCTGCTGTTTCTGCACCTGGAACACTCTGTTCAGTTCTGGGAAACTCATTAGCAAGGAGATATTGAAAAATTGTAGTGAGTTCAGAGAAGAGCAACAAAAATTATCAAGGGGATGGAGAGATTCATTTATAAAGAAAGATTAAAGGAGCTAAATCAGTACTGGAAGAACTGAATTTGTAATATACTGTCACTCAGAGAAAAATGGCTACAGAGAGACATTACAATCTAGTGCTGAGCAGTGTAAACACCAGGCAAGGGAGAATTAAGTAGCATGGTAGGGTATAAAAGAAGGTATGAATAGTCGGAAGCAAGAAAAAGAAACATAGACTAAATATCCAGAAAAAATTCCTGATAAGTGAAGCATTATAGGTTGCAACACCTGAAGTTGGAGTGACAAAAAAGCCAGATGTGCAACGGGCGATGATCGCCCAGCCCCCCAGGAGGGCCAGAAGATCACTGTGCTCCTTACAGCTTTCTGCAGGAATGGCACAGATCCCTAGCGCAATGAACGTATGAAGATGTATGAGACTATTGTTCACTGTGAGCTGTGGTGACAGTATCATTTCCATCATATAATATCAAATTTCCTCCGGTGACCATTGGTTCGGAATGAAGAATCTGGAATCTGGTCTCTGGACATTGTTTTCCTTGATCATCTGAGAATTTTTGTGCTTGATGGTATTGTGGGACCGGACACACACAGCAGTTTCCTCCTCCATGTAAAATTTCCAATTTAATCTCCCATACTTACAGTCACTTGTTACCACTCTGCAGAAATGCACCTTTATGTTCTTAAGTGCAGCCGCTCTGTGCCAACAGCACAAGCTCGGGGCAGATATCCCTAATGCCTTGTCCAAGCCAATACAAGTTATTCTTCAGGATTTCAGCCTCCTAAGGATTGTGTACCTAATGCAATACAGCATCTTGGTTTTCTCATTTATTTTCTTTTACTTCATACGCTGTATTGCTTTCACCTCTCAAATATTGATTAAGTCAAGTCAAAGCCTCGTACTAACCAGTGCAGCACAGTTTGCATTGTTATACACATGTACCAATTATAAATGGGCTTTGTGGAGCAGTTTGTGAGCTATCTGTTTCCAGAATTAGACAAGGTCTGCATGTTTTAGCTGAGATCAGCTCTTGTGCGTTCAGTATCACCTAGGCTCTGTTTACTAGTAATTTTCTGTGTATTAGAAAATGTAGTTCGGTCTTCCCCCACTCCTAGTGATGTTTAATTAAAGCAATTCATGTGAAGTAAATCGGCTTCCGTGAGTGATTAAACGACGGGAAAGATCAGGTGCATAATGTCTACCTTGGATATAAGCCTATACTATCAGAGGAAAAAAGTGGAGACAAATTAAACTAAGCATGTTTGGGAGTACTGGTTGCCCCCACCCAAAAAGGAGCAGCCCAGGAGAAGCTGGACACCCCCGTAGCACTGAGAGCTAAATTCTTCTGTCACTTGCACCATGTGGAACTCCTAAAATGAGCAAAGCTTGTAGAGAGCTTATCTGGAGAGAGAGCACGGACCTGCTCTCCAAACGGTGGCAACGAGTGGGGTGAATTCTGCATACCTGGTTCCTGGCAGCTGCCAAGCATGAATTTCTAATCTTTGCATAAAGCCAGAGATACAGTCAAATGACTTTGCATTACTGTCATTTGTATTCTGCCTCCGGACGCTTTCATTCCTCTTGCTTTGAGTAATATTTTTTCAACCTTGTCTTCTCATTAAAATTTCCTCTTCATTATAGCACATTTCAATATCATTTCCTCCTGAACCAAGCTCAGGGTACAGCCCAACTAATAAGAATTGCATGATCTGCATTATTATGCACACATACCCTATTATAATTGAATCTTATTCCACTTTAATTGCACGTGTTTACAAACACTGTGTTCACTGCACCAGATTATGTATTTTAGTTGATTGTGCCATTAAAGATTGAAAAGCCAGTGCCATTTTCTGTTAAACCCATTTTTGGCTTGCATAACAAGTGACATAACATAAAACTCTTCTGGAGAGTCACAAGATACATTTCTAACTTTCCCTTGTTTATTTTTGTGTTGAGAAGAGTTCTCCCTAAACTGAAACCATGCATCTTTAGAAATGCAACATTTTGTGTCATTCAAACCATCTTCAGCCTTCCAAAGTGTGGCAGGATTTTAGTCAAATACTCATTCGTGGTTGAATTTGGAAGCCAATTTTATTTTAGCAACAGTGACCTTCTTTTCAGTAATTTACACCCAGAGCTCCCCCTTTTGTGACCATGCTTAAATGCCCCTACCGACTGCCTGGCAGTTTTGTTTCTGGGCAATGCGATAAGGTCAGCAGATACAAAAATATTTAGGAAATGGAGCTCCTGGGACTTCGGATACTGAAGAGAATTGGAAAATTTGGCAGCACACTGTGCTGTTTTGGTGCAAGGTCAGTTAGATAAGGTCAGTCAGGATGTTAAATCTAGCCACTGCCTAGTTTGTCATCAGGTTTTATAACAGCAACAAGGGAGCCTGATAGACCAGAATCTCCAGGAGAAAAAATATTAAAAACAAACCAGTATTTTCACCAAGATTTATAGAAAATGTACTTCTTTTTTATGTGCCTTTTCTCAGATACATTTACCCTGTGTAGCATTAACAGAGATAGATGTGCTCTATCTGGGCTCTGCTCAGCTTTTTCTTCACATATGCTTATCCTGCTGCTCTTTAAGCATCTATGCAGGACGTATTAGCACCCTAAAAGCTGTCCTTCAGACACGAGTAACACCTCGCTGAAGATGCTGACAGGACCACCAATTGCAAAGAGTCCTCAAAAGTAGCGATGCTTTTTGCCACCGCCGCGTCGCGGATCCAGTGGCTTTCCCTCGAGCCTCCCCTGTTCAGAAACTCGGTAATTGGGAGTTGACTTCATGGCCCCAAACATGCATATTGGCTTGTTAAATTTAATCATCATTGAATAAAAGACTATTAGGCTAGTGAAGGAGAAAGAAAGGGTTTGCCCTAAGTGGAAGAGAGGCTTTGGCAGAAATCAAAATGCAGGTGATGTGCTCAGCATCTTCAGGATGCGATTGTTTATGTCTTTGATAATAAATAATACATCACAGGCATTGACAAATGGAGCTTCACAAAAGCCTTGTGAAGTAAATCAGCAGTTGTTATCCAGGACGGAGAGGGAGATGGGGCATAAAAAGGTTAAGCGACTTGACGGAGAGGATACAGCAAGCCTGTGGCAAAGTGCAGCTCCTGCCATGCCCAGGTCTATGCTGGTAACCACAAACCCTTTCCCTCCCCATTTTCTTTCGGCTGTTACCAGCTGCAAAGGGATGACCACTGATAATGCATTTGGATACTAAGTTGTCAGGAGGATGTGAAGCCGGGAGATAAATTAATGATTTTTATGTTCTGTGATGGGTTTACAGAGAATCTCAGAGGCTTTAATTTGGACAGTGTGGGTTCTGCCATGCCTTTTTGGTTTCATCTATTGGATTTTTGATAACTATAAAGCCTTCCAGTGGGAGTGGGGATCTGAAGTGTTTTGGGGTGGAATTAAGCAACCTAGTGTGATTCTGTGTTTATAACAGGAAGGCTTTTGTTTTGTGCTTGTAGGGATTTGGGCAGGAGCTGTGCTCTTGTTGTGCATTATGACTCATAGTAAACTTACTGCATTGTCTAAACTATTTTCTAGGCATCATTAAATGTCTAGAGGTTTTATATATCTTAAAGTGTGAGATTTTGTCCACTTTTACACCTTCGCGTAAGTAGGGATGGCTCTAAGATTATATATAAGGAAGTATGCTGATAATACAGAGGTGATCGTGCAGGCGTTTATGTTTACTATGATTTGTGGCAGTTTGCTGTGACTTGAAAACACTTTGGGCTGAATCAGTTGAATTCACAGTCTGGAGTCAGTAGAAGCAGGATCTCATTGCTCTGCCTTGTCCCTTCTTCCTTCCTCCCTTCCTTCCTTCCTGGCACAACATCCCGCCTGCGTGGCTGGTCATGGCCAGAGCTCTAGTCCAACAGCTGGCTCAGCGCAAGCAGGCCACGGTCATAGCAGGAGGTTTTGGTGAGGTTTGCACTCAAGTCAAGAATTTTTTTGCTTCTAGGCTAGAGGATACCAGCACGCCCTTCTTTTGCAAAGTTATTCCAAGCTTGTAGTCTGGACCTAGTGCTGATCAAATGCTTTGCTATCCTGTGATGAGAAGTGTGGCAGAAGTGAAGAGCATTACTATTATTGCTGTCCTTTGAAATGTAGTCCCTAGGGGAGCTGACATTTGAAGGATTCACTGCGTGTGGTGAGGTCTGCTGTCAGCCTGGGAAGCCAGGATTCACGAAGGGTGGCTCACAGATACTTTGTGCTGTGCGTTGAGGAGGTAAAGCTTTTGTTTGTGGAGAACAGCTCTGCAGAGCTCTGGAAGGAGCAGTTCCTGTAGCTACAGGAGAAGAGTTGGTACAAGGTCAGAGCTTTTAGAAAGGGCAAAGAGAAAACAATCCATGCATGCACGCGCCTGTGTGTATTTGCATGCATGTGCATATGCAAATAGGTTTGTGGGTATATTTAACTCCTGGGTTCCTGGATGCATTTGGAGAAAAGAAGTAGAAAGTTGCAGAATACATTCTCATCTTTGTGTGAACGCAACTGCATTAACCTTAAAAGAGGAAAGAGGAGGGATTTAAAGCACTGCAATAAGGCTGTATTGAGGATGAATCCCTTGCAAAATCCTTGTGCTAAATCAAACTCATTTTAGTTAAATAAGCTCATGAACTCCTCCATCACACAAACTATTATTTTTACACTCTCAGTACTGAAAAATGGCCAAATGTATTATCATTGTTTTTAACCTGGCTAATATATTTTCTCCTGGCCTGAGATGCTCTCTGCCAAGCTTCAGGACTGAAACAGATTTTTATGCTTGAAGCTTTGTACACACAAGCCTCTGGGAAAAAAAAATAAAGAAGGGTTTATCACTGACAAGTTGGCACAATCTTAACTAGTGTTGAGCAGCTGGAGAATCTGGAAGGCACATCAGACTTGGAGTCAGTGGGGAAAAGAGGAAATTCTGCAGTTACCAGTCTTGCCATAAGAGGAACAAATTAAAGGGAGAGGTGAGCAGGCTGAGCATTTTGAAGATGGGACAGTTTGCAGATGGCAAAGCATGTTGATAAGACCATTAGAAACCAGCTAGCAAAGTGATTAATGAAGCGGAATTGCTTTTTTGGTTCTGGGGACCAAAAGTCAATTGCATCAATTGGGATTTCAGTGAGGAAGGTGGGTGGAGGAGGAAAAAAGGAAGAGAAGTGAGGGAATGAGATTAGTGGCATGCAGAGCTTAAAAAAAAATAAAAATGTTTTGGAGTACATCAAGTGGGAACCTGGACATGAGGACAGCTCAGCTCTCAGCCCCAGGAATTCCCTGAAGTCCTGGGAATGCCTGTAATGCAAACCCCAGGGCCAGGGTGGGAGGTCACATCTCAGCACAACTGTTTCACGTCCCTGCTATATGGGGTGCTCCTAGCTGTGGAGTGGCTCGGTGCTTTAAGCTAATACTCAGGAGCAAATGGAGGGGCTTTCAAACACCAGAAATACCCAGCGATTAACTCAACAGTGCCTAAAATAAAAGAAGCGTCATGCATGGAAGAATATTTGGCATATTTCCAGGTCTTAGCAAATACAAAACCCCATCAGTCTAAAGAAGCATTAGGAGTTTATGATGTGGAAATAACTGGCTGGTGTGTGACGCATTTCCAGCTTACGGTGAGCCATCTATTAGAAGAAAATGTTTTCGGCATTCTGGGGCTGGACTCAAGCTCACTGCTGCAGGCCAAATGCCATGAACATGAGGCGAGTGTTTCAGAAACAGAATAGCCTACCATGTGCAAAGAGGGAAGACATCAGGAAACATTAGGCGTAATTACTTCTTAGCTATTTAGTACTCAGATGAGGTGATGGGGAAAAGTCTTCTGTAATAGCTGAGTTCGGGCAGCTTATGTCTGCTATGGTGTCATCTTTGCTGGCTTCCTCTCATTCTGAGGCATCTACCGGATGGACAGAAACCTTTTAGAATTTGACCATTTGACTTGAAGCAAGCTCTCAGAGTAAAAGAGAATCTGCCAAAATGGCAAAAGTGAGTGAACTGTTTTCAGTGTATCTATTTTAAGAGCAACAAAAAAAAGGCAGCTCAGTCATGTCCAGCAATCAAGGTCAGCGTGACCTTGGGTTTGAGTAGCAGCACTCTATCCACTCCAGTGGAGTCAAGTGATTCTGGAGAGTCGGGGGTCTCGGAGCACTCCGTGGACACCACCTGGTTTTGCAAATACCTTCAGCAACAGAAAAAATATTTGCTTTACAAATGAGCAAACTGAAACACAAGGAAATAAAGTCTTGCCCAAGAAGTCAACAGCACATTCAGCAACCACAGAGAGTACGACTGCCAGTTCCTCTTTTTAGCTGCATTCTCCTTGGGAGTAAGCCAGGGAAAAGTATCAGCGTCCACATTCACACATACTGCTCAGTGACAAAAGATGGCAATGAATCCTTCATCGCCAGAGTAATCCCAAAGGGTATTCACAAGATCCCTAATAATTTCCTTAATGAGCAATTTTTGAAGAGTGTTTCCCTCCTCTACAGAAGTTCATAATTGGAAGAAAATCTTAGGTAGTTTCAGGAGGGCAAGTCTCTTCCTTCTGTAACCCTGGAGCTGCCCCAAGGTGTCTGCATGTGGGATGGTGGTAGCAGACCCAACAGAGCACCTCTGACTCCAAGAGCTCCTGGCAATCATACAGACAGTACAAGAAAATGTGAGCCAAAACCCAGTCAAACTGAAAAATGGACCTGTGTCTTTCTGTCTTTTAAATACTAATTTTCTGTCCCCTGTGTCTTTTTTAATTCTATCTGCTATTTTTGTCAAAGACAAGATTTGTGCTCTTTATTTGACACAGTCTTTTCATTTCCTCTGAAAAAAAAAGAGAAGCTCTAGCAATACCAGTGCCAGTTACAAAGGACTACAGGAGTGATACAGTGAAGATCTCTCTGCTGGAGAAGCTCTAGTAGATGTCACACAGCACCAAAAAGAAAGGAGGTTTGGTCTGAGCTCTTTACCTCTGCGAAACTGTCTCCTCTGCAATGATTACAAATCTGGGCTTATTTTCTCATCTTTAACCCTGTGACACAAAGAAGCTTCCCAAAAGCAAATGTTCATTCTTCTCGTCTGAAGTACCAGGTACTTCTGAAATGCATATAGAAACTGGACACTCACTTACAAACTTCTATTTCCATCTCAGACAATAACCACCTGGATACTGTGCGGTATCCTGAACTTTCTAGAAGAAACGTACAGACACTTGCTGGAACAGAGTCCCCTTAGCCTGCTGACTGATTATGATAGTAAATTTATGGACTTTGCAAGTACCTTCATGCTCAAAAGGCAGGATCAGTTGCTGGATGAGTTAAGGAGATGCTTGCTTCGATAAGAACAATACCTTGACTGACAGCCTTGCTGCTTCAGTCACTCCTAAGAAAATGCGTCAAGAGGTACTTTCATGGGTAACGACATCTCAGCCATGCTGTTCCTCAGCTAGCCTTTCTTACATGACCTAAGGAGACATCTACTTTATGCGAGTAGAAGGAGAGTATTTCACTGTGCTCCGTAAGAATTGTATCATCCTGCTCTAGTCCCACTACCTGCTGAGATGCATCGCTGTGGCACAGAGCATTTTCCAGCAGACATGAGCAAGCCTGGTGAAAGTGCCAGGCCAGCCTCCAGACATGCAACCCATCAGGCACTTGGTGGTTCAACTAGCAGGAGGCCCGATCTGGGCTAACCACAGCCGAGCGGGTTTTGGTGCAATCAGACTGGGGTTAAACAAGCTACTAACTCTCTGCAGGAGACTGACTCCAAATCCTGCGAGCGCTGGCCTGTGAGCAGTACTGCAGCAGAGCAGCAGCTCTGTCTGCAGCAGCCCGTGCTTCGCTTGGGGATGCCACAGCCCTCAGGAGGGACCCCGCGTGGTTCAGCGCCGCTCCCCAAACGAAGGCGGCGCGAGCAGCGGCAGCTGGAGGTCACTTCGCAAGAGAGACTGAGGAGAGAAAAGGGGAAAAGAGCTGCCATTGCCGAGCCGATGCCTGCCTGCTCCACCTTCTGCCGCTGCTGTTTCCTGGGAGTTGAGGATCAGACCAGCTCTATTTTCAGGATATAGATAAAAGTTTCTGTCACAGGTCATGAATCTTTCAGTTGCAAAAAAGCCTGACTCTTTTTTTCTGCGGGGCAGGAACAAGAGAGCAGCCGCTCTGCTGTGCCTGCCAAGCTCAATGTTGCCTAGCTGGAGTGCCCAGCTCGGAGCAAGCTGATTCTTTCATCCAGAGGCCATAAAGATGCTGACACCCACAAACGTGCACACCAGGGATATTCACGCATGGGCTCACAGAGCTGGCCTTCAGTAGCTATTTTCCATGCTCCTGACTTGTGCGGAGTCTCTTCTCTGAGCCCTCTTCAGCCACTGCCTTGCAGGGGGTAGAATTTTACAGAATCACTGTGAAACTGAAGATCTCCCAACAGGAGCAGAAAAAACCAGAGGGCTGGGAGGGGGTTCTGCGTCACCGAGCCCAGTCCGCTGCAATCACAAGCCACCGTATCATAAGATCCCTTTCACCCAGCAGAGAAGCTCTATCTTAAAACTAGTTTGTTTTTACCTCTACCTCTTTGTTGAGAGGACTAATTTAGTGCCTCATTCTTCTGATGGCTGGAAACCTTCTCAGAATTTCCAGCCTAAGTTTATCCATGACCCATTTATCCCTATTTGTTCTTGTGCCAATGCTGTTCTTGAGTTTAAATAGCTCTTCTCACTCTCCAGTGTTAACCCTCCTCCCCCCTGCATGATAGACAGCAATCACATCTCTCAAAGCCAACTAAAGACTGCATTTGCTGCATTTCTCTGCAGCTGTTCCCATTTTAACAGACCTTTTCTGAGCTTGTGTGCCAGGACTGACTACCTGGTGCTCCAGGTAGGGTCTCATCAGGCCCTGGATCAGTGATCTTCACATTGGATCTCTAATGCATCATAGGTTCACAGATCCTTTCTCCAGGGTCCCTTGGTGCACCCCAGAACAGATGACTTCACTTTATTCTCCTTTATCTTTTCCAAAAGAAATGAGTTTCGCAGGAGCAAAGCATGGCATGATTCCCTCAGTGCCTAGCCTTGCTTTTTGTACGATCACATCCATCTTCACACTTCCATCTCTCCTGCTGCAGCCCTCAAGACCATCCTTTTGTTTTAATACAGTTTTCTGGACCTCCACTACTGTGCTAATCCACTCTAATTTCAGCCACAAATGTTAAAGCTTCTCCTTCTGTGCCAGGAACATCAGATTATAAATGCAATCAACCTCCCCCTCCAACCCTAAAGGGATTCCAGGGGCAGCCACTGCACCCCAAACTTTCCCAAATACATTATATACTCTCCCTAACTCTCCAGACATTTCCTGCACAATTCCACTAATCCCCTTTTTCTCCAGTTTGACTAATCTTTTCACTGTGTCAAATAGTTTGTAGAAGTCCAGAGAGATTAAATCTACTGCACTGCTTTTGTCAAAAAAATCAATTACCTTATCAAATAAAATCATCAAATTCATCTGACACAATATACCTTTGGTAAAGCTGTATTGCATTCTTTCCTTCAAAAAGAAGTCCTTCTCCTTCATAAAGCTCTGTGTATCATTGAGGTCAGACAGACCAGCCTTTAGTCACATTGATCGTATTTTTCTCTTAAAATATACTAAGCAAGTACTACACAAAGGGGTGCTGGGAACAGTACCCCGTCTGGAGGGAGATTCCCTACATATTGGCTTGAGCAAAGCCACAGCAGAATAGCAGCTAACCTCTATTACTTGCTTTTTCTTCTTTTCCTACTTTTTTAATTCTTTACTTCAAAAGTAATTTAAAATCAGGCTTTTACAGTGTCAAAGTACAGAATCAGGGGTTTAGGCGTCAAACAGACCAAGTTCTAGAAAAGTAATATAAGACATGTAATTCCCTAAGACCAGTGGAAACAAAATGCTGTATCTTGTCCCACGGCAATTAGGAAATCTGTTTCCTAAAACAGGCCAGAGAATTGCAAAGTGCACAGAAGCAGGTGATTAGAAATGAAAATAAAATTGAGAATATTACACGTGTTTTGCTTGGGTTTGATCCAAAGGCTTCTGGATGGTGCAGCTAACAGGCTACTAGATGTTCACAGCCCTCTGGCTGGGGATCTAATTCTTAAGCATCTCTATATTCTTTGATCACTCATGGAAAAGGACCTGGATTTGGGCACCCGGTAGGCTCCAGTGTGTGAAATTTATGTTAGCAAGTTATTCAAATTAACATCTTTCTCTCCCTTGTTGTCCTTCCTCCCTTCATCCTGCCCACCAAGGAATTCCTTTTCCTTTGTTCAGCCACGGCAGCTTTTTGACTTTCTCCCCTCAACCCTTTGGTGCCGCTCCTTATTTTGGTGGTGTTACTACCCCTTAGGATGGCCAGATGTGATTGTGTCCTGACAGATAATGACAGCGCCAGCTTTTCCTAGATCTGGCCTATGAGTAAGCCCTAAGTGCATCCTTAGCCCACGAGAGGTGCAGTTTGTCTGAGGGAGGAGGATGGGGCAGAGGAGGGTGGAAGGCCATGAGCTGGAGGGGTTTCAGTCCCAGAAATGCTGTGCCTTGTGCAGTTAACATCACATCTTTATGCTTCATTTTTGCTTTCTCGTGGCTGACTGTCCATCACGATGATTCGCTCTTGAGCCTGCCCCTTACTACCCCTTTGTTCAGCACGGCCCTTGGCCGGGGCTCTGCGTCTCACCTCCCCCTCCTCATTTTTAGCATCCATGCCAAGATGTAGGAGCACGAAGGCCGTTTCGATAGCTACTGAGACAGACCTCCGAGCCATACCATAGCGGACTGCAATAGGGCATTTTACTGGTCGTACTACATACAAACAATAAAGTTGAGTTAATGAAAACTAAGAAAAATGACGGCATTTCTCTCGAGCTGTTCTAGGACCGTCTCAGACAGGCTTGTATGGACAATTAATCTTCTACTCTTATTATAAAAAATAAAATGAATGGTCAGTGACTGGAATTAGAAGAGAAAGTAATGAAACTGAAACGTGATTATGATCAAAGACAGACACTAATAGGATACCAGAGTCCAGCTGAAAGTTCAGACAAGTTTGAACTTAGTGGCAAAGAAAACCCCACTTAATTTTCTCTGTTGCACAAAACAGCTTTATGAACCTAGCAGGGAAATTTTAGGAAATATGATTATGCAGGGTAAAAAGCTCTTGTCATAATTAATCCAATTCAGAAATCAGATGCCAGAGAAGAGGGAAATTTCCTTCTCATTTATATTCCTGTCAACCCTCTGAAATCAGAACAGCTTCAGCAAAGTTTAAGACTTCCTTCGTAAAACTATACTGCTTGACAGTAACTGGGCTCCTACTTATATTTAGGTGGTTCTCCCATCATACTCAAACATTATTGAGTGTTATTAAATGGACAAAAGATCCCCAGAGCAAAATCCCACTTCCAGATTTCAGTTTTAAAAACACGTTCGTACATCTAGAGTCAGGAATTATAGCAGACAGTAGTAATTACGCAGTAGAGAATATATCTGATATATATCAAATCAAATATATAAATGTAGAATCTTGATCCTCTATTTCATTAAAAATGGTTATATTAAAAAGTAATGGAATGAAATTTCTTCATAGCATCTCAAATATTTCATACAGGCCAAGGAATGTTCTAGTAGCTAAAATATCAAGAGGCTACTGAAATAAAACACATGAATAACTTTGGGCAGGCAGTGTCTTTTTGTTCAGTGGTTGTACAGCTCTTGACACAATGGAGCAGTCCCTGAAAGGGAACCCTGAAAGGGCCGAGACGTCCAAAATAATTAACGCACATGATTGATTTCTTTGCAAAAGAGAGGAAGGAAAAAGCTGATCTTCAGCTTTTGGACTCGGACCCGTGTTCCTCATCGCGGCGTGTGGGACAGACGTCACTTGCTACCAGTCTAGTAACGCTGGGTTCCTAACTGGCTCCAGGCCAGCGATCCTTGACATTATCCCGGGTTCTGCACGGCCCAGTTCTGCCCATTTCCACCGGCACAGGCTGGGGTAACTCCATCAGCTGCTGGGGAGCTGCTCTGCGTTTGAGCAGGTGGAGCTGAGACCTGCATCGGGTCTCCATTTCTTCACCCCTTGGAAACCTATAATTTGAATTTCCCCTCGTGTGGAATCCTACCTTGACAAATACGCTGAAGTGTCTCATTACTGACCTCATATATGAGCACAGCCACTGCCTCGGCTTCCCCCTGACTTTTCTTACAGAGAAAAGAGGGGCAGCGGCAATGCCACCGCAGGTGCTGCTGGCTGCCCAGCCCCGGTCGGCACGCACCCGCACCGCTGCCCAGCTCTGCCTCCCGCCTGTTTTGGAACTGCTTTCCACACAGACTTTTTAAACCCGCAGGCAAGGCAGATGCCCATCCCCGATGCAGGGCATCGAGGCTCTCGCGCCTTGTGGTCTGAGGGAGGTTTGATGCGCTCTTTGCTGGGAGAGGCCACGCCAGGCTCAGGCAGGGACCCTGGGAAAGAAAAACCCTGCAACAGGCTGCTTCGTGCTCCGGGGCCATCCCCAACATCCTCCCAGTGTTCCCCTGCGACAGCTGCACGGTACAATGTCCCACGGACACCCACGGGGAGACAGCAAACCGTGTTTCGGTACCAGATAGCAGCTTTCGCGCTTGGCAGGTGCCCCCCCAAGCTCACGTGGGCTTCCCGACCCTTCCATACCAACCAGCAATTAAACCTGACCAGAGCAGAGGTTTTGCACTGGGACAGACGTGCTTGGCTTGTTGCTCCTGCTGGCATTAGCGAGACAAGCGAAGGCGCGTGATTCCATCGCAGCTCTTCACCTGCACCCTGCAGACGGCACCGCGTGCCTGGGGAGCCGGGCAGGCGCTCCAAGGAGCCTTTGCTTTGCTGAGGGGTTACGTTGGAGCTTGCTGCGGGAGGCTGAGCGTGGCTGAAGCCCCCCAGCCGGGCAAAGCAGGAGCCAGTGGGCGAAGAAGGGAGAGAGTCGGTTTAGTCTGCTGTGCAAAAATAATAGCAACTCTGAGGGTATGGGAAAGAGGGTAAATAGACGTGCTCTGCGAGATAAATGGGGCCCTGGGGATATTCAGTCCTGCACTACCAGATCCGTCATGCTTCCCCCAAGGGGTACGGCATTTCCAAGGATTGGGGTTTTTTACTAGTTCACTGCGCCAAGAGGTACTGGAGATATAAGCATGAAACCTAAATAAAGAATCCATCCTTCTCGTGGTGGCTGTGGGTGGGAGGAGAGCGGATCGGAGGAGCGAGCCAAAGGTTAGAGATGCGGCGTGTGCGAGTGTCTGTGTGCCCGTCTGTGTCTGCGTGTGTATGTGAGGCACATCACCGTGCTTTTATCTTTAAGCGCAGGCAGCTGAGGCCAAAATGCATCCCCAGAGCCTGGTCCTGCAACATCCAGCTGGGCACACTGGAGCTGGGGCATTATTTGCAGAAGTAGAGACTTTCTGGGACTCTTTTTCCTGATTTTTTCTTTTTTTTTTTTCTCCATTCACCATTAAAACATAGCTGGTTTCTGTGGTCTAAAGCTCCAGCTGGGAGCCCCTGCAATAGCAGCGTAGGATTTGTGTACTGATGGACAAACCCTCACGCGGTGCTTTTTGCTAAGGATATGGCCCCTCATCCCAGTAGGGATGAACTCCACAGCTTGCAGTGCATCTTCTGTGCCTCTCAGAGTCAAGGTTATTTCTAAGAGTCCCAAAATAGAGCAAGTAGACACAAAAATCTAGAGAATCTACTTAAAACTTCTCAGAGCAGAGAAAAGGTCAGATTACAGGTGTATTTATGGACAAGCTGTTCCTTTTTCTTTTTTCTGTTTTTAAAATTACCTGAAGCGGAGAAATAATGAAACGTTACTTCAGTAGGCATAATGAGTATAAAATCATTTCAAGCAGTTGTAAACAAATAGTGTTAGGTAATTAAAAACAGAGATAACTCACTGGCTAAATTCCTCTGGAGTCCTCCTCACTTCAGCCTTTGATGACACATTAATATTTTTGCATACGCAGAGTTGAAAAATGTATCAGAGAGGATGGAAAAAAGAGATTTCTTTTATCAATGAAAAAATGTGTGTTTATGCCAAAGGAGTATCCCTGTAGCCTGTGTTAAAGGCAAAGCTTTATTGTTCTGCCTTTTTCCTCTTGGAAAGCATCTGGTTGGTTGCCAAATATATTTTTTTTTCCCCCCCGAATCATTTATCCATAAGCACATCCTGCGTCCTCAGCTGCTGTGATGGTGGGGAAGAGGTGGCAGTTCTGTACAGGGGCTGTAAGTTTTTCATGGGGGGGAAATAACTTGGTACGAAACCTATATATATCTTTGGAGATATATTTTAAAGACCAAATACTGCCCTCCATGGTATAAATCCCAAACAACTCTGCTTCAGTAAATACAGTCAAATCCCTCTAGTCACTCCAGATATATGCAGGGAAACTGGGAAAAGATTTTGAACCTTGGTGAATTTTTGGTATTCACAACCATAAATCCTCTGCCGGTAGCTTTGGCAGTGGCCACACACCCTGCGGCAGCGTGCCCTGGTGCAGGTTGAGCCCCTCTGAGTACAGACTATAGATCAATGAAATTAAAAAGCGGCATCTTGTGAGAGGTTTCTCCCGTCCCTGCCAGCACGCCATTTCTCCAAAGGGGCAGGGACAGTGTCCCTCCTGCTCCTCAGCGGCTGCCACCAAAATCCTTCTTCGCCCGCCACGCGGGGCTGCAGCACCTGCAGCATCCCACATAAGCATCCATGGCAATCATGGACCCAAGAGCCAGGGACATCAACACAGGGGACATCGAGACAGGGCTGGGGGGAAATGGAAGAAAAATTCCTGAGTCTTTCCTGCCATCCCATTCCCAGACCCGGCACAACCCCGAACCATCCCAGAGGATGCAAACCCCTGGCTCCATGCACAGTCCTGTGTCCTGGCATTAGCATGGGGGTAACCGTGCCTCCACGGCCTGAGAGGGGACGAGGGCCCACGAGGGGTGAGCGTGTTATCCTGCCCTTCCTGCACACCTCCGCAGCTAAGAGGCAGCTGCTGACGCCAGCGCGAGTATCACGAGATTGTCCTCAGGGTAAGAAAACTGAGAGAGGTCTGTGGAGTCAGTGAAGTTGTGGCAGCTCTGCTGGACCTCCATGGCTCTGGCATCTTGGACACGCAGGAAAAGCAGCCTTTAGTCCAAAGAAGAAAGGTGAAATGGCGGCGAGATGGCTGTGAGGACACTGCCAGGGAGGTTGTGCATTCAGGAGCAGACGCACACGAGCAGCAATACACCGCGTGAAACACGCTGCGCAGTACGGAGGCTACCGAGGCAGTTTGAGGCTCTTACTACTCTGAATTTAAAGTGTATCAGCAACACTTAACATAAGCTTAACAAGACTGAATTTCAGTTGTCTTCGTTCAGTTCTCAAGCAACGCTCGCAAAGCACTTTATAAAGGCAGAGGATTATTCTTGGCTTACAAGTGGGGAAACTGAGGCACGGTGCTACAAAATGGCCTCTCCACAGCGCGGATCCTGACTCCCAGGCTGTTTGCCTACCCGCTTCTGTGACTGCTTTATTGAAAACTCCCCTCACTGGGGCACTGCGGAACGTGCTCCCCTTTGCACACTCTCTCACAACTTGATCTTTCGCATCTGGAGCGCAGAGCTTAACGTACAGCATCAAATCATCAAAGAAACCCAAACAGGCATTTCACTGATGCAAAAGACCTTTCAAAAAGAGAGAGAACAGAAATAGAAGCATGAGCTTCATCAGAGGAGTGACTATTACACCAAAGCAAAGCAGCAGCTGAGTAAAGAATAAAAGGAAGAACAGATTAAAGGAGATACTCGAATCCTGAAGAAAGGAGAGCTCTGCATAGCAAACGATTTGCAGGGGGGTGGAAACAGGCGAAGAAAGAATTATCTGGCAATATCTTGCTAAAGTTGCTGGAGAAGTAATATTAACACAGAAATAGGAAAGTGGGGATAAAACAGCCATCGAGAGTTGGTGGAGAAAGAGCTAAGCACTGTATGTAAAATCAGAGAGCATCTAAGTGGCCAATTTGGTTTTTCTGCGAAAGGTGACTAGCACAATGCATTATCCATCACAAAGCAAGGAAATCACAGCCGTGTTGATTGGAGCAGTGCTTCAGGAAATTATTGAACAAGCAAGAAACAACCCCTGATCATGGCATTCCAGGAGAGGAGTAAATTTGGGGAATTGCACACAGAGCTTAGACCAACATGGGCTGCAAATGTTTGAACAGTAATCCATTGCTTAACAAATGGGAAAGCAGCAGGCAGCAATTGCTGCTCAGCAGAACTGTTGAGAGCAGGAAACCATCTCTGCCCAAGAGTTGCACACAAAAATCAGGCTTTGAAAGCACTGGAACTGAGACCCAAACTGAGGAGAGTAAAATCACTGGAGCGTGAAATCCTGGTGGAATTACTCAACGTTTGCGCTAGAGACCAGCCCCAGCAACTGGGTGGGCATCCTCAGACACGTATTTCACTAGCCTTTAAGCAGTAAGCATTCGCTGGGCCCAGCAAGCAGCACTGTGTAAGCAGCCTGTTTTGTTGGATTCTGGTTTGTTGCTGTTCAAACTTACAGTCAATCTTCAGTGATTTACTGAGGAGGATTGGGCACACCACAAATCATTTAATTTCATCATCTCCGCCAAAAGAATTCAATAGTTTACCCATGATTGTGAAGGATGCTCTTTGAGTCTGGATTTTCCTTCCAGGTAATCATAAAAAGGATGCTGGACCTGTATCTGAGCAGAAAACATACCAAAGTCAGTGGAGTGGCCCCTATTTGCACCAGCAGAAACAGTCTAGAGAGGGAAAAAGGTTTATTCTGATGTCTTTGCTGATAACTGTCTTAGGCATGTCCCATCTCTGCTGCTCCTCAATACCACTGAGAACTAGACACTGTGGCAGTATTTGGAAGCTTTGATGTCTCTGACAATTAGCTGTGCTTTATGATATATTTGCTCTAGGTAACATCCCAACTGGCAAGTATTAATTAACTGGAAGATCTAGAAGTGCAGGAAAACAGTAAGCTCTTGAAGATGGAAATGAAAGCGAAGGAAGGGTTAGCCAGTCTTTATTTTTGCCAGCAAGTATACGTACTCTGTTCCCCATCCGCCCCCATAAAGTATGAAATGTAGCAGATGTTTTGAGAACAGCTAGCCTGATCTATCAGCCTCTACATAAATGAAGGTTGAGTTAGTGAAGAAGAAGGCAGAATAATGTTTACAAGAGAAGAGCAAGAAGATTTCCGACACCTGGGCAACTTAATGATGGCAGATGGCAAAAGCTGAAGGCAAAGAGAAGGAGCAACGCGCACCAGCAGCTGTTGAACAAATGGGGAGTAGAAAGGCCTCCGCTGAAACTGTGCGGGAAGAATTTAATACCGGCAGTTCTGTAAGAATGATAGTGTGAATATGCAAAGAGGAGCCTGTGTTTTAACTCCTCAGACAACTATCGTCAAAAGTACCCAATGGATTGTCAACCAAGGAGATTTTCACAGCAAGAAGCCATCTATTTGCATCAAATACTGTCAGCCTGCAAAGCAGCAACTTCTGGGTCATTTAACAACACTCCAGATGTAGTTATTTTCTCCTAGGCGAGTGGCTCAAAAAGAGCTATGCAAGAAAAAGACAGAGTCAGCGTATAAAGGGGGATAATCAAGCAGCATGTGGAAGTGATTAGCTAGTCAGTGTGATATAACTCAGTTAAACGAACAGATTTCCAGGCCACTTGGGTGTCCTGTGATTCTCAGTACGAGAGAGACTGCAAGACTATGGCCAAACACAGGGTTCATTTCACCATCGGTAAACAAGTGATTTCTGACTTTATGCTAAAGATAATAGTTTATGATTAGTCACCCAGGACTGCATCTTCTGTGCCTAGTCATAGAAGATACAGGTGCCGCCTGTTGTACCACAGGAAAAAGACAGGAGACCAGCCAGAGCTGTAAACATAGGGACTGATTTCAACTGGCTTTCTTGCTAATTCTTTCATTTCAAAGACAGAGGTGGGATTAATGTACATAGCCAAGATCACCGTTAGGAATTTACCTTCCCCCATGCTGGGCTCACCCTTTGTAGGAAATAGTTGTCATCTGCAAAACTTAGTTCTGAGTTCAGGCTCCACAAAGCCCAGGACTCTCTAGATGCGTATGACAGAATTTGGCCTCTTCTGAAGGATCCTTCTTGTTAAGACCAATTTTCGTTCACACTGTAATTATACGTATTTAATATGTCACATCTGTAGCTCTGGCAGGCTAATACTGCATTGACCACTGGCACTCTACAGAGAGACCCAACGTGTTAGAACCGTCGACAAACTGTTCCTGCAATTCCTTTAATACACAATTCACACCAAGTGTCTATGGATTAACGAGACTCCCCACTGCTGTTTGAAAAAGACTCAGCAAGCGGGTAGAGAGAATGCTGTCTGATAGGTATGCAACTTCAAAACAAATTCATACTGTTCCTAGAGAATTTATCACCACAGGGGAAGAAAAGGTTGTTGTATGTGTAACCTGCAGCTTTAATTATATTGTGTACTTCCCTGTGCAATTAGAAATGAGTATTTGTAACAGATAGTTACACTTTCTAGTTATGTATCAAATTCTCATTATAATTAGGAGGACTTATAATGAAATTATGCATTATTTGCTCCATTCATTATATTGTTTGACTTACAGTCAGCATGCAAACTACAAATCTGAATTCTTCCTCTCCTTTGTCCTCCTTGGCTGTTTCCTAAGCAAATACTGGTCAGAAACAGAGCTGGTTTAAACTGTTGCAACTCCTTTGCAAGCAATGGGTTTTCTCAAAGAGGGTCTACTGCCGCAGAGCTGAGCAGCAATCTCAGCTCCTGCAGAAGTCAATAGGATTTTGCTGATGGAAGGCAAAGCAAGAGCACACGTGAGCCCTCTGTTTCCCAGGGCAATCCTTCTTTGCAATATTCATACAGTCCAGGAAGTCAGAAAATTGCCATACCTGATCAGATCAGTGCTCCATCGCTCTCTATATCTTCTTTCCAGCAAGGAGCAGATTGGCATGTAAGAAAAAATGCAACAGCAGTAGAGCCGTGGTAAGGATCAGGAGTATGCATGAGTCCCATCACTGAGAGCTGCTGCTGTTGCTGCTCAGTGATTAGAAAAAGCCTGAGGAAAAGGGGAGTATCTCAGAATATCTCCCTAAGACTGAACCATCTTGAACTAATCAGCCCCTATAAGACCTTTCTGATCATCCTCCATTGCCCTACACCTTACACCTTGAACAGTTTACCCCCCTTTCAATTACCACCCGATGTAAATACACCTCCTTAGTCCCGTGGGTTACGCAGCTCTCACAGATAGTTATCACCTGTTGACCACCAAGTCTGAATGACTGTAACCTACTGCAAAGGATTGAAGCCTTTGGGATCACCGTGGCAGGGAGGTCCGTGGGTAATTTATTCACTGCATAAGGGAGGGGGGAGCCGGGATAGTCATCTGTTTTTTATGAGCCACCTTGTACTCAGCATACGTAATTGGTGAACTGTGGACATGGGTGGCAATGATCACCTGCTGTAACCTGTCATTGAATGCTCCTGTGTCCAGTTTGGTATTGAAATCTCTCAAAAGATCATCAACAAAGTCAGCACCGCCAGACCTGTGTATCTCCAATAGGAATCTGTCTAACCTCTCTTGAACTGCTGTGTCATCCCACTTCCAAGTCAATTCCACAGTGAGCCCCTTAGTGAGACAAATATATCGTTCAGGACAAGAACTTTTGTTTTTTCCCTTTTTTTTTTTCTTCTTTCTTTCCACCTTAAGGTGAATGTAGTAATTATGAAAAATACTAGATAAGTGACAGTCAAAAAATTATTTAAATTATTCACAAAGCAGGTATTGTTCTGGCAGCCGTGCTAGCAGTTGGCATGTCCAGCCTGAGATTTAAGCCTAAAAAAATTCCAAGTCCCCTTTGCTCCCACCAATTTTGGGAGAAGCTTAAGGGGTTAATTATCCCTCACTGTAAATTAAGAAACAAAACCGGAGCCCTGAGGCCTCCCCTCCAACGCACTGACTGTGTAACGTGCAGAGGGTGAAAAGGGGAAGGGAGGACGTCCAACAGCGACAGAAGTACAGGCACGGGGAAGCACAGAGCGCGAAGGCAGCCCTCTTAGGAGCAATGCTGATTCGGTGGCAAATGTCCTGCTTGTGGTAGCCCCAGATGTCCCCATCAGCACCTGTGGCTTGCTTGCACCAGCAGCAAGCTTGCCGTCACTCCATAGTTTCCACCAAGGCCAGTTCAGAAGGAGGAGAGACTGTAGCCCACGCTGAGCGCACATGCTGACGCGCTGTTTGGTAAAGCCCTTGGCAGTGTGGGCATCTGGCGTGGTGGTGGCAGGAAATCATGTGGAAAAAGAGGGATTTACGTTGGCCACTTTCCCCCTGGGAACAAGGCAGAATTTACCAGCTGGTTCAGCACAGACCAGCAGCCTCCTCTCCTGCTACTTCCAGATAGTCTGTAACAGTGACCAGTGCAAAGGACCGACACAAATCCAAGCCAGAGCTTCTCAAAACAGAAAGCTGCACCTTAACCAGCCCTCAGGTCCCAATCATTTAAAAACCTAATGCATATTTGCCATTAGTGCTCTCTTAACCCCTTCATTCCCGTGTTGTGATGCAGCCACAGCTGGGTTTTCACCATGATCGGCTTTCCTCCTTAATCTCTCTAAAGGCCATTCATTTCTGAGACGTCTCCATGCGTGGTGTTTTCATTTTAAGCCAAGGGCTGTGAACTGGGTGGTACCAAAAAGTCAGGCAGGTGCTGAGCAAGCAGCAAAAGTCCTGACTCCCCAGTGGCTCCCTCCCAGCCTGCCTTGGCACCAGGTTGCCTCTCCGGTCCTTCAGCCATTGCCATTGCCGCTGGCAGACAGATCTGTGCTGGTGGCTTTTACAGTTGTCCACTAGGGACCACACTGAGATCAGCAACACTGAACTGACAGCAGGTGTTAACAAGCTTTGATCCATCTGGAACCGGGCTGGTTATTAACTGACAACCAAGAAGAAAAAGGCTCCAAGATCTGAGCAGAGCACTGCTATTTCTGACCCGGGATCTAAAGATGTGCGTGGTTTTACTGAAAACAGCATCCTCTCACCGCCCCTCTTCCACACATCACTGCGAATGCCGTGCATCACTCACGTTTCTTCTGCTCATTATCATCCTGGGTGCTGCCAACTTGCAAATTTAGATTGCGAGACCCTGCTATCTGCAATCTGTATTTTCCCTTTGGGGAAGCGTAGCGTACCTCTGTGACTCTGTAAATACAAACCACAGTACGGTCCATACATCCCCCTCATTCGCTTTGTGCCACATCTGCCTTACAGAGTTTTATGAACTTTCAGCTTCCAATCGCTACTTTCACTAACTCCTGCGACAGCCTCAGCTTGCGGTGGGGGCGGATGCTGTCGCGTTCATTTTGCCATTCACATCAGTCGTGAGAGCTACGGCACCTTCTGCTCCTGGGAGTGATTTTCTCCTTAGTTTCAAAACAATGTGTGAAACCCTGCTCTGCAGAAACAGTAGCCTCAGTAAGTTTAAGGATGACTGAAGCTATTTCCTCTCCCGGAGAGGTTTAAAAGCTACAGAGGGATGAATGGGGTTAGACCTATCGCTGCATTTCTAGCAGCCATCCTATTAGAGCACTGAATAAAAGCAAGAATGGCATGTCTAGCCTAGGTTAATAAACCCTACCGAGTGCATGCCTTAAAAGCACTATGAAACAGCCTTAAGTCAGCTTGAGATAACTAATTTCAAGCATGGCTGTCTAGTGTGCCTGTCATTCCTATTGTCCTTCCAAACTATTTCAGACATTTTGAGCAGGGAGTACTAAGCTATGACTTAGCAGGGGTTGTGACATTAATGGTCCAAAAAGGTTTAAGCACCAGGAGGGAACGATGACAGCACTTAACAACTGGTGGCAGTTTGGAGGATTCCGCTGGATCTCTGTTTATTAATAATTAGGCTTCGCCTCGGAGGAAGATGTGACAACTATCGGAGGTAGGATTTGCATGGGAAACAAAGGGAGCTGTTGCTGTTCGGTGCCCATTGTTTGTGCTTCGCTCCCTGGCTTTCCCGGCGCANGGGGGGGGGAGAGCCAAAGGTGGAAATACTGTTGATAGTCCTGCGTTTTATGGCAGAAATGCCTCGAGGACAAACTGGCTCAAATCTCGCCGCCTGCTGAGTGTGCGTTCCACGTTGCTCTTCCCACGGAGTAAAATACATAGAGGTCATGCAGAAAACACTTTGCTCCTTTTCCACTGAGCCAGCCGGGCTGTTTCTGAGGTGGGAGAAGGGAGAGGGGAAGCTGCCCTAAAATAAAAGGGGAAGGGGAAAGCTGTGGAGCCTGTAAGATGAGGGAGACATGCTATTAACGTGTAAAATGTGTCTGGAGTGCCACCGGTGTCATTGGAAAAGGGGAAAACAGAGCCAGGGTGGGGGGCAGGAGGGATTTTCCGGGTGAGGAACTCCTTAGGTTATAACCTATTGCAAAGAAAGGCACGATGTGTCCATCCATTTTGCATAATCAAAGGTTCCTCTGCACTGTTGGCATTGTTTTGCTGGACGAGAATTGTAGTTTCAGACAGAAAAAGGTACGATTTCCTCCCGTGCCACCACCAGCCGCCCGCCACCCTCCCTCCCTCCCTCCGAGAAACAACAGTGTGGGGAAGGATGTAAACGACGTTTCGCTGGATGCTGAAAGGGTTGGGAGCAAGGGCTGAGGGGGGAATGAACGCTCCGTAGTATAACAGGAAAGCTTCCCCTTGAAAAAGCTCGTTCCTCCCCAGCCAGAAGTCCAGGAGGTGATATGCAAAGTTAGAAGCCTCATGTACTTTCTTCATGATGTGCCTGTTTAGCATTACTAGACAAGAAAATGTCCGAACATCAAAGAGTCGGGTCTGCCTGGCAAAACAGGGCTGGGAGGTTTGCACAGGGTCCTGGTCAGGGCTGGGCTGCAAGTTTGCATCTTTGTCATTGCAGATGACCCTCACCGAGATAAGTAGCGGGAACTTAATGAATGAAAATCTCATGTCCATGCATATGCAGAATCCGTATCACTTGGTGTGTTTGCGTGTGACGTTCCCCGTGTTGATTAATCGTTTCCACTTGTGCATTAAAGTTTCATTTCCAAACAACAGAGAGACTTCAGAGTGAGTGGTATTTAGTAACAATAAAATGTTCTGCTTGCGGAAATGCTTCTCACAGGAGCTATTAAAAATGCACTTAAAGGAGCTGAGAGTCATATCTTGCAGTAAGAGGTATGGTATCACTTGCTCTGCCTAATTTTAAAATTAAGGTTGTGATGCCATTTTAAATCTATTTTAATGTGGCTGTCAGGAAGCATACTTTACAATACAGTTGTCGAAAGCTCACAACTTAGAGAATTCTGTTAGACTGATTGTTTTCATTTCTTCATTAGAAAAAGAATTCCTGTATGGCAGGGGCTTACCAAGTAATTTGAATTTACTCACTCTAACTAATGTTCCCTTTAAGGAGAATTTCAGTGTATTATATACTACGCTGCAAATAGGTCGTGATATATTTCATTTAATACCAAAACACTGATGACAATTTAACAACAAAAGTGCTAAATGCATTCAAAGTAAATACAGATTGTGCCACAGAGAAACAGTATTGGACCAGGAATAGTAAGAATTCCTTTTAAGAAGCGTCAATATTCTCCATTTGATCCAAGCAACAACTTTTCGGTCAAGTGCATTACTTTGCATTGCAAATTGGGGAAAAAAATCATGTCAGCCTGTGTTATATACACTACTTGGTATATAACGATAACAGTGAAAACTTTTTGCCAAAGAAATTGTGTCTAGCGGTTTACAGTATGGATCAAAGAGATATTATGCAGAGATATTAAATCTGTGTCAGGAATGCTTGTGGAAATCAAGTACCTATTTTTTCTTCCCTATCTCACTTTTGTCCGGAGGCTTAGACAATTTTACCTGGTTTTACTTCAGCACCTTTCCGAGGGAAGGGGCTGAAGGGGTAAAACCACAAGGAGGTGGGAGACTGCGTCCGACCTGCGCCCAGCCAAGACTGCTCGGGGACGTGGGGCAGAGTAATAGCCCTGCCTGGCAAGTGAGGTGAGGATAAGGCACTAATGATGCAATGGAAGTACAGACGGTGGTGCTCAGCGAATGAGGCTGAACGTAGAGCTCTAGATAAGGTAAAATGCAAAGCAAAATTTGGTAGCAGGAGCAGGTTAATATTTCAGGCATTTTCAACTGTAAAATAAGACATATTGCAAATCCCATGATCCAAAACTGAATTTGCTTTCAAAACTATTCCAAACAAATTTGCCACTTATAAAACCTTCTGCCAGCAGCAAATATCCATTCATCTGAGAGCCTGTCAGAAGCGACTCCAAATCTCTCAGCATTCGCTTTGCTCCATCAATGTACAGCAGATAATGAAGCAAACTGCATCAGATTGATTTCCTGTGCTGAGAATCAACTTCCCTGTTTTCTTCAGCAGCTCAATCAGTACTTTTTTGCCGTGAATCTCACTTGCCCTTCTGCTTATGAAATGCCTGTGGACCTCGTGCAGTGTTCTAATTTATTTATTTGATATTATTTGGGAATTTCTTCGGTGAATAACTCTTGGCTTACAGATCTTTTGGGAATGGCAAATGTTTGCAACTTCATACCGTGTTGCTTAGTTCAGTCATGTGGTGTCCCTTGATGAGATGATTTGTATAGCTAACTCGCAGAAAGTGAATTGCAAATTTCACAACCAAGTATACTGTTTCGTATTGGCTTTCCATCACTATCTGAGCAGTCAGGTTTAAAATTCATGTCTTGCAAGTAGTCATACGAGCAACACATAAGCACTGAAGTGCTCCCACCAGACAGATGTGAGAGACGGGTTAAACAGCTTTCAGTTTCCTATGCATATTCATGAAAAGTGTTTGAATTCTTCCAGCTCTGTTAAAATGAATACTCAGCATCATTCACTGTATGGGCCATTCTTTCACAGTGTTTGCTAAGTCCCCACGCTCTCCCTAGCTCTCCCGTAGAAGTCCACGATGCCTGTGGAAATTGTGCAGCCAAAATAAAAGGAAGAAACACCTCATGGAAATTTCTAAATTTTCCACATTGTAGCCTCTCCCGTTGTGCCCCTCTTGCACATTGCATGGCATGAAGAGAGGACAGCAAGAGAGCGTCAGTGACGATACAGTGAGTGCAGGAGGGAAAACATTGAAAGAGGGGAAAAATAAGGGCAGCCACTGACAGAGGGGGGCTCAGCCGCACACGGTGTGTACGTTGGGAGATAGGGATTCACACAGCATGAACACATAAATACACCAGTACAATTTTTAACAATGAATCTGGTGAATTTGGGTCATTAACCTCCAGGCTTATGGTCTTACCTGACCCAGTCCATGGCAAGCCCTGGAGCTGCTGCCTCCCAGTCCTTCCCAGCGCAGGCGCTACGTGAGGGCTCGCCACGGGTGCAGTCAAGCAAGGAGGTGAGGTGGTCTAGCTTTTTCAGGCAGGGGTCTGATGGCATGCCATGGAGGTATGGAAGAGTTGTGAAAATAATAGACAAGAAGAAAACTAACTAACTAACAAACATCTGGTGCATGGTTTAAAAGCAGTGAAAAACAGCTGAGCAAAGAATTTCTGTCAACTCTTTTTTTCTCAGAGACAAAAAAATATTCAGCTGTCAAAAAACCAAGCTCTGTTGACTCAGAAGCAAATGAGGAGGAAAAGGTTATAAAACATTAATATATTTACCTTTGGGATTATTTTTGCACTTATGTCATATATGAGGAAACCTCAGGTCTCCTACCCAATGAGCTGTACTCATACTACTTCCCACTTCATATAGAATAAATCAGGTGTGTGCTGAATCAACAGGGTTGCTGCGACTGCACAGAGCCAGCCAGCAGCGTTACACTCCCATTAGATGGCCTTTTTTTTTACCTTTTCAATGATTTTAAGGTCCAATGACCCTAGATATCCTTTTTATTCCAAAAGTAGAAACGTGCCTAAATCGCACGCAGCAAGCACTGTGCGTGAGCCACGCAGCGAGAGTCACTACGGGCAATACACGTGCGTTCACATTCTGTCAGGGCACGTGTAACGCCAGATTAATACTGCTTGGGGAGAATAAGAGAACAGGAAGAATTAGAGGAACTAAAATCAAAGCAAACACAGAGGATCTTTGCTAGGACAAAAATTGAGTCAGTGTAGTCTGGAATGAAATCCCAACTTGAACCTCCCCCTGGATACTACTAAAACTCCTATTAGGTCTTCAAATACTCTTTCTTTCTTAATATAAAGCTGTCCTACAGCCCATAATTAACCCACATCTCTGGTTGTGCCAAGTGGGATAATTTTGCATGGACCACTTTTAAAGAAGTAGTTAATTTTTAAAGGGACAACGGAAGAAGTCAAATCCCAGCGCTCTGCCCGCATTGCTGGTTGCCCCTCTGGTCCGTGCTTTGGTGCTGCTGGTTGAGAGCAGAGAGCTCCCACTGATAAGCCCTGCAGGGACACGCAGCAACATCCCTGAGCTGTAGCATCTTCTTCTAATATCCTTCAAAGGTTGGAGGCAGCAATACTGTCACAAGTGCACATGGGCATCCCTACTGTTTATTTATCATCTACTTCTATAGCTCCACAGGAGGAATGACCTGGCAGCTCTGAGGTCCTCAACAGTCTTTCAAAACTACTCCAGTAAATGCACAAGCTCTTTAGGTAACCCTTTGCATCATACAACCAGACAAAACCTCATCAAAGCCTGCACCAGCCCATCTTGCCTGCTGAACCCTTGGCACTGATCTGCACCACAGCACCTCATCACAGGGAACTGGTAGATCCAAAAGCAACAGGGAAGGTGTCCTTCAGAGGAAAGGATAAAAGTAACAGACTAGCTGTAGATGTTAAGTGTCTCTGAAACACTGAAAGGGGGTTACAGCTGGATCCCCAGACTGCGAACATGATGGGCGTAAGCAGCCAGGACCCGTACCCCAGCCATCCCCAGGTACCCAGCAATTTTGTCTGAAGTCAGTGTTCCTCTCGTGCTGTGTGCCACTGTGCTGTCCTAAATGAACCACCGCCAGAAACGTTTTGAAGACCAGAAGAGACAAAAGAGCATTTGTCCCATTTTCCCACTTCCCTTTCAGTGGATCAGAGATCAGAGTGGGACTGAAGTTTCTGCTGAAGCCCGAAGTGGTTCATCTGTCCAAGGTCACCATCCTGGCAGGAGCCCTCTGGACGACACTGTCCTTGCGTGCCTGCTGAGGCGCGGTACCAAAGAAGGGACAAGATAACATTGCCTGCCTTAAAGAATTGTTGCAGAAAAGATTCCGTATACTTGGCTGTATTTTAATTGCGGCCAAGCTATTTTCCACCTCAGCAGAGTGGTACTCCTTCCTGACAACCATTAGTTATTTGCAAATTTAGATAGGCCTTATAAACGTCAGGCTCCTGAGTGAATAAATAATGTTTCAGAGCAATAACTTGAAATAAGTCAAACTAGGAATGGTGAGAAGACCAGGAGTATGGTCCCTTTGGGACACATTCACTACCACTTCTAATTAATATCTGGTACTTAAAGCATCACAGCCCATGGTTAAATCAAAGTCAGAGGAAACAAAGGAATATTAAATCTTTCTGGAGACTTGTGTCCCTCTCCATCCACAAGAACGGGTGTGCTCCTCAGTGTTATTGCCAAATAGACTGGCTCTCTGACCTCGGTTAGGAGAATATGTTCTTTTGGGGGGACAGCCCAGGGGACCCAGCAGCCAGGCTGCCCTGGCAGCTTGCATTGCCACAGGGCTTGTATTGCCCCTTGTTCTCCCATTGCATTCCCATTCCCATCCCACCACCCACTCCTGCACCTTCCCAGGCTCTCCTGGCCCTCTGGGCAGCCAGTTCAGCTCACAAAACCTCCAGGACACCGTGCTTTGGTTTTGGCCAGCTGAGGGAGCTCAGCAGGGAGCCAAGGGGTACCAAAGCTGGTGCAAGAAAAGCAGGAAAAGAGCATAGCCAGGATTGGGGTATGGGGAGCAAGGAGCAGTCGCAGTCCTGGCACAGCTAAACACCCCTAATTTCCTGTGTCCTAATGACCCAGTGAGACCACTGCAGAAACAGGCTCCAGATAACCACATCTTGACCACAGCAACATGCTGCAGATCCCAAGAGCTGGAAAAGAACTGAAGGGCAAAAAAGGACAACAGCTCATACGCACTCTTTGGTCTTCAATCATCAGGGCCCATCTAGCTATTAATGAGCAGTTTTTAAGCTTATATGTTGAATTCCAGAGCTGCTGTTGTGTTGATAGGGAAAGAATTGATTCAGCTGTGAAAAACAGTCCTTGCAGAGCAGGTGTAAGGAGGACTGTTGTGATTTGGCAAAGTTTACTGATCCAGGAAATAAGAGTTTCAGAAAGAAAGCCTGAGTGGAAAACATCAAGGCAACTAGGACATCGTTCAACTCCTTCAACAAAGCATATATACTTCAAGGCATGGGGAACAATAATCCAACCAGCGAACAAAGGAAGTTCATTTGTGACCATAGCGTTTTGTGGAGGATCTGCAAATGAAAAGTCCCCTGACTTTTGAAAACCCATGTTAATGATGCGTCAGGGTATACCATAAGCTTCTGACAATGTCCCCCTCTTCATTTGCTTCCATATAACACATTGATCTTGCTGCCACTCTGCTCTTTGAAAGATCTGCTGCTCTCCTAATTATTAATTGCATGAAACACGTATTCCCCTGTCTTACAAAAAGCATCACAGGACATACCATCTGGATGTGAAATATCCCAAGAAGTCCACAGCAAAATCCTGTTTGGTAGAGTTCAATTAAGATGATCCAGTAATTTGTGTGCAGCTGATTTGGAAGGATATTGTCACAGGTAAACAAGCTTTGGAAAAAAAAAAAAAAAAAAGGCTTTTATCTCTTCTTACGTTCTGTTTTAGTCATATTTCAAGTGGATTAGTATAATCTTTCCTCAGCCAAACTTCACAGCCAGTCTATTCCATCATTGTTCTAATTTTACAAAAAGAAAATGACTGAAAGCAATTAATTAAAAATCTCTTCGGAGATGCATATGTGGATGCACTTATTCACTAAGAACTTACAAAATAACTCTGCATTTTAAAGCAATTTATCTGGTGCATGGAGCATGAACAGGATGTCTTTGTTAGGTGTGCCCGCCTTTAGATGGTTCCCTACATGAATATGCTTGTCGTGTAGAGATATCTGCAGTAACTCAGCCCAGTCAGACAGGGTCCCCTTTTAAACTAGGTTTGAGTTTCTAGGCGGGTTTCTTTTTTCTTTTTTCCTGTGTGATGAAGAAGTTGATTGATTTCAAGTGAGGAGTCTTTCCCTGCTGGGACCTGGACTGTCAAAAGCCATCAAAGAACTTGCAAAATTCTGTCGTAACACCAGAAGCTCTAACTCTGCTCCAGAATCATCAGAGTTCAGGGAAAATTCCCAGTAATTGACACCAGAAGTTTTCTTAGCAATGATATTCTGCCAGACTGAGACATTATTTTCTGCACACACAGGCACCCACATGGGGAACAGTACTAACACAAACAGTAACCTCTATTGACATGAGTGAATTTACCATCAGCAAGAAGACACGAGTGTCTTCACGCTAAAACCTTGGATTGGACTATTCATAAACTCTTTAGGTCAATCAAAAAGGCAAATTCCCATTTTGTAAAGCTTCTTTGATTTCTTATGAACCAAATAAAACCTCTAAATTTCCTTGAATTCAGCATGAGGGAGAAGGAAGTCAGGACTCTTGATCTCAAGGCCGCGTGTTAATAAAACTCCAGCACATCTGTCCCATGAATGCAAACACGTGCTGGCATCCAGCGTAGGGCGCAGAGGTTCTCCTGGCAGAGCAAAGTTTCCTCCGTAGGAACGTTCCTGCTCTGTGGTGAGCGTTCATCTATGGAGTCAATGCAGCAGCGTGCAAGCACACTTCCCAGGCAATTTAAATATACCTAGGGAGGTTCCTAGAAGATTTCATGTACTCCACCTCTTCTTTGAGCAGGAAATCTCGGACAAAGGGATTTCTCTGGCCCTCTTTGTTTCTAAGTTCACTTACACCCTCTTCAGCCTCCATTAAAGCATGCTGTTTGTTTATTCTTTCTGCTCTCCACTCTCTTGTCTCTATTTAAAAGCCTTACATATCACAGCCTGCTGGTCACTAGCCAGATATCCAGATGGTACTTATGTACCACATTGATAGGTGCCTTAGAAATAGCAGGGAGAGAGGGAAAAACAGCACTGGAAGACTTCAGATGCTCTTTTTGATAAATGGCAATTGTAGATCTAATTAGGCAGTTCCCTCCTTTGGAGAGGCTGGGGAAGCCACAGTTGCAGTCCCACAGAGCAAACACGGGAGGACGCGTCTCTCGCTGTTGGGTTTTAGCTCTCCACTCAGAGCGGTGTCAGGCGGATGGTCCATCTATCCATCCCTCTTCTTTGAAAGACACCAGGTTTTCATCTGGGTTTGAAGGTTTCTCTCGGTGCCCATCACCGCACTGCCTCAGCACCACTACACCGTGTCAGCTGCTAGAACAAACACTGCTCACCTTAATTATCTGAGTATCCCTCCAGCGATAATCAGGCTAATTGTCTCAAGTAAGGCCAGCAGGATCTGGCTCTAAATCAGCCATCAAAATGATTTAAGCATAAGTGCAAGAGTTCCTTTACAACTCCAAGGCCCACTTGTTAAACATTATTTACATCTCACTCCGAAATAGTTTCTTTTCTCTCTTCCATTTGCCAAGGAGAAAGGTAGAAAGGATGAGGTGTTGGGAACACCTGTGTGCACCAAATGCAATGGCAGGGAGGACGGGTCTCCTTCCCCTTTGCTGAAACACCTCGAGAAGCCTGTCTGTGGGAACCCCAGTTTGCATCGTGCCTGGGGAGCCCACCAGCCTCACGGGCACCACAAAACTGCAGAGGAATCTGCCAGGAAGGGAACCGTTGCCCAAACCTGCTGTGGCTGCGTGTTCAGTTTATACCTTAAAGCATGAGATAACATACCCTCTGAAATACTTAGCTTGCTCAGTAAAATGGATATATGCTTTATTTACCTACAGAAATTTCTAGATTATTTTTTTTAAATCCTATTAAGCAATTGGTGTGTATCTTGTGGCAAATATTTCAGCATGGCGAAGAAGTGCCAGCAGCTTCATTTTAGCGATTGGCTCTGGAGGGGGCAGGGAGTTAAAATCAGAGCCAGCCGGGGTGCTGTGCTGGATGCTCCCCAAACCAAGGTACCTGGACGAGGCGCTGAAATCCCACCTCCACCAAGGGGCATGTGCCACAGAGCCAGCTCTCGAGGGCGAGACCTTCGATCAGTCTTTCAGAGAACTGTGTATTTTTAAACAGTGTTTTGGGCCGTTTCAGCTGTTTCTACAACCGCAGGTCTCGGGAAGAGCCGCAGGCTGGGCTGCGGTCGGTCACCCCAGTCCCGTAAGCGGGGAGCTGCTCCCGCCTGCCCCAAACCTCGGTGCCGCAGCCACGGCAGGAGCAGCGCTGCCGCTCGGATGCACAGCCATGACCCTCTGGGGCCTCGAATTAAAACCCCAACATGCTGATGGAGTTTAGGGACCCCGAGGGCTAGGGAGGAGGTGAGTCAGGTGGTCAAGGGACCACGTCTTGCACCTACAACCTGCCTTGGTCTGGCTGAGGTGTTGAAGTCTCTTACTGGAGCTCAAGCTTTTTTCTAAGCAGTACCAGTTCATTGCCTCCCCTCTTACAAAAATCTCTGCACGTCTCTAATAATTTTCACTGTCAATCTCTGCACTCTTTTTATATCCATTAAAGACTTTATGAGATAGGATGACCAGAAATGAAAAAAGATTCTGACGATAAGGCATGCAATTGATTTATGTTAATGGCATTGTAATAATATTTTCAGTGTTTGATTTCTTTTTCATTCTGTACACAGCTAAAATGTTGATTACTTTTCTATTCCTCTCTCATTTATTGAACAGCCACTTACATTGGGCTCCAGAAATTTATTCTCAGGTCTGTCTCCAAAGCAGTTAAAATATAATTAATTTAAAATCCACCAACACACGATAAGTTGATGTGATTCTTTCCAATCAATCTTACTAAAATTCATCAATGAGTTTCACCAGCTGTCATGCTGTTCATACATTAGTCTTTGTAAAGCTCCTCTGACTTCACTAGCTTTGACACATTTAACGACTGTTAATACCAAAAAAAAAACCCCAACCCTGTAATTTCTATTGAACCACACTAGAAGCCTTAGAAGCCCCCCAGATGTGCATGAATAAATATCATAGTCACCTGTGACAGCATCCTTAATGATTTCTGCATTTCTTTACCCTGATAACTTTCATCTTTTATGCATATGTCAGAGATATAAAAAAAGCTAAGTGTGCCAAGATGTGTTAGGAGTTTATAAAGGCAATCAGAGACTAAATGTTATTGCTTAATTTTGCCTTCATAATATATTCTGCCTTGAAAACGATATTAGGTGTCAAATCGCCTTACCCTGAAGAGATTAGAATATGAAAGGTATCCCTCAGTGATGGAGGAGAAAAACCCCCGACTATTTTCATGATGGCATTCGATAACCCAACAGAAGAGATTATACAGCACGGTGCCAGTGATAGCCAGAGACTGACTACAAAGACCTTTTTTAGTGCTGTTTGTCAGCTAAAGATGGACAAACTGTTTTGGACAAAACCCAGGCTGATTCTTGTCTCGAAGTTGATACAAAATCAAATCAAAGTATTTCATCAGAGGTGTGACAAAGCCACTCGCCTTTCTTCTGTTGATTACAAGGTGGCTGCGCACTCCCTTATTTTGGCTGGTGGGAGACAGAAATACAATATCACAAATTCAGGATGTGCTGAAAGCTGGAAACACCAACAATAACAACACTTTATCTTCAAAGAGTTGCCAAAATTAAGGGCTAGATTTTCAAAGCAGCTTGGCATCAAGAGTGCCTTCAGACTTCCCTGGGAAACTGAGAACAGGGGCATTGGTCTTTCATTTGCAGCCCGCCCCTATAAACCAACTAGCAGACATCACACCTTTCCTACGGGTTAGAAAACACGCATGATGTGGGCAAGTGATTTTATGTTAACGGATTTCAAGGTGGCAAACGGTCGCATAAACCTAGTTTATAACAGTGTCACCTAATATGGAAAGTCCCTATTTTTTGTGGTGAAGCGCTCATGTTGTTAGCTGCTTCAAGCGGAGGCACGTGCGCAAGTCCTTGGCGTGAGCTCTGAATGCAGATCTCTGCGTTTGGTTCGTGAGCCTGTACAGCTAGCGTACAGCAATGTTTGCGTACCTTCATGCATGATACATAACACAAACTAATAAGCATAATTTTATCTAATTGGCATATTTATTATTGATGCGTGTGACATGGCAGCCGATTAAAGCCTCAGGTTGTGCCAGGTGGAAGACAAACATATAGCCATAAAGAGCAATTAAACGTATTTAGATGGTGGACGTGAACGCAACCCTTGCAAAAGGCGTTGGACAACCCCAGGGCACTGCTGGAGTGGTGGGAGGAGAGGCAGCACCCCATTTGCGAATGCACCAGTGGGCTTTGGAGAGGTATCAGAGGGGTACCGGGGAGGGTCCTGCACGGAGGGGAACCTGCTGGGAAAACGAGCTCGGTGGGGATGGAGCCCGTGAGCGTCACACCACACGGTGACCCTCAGCGAGTCCCAGGCTGGATTTCGGCAGGACTGAAGCCCTCGCTGCAGCCAGAGCCCCCCCGTAGCCTCACCCAGGCCCTTCTTGCTCCGTTTCCTGCCCCCTGAGCAGGACTGCAAATCAACTGCAGTCTGCCAGGTCTGAGTATTTCTTTTACAGAAGAAATTAAACCTCAAGCGTATGCATATTTGCTGTGAAAGTTCTGCACCGAGATACATGTTTGTGTCTCAGGGGGGCAGGGCAGCAATTGTCTGGCCATGTTTGTCATACCACTGGCATTAGCCGGCTGGCCGCTCCGTGTTCCTTAAACACAGAGATACCTCCTGTGCCAAACCAGCCACGTGCAGCGAGCGAAACCACGGCAGCTCCCGATGACATGCTGTACGCTGTTACGATAGCCGTAACCTCCGGCCAATTTGCTCTTGCAGCCTGTCGGCCATCCTGCAGAGCCAAGCGCGTTGACCCAGTGCTGAGTGTAGCCCACAAGCGTGCTGAGCAACGAGCCGGCGTTGCACCTTGCACAGGGAAGGTTGCACAGACCCCAACACACACACACATACACACACACACACGTTCTCTCTGGCTGCTTCGCTTTCCTGGAGAGCCTTACTCATATTTCTAAACTGTTTGGTGCGAGCAGCAGAGAGGGATGAAAGATTGGGGCAGCAGTGGCTGCAAATGAATTGCTGCATCGCAGGTACTGACCGATTCCTTTCCAGCGAGCTGAGGCTGGTTGCACAATAACCAACGTCCGGGGGAGGAGAGAAGCAGAGCGGTAGTGGTCTGGCGGGGGAAGTGAAAGGTAGAGATCGCACTGTTTTCTAGCTCTTTCTCTCTATTTTTTTTTCTGAGTGCGGGGGGGTGTGTGTGTATTTACAGCATCACAGGAACCAGACCATCAGCTCTTCTTTCAAAGAGCTTCTTGCCTACCATTAAATTGCACTGTGTAATATCATAAATCCAGAAAAACGATGTTTTCATTCATGAGGTTTCACAGTAACTACAGAAACAAATCTTCCCCTCTCCGAAGCAGAATCTCCCTTTCAGATTCTCAGACACACTTTTCTGAGGATAGTATTTTTTTTTTTCCCGTTCCTTCTTACGTGTTATTTTATATGTTATATTTCTAGATTTCACATGCACGTGACTAGGAAACATTGCTTATCTAAACAGAGTTCCTTTTCCTCTCTAACTGATCTTTTTCATCTATAACTTATTTTATTTCCAGACATGAAAAAACAGTTACAAATTATAGCTGACAGCATCTCCCCAGCTCCTGAGGTTTCAGATGTGTCTTGCTCCATGGTATCTTCTTTGCTAAATCCATGTGAACAGGACAGAATACGTGTTGTGAAAGAAGTGTTTTATCATAAATTAACCCTGATTTCTTCATTCAGATTCTAGTGATACTGTCAAATTACTTCACCTTCTGCTAACTCCTGATTGTCTTTACTATCCATCCTCACAACTGAAAAATCAAACAAACAGGCTGTTATGCGTGAAAAGTAGTTTTTAACGCAAGAAAATGAAACATAAAAACAAATGCTGAAACCAATAAACTTCAGAAAATGCAAAGCTACAGCTGTCATCCTTATCATCAAGGGTGGAAGCAGCATCACAGCTAGAAATGAAAACCCTCAAATTCAATCACTGTTCCATGACCGTACAGTGCCAGGTGCTTACGGTACCAGCCCATAGCAAGAACCGATCCCTGCTCAGGAAAGGGTTAATGTTCCGGCTGAAAAGGTGTGGGAAGAGGGATGGCACTTTCTTCTTTTAAACCAGACGAGCAAAGGCACAGAAAACTTAATGTATGTTGTCCAAAACCACATAGGAAGCCTAAAATAAAGTTAGCAGTCTCCCAAATCCCAGCACAATAACTAAATCCCAGTTAATGTCTCCTACTCCCGCATTCATGGAATTGCACCCGGTTTTGCCTTATCCCCTCCCCGGTCGGCGCACTGGGTGTGAGAGCTGCCACCTCAGTGAGACAGATGCTCTGCCGAGACACAATCCTGTCTCCAAAGCCAGCCAGCAACAGTCTGCTGAGGAAGCTACAAGAAATTCCTTAATTGGTAAATGCAGGATAATCTATGCCAATGAAGGTCTTATCCTGACAGAGATTAACTTTGAGCCTTGAAGCGTGAATTTTTATGGCCTTTCCAAAAATCTAATTTATTAGTGCTAAATATTATTACTCGAAGCACTCACACTACCCATGGACATGTCCACTCCATCTCAGGAATTGCGCTCCCACACTGAACCGTTCAGTTACCTATTTAATTAGCACCATTTTTTTTGTGACAGCCGTTAGGGGATAATACGAGACCCACTGGCCTGTCAGTTAATGAGTACTACCAGGTTAACGAAGGAGGAGAGGAGAGAGGAGCACGGCATATTTTTTACTAGTTCTAGTATTCACAAGTGAGACTTTAGATCAAGGTAAATAAGGCTGAAACACTGCCAGACTTGTTTCTCCGGATTTCTGAATGGTTTCCCCTTCACTGTTGCTGTGCCAAGTTTCAAATTCGCTTTGTGCCAAACTTCATACAAACAAATTTGCAGAAAATTCATTTCAAAGTCTGACTTATGCCAATACAAGCAAAAAACCAAACATGAAAGGAGTATATCTGAGCATTAGAGCTACGGCTGCTCTTTCTGGGATCACTGAAATGAGGAAGAGAAACAATAAAGCCAGGTTTACTTTTATCTCGTCACAACTAAGCCCTAGATTTTGCGTAAACAGAGACCAAATGCACCTAAAACTCTTAACCATGTTTGTTTGTTTTTTTCCAAGCACACAAAGCAAAGTCTAGCTTTGGGGTAGAAGGGAAGGAAAACTTCATTGTGTCCTTATAGGAACACTTTAAACTCCCTTTTCAAGGTTCATTTTCCCTTTACAGCTCCCAGAAACTCATCTAATGCTCCAGCTGAGATCAGCAGAATCAGGCAGCTGAAGGAAATCTGTGACAAGAAACCCAAGTGGAAAAACCATTATTTTTATATGCATATTTCTCAAGTTATTATCAAACTAGTGGGAGCTAAAACATTTCTCTTGAGTACCTAAAGATGCTGAGATGCCCAGAGAGGCTCAGTGCTGAGCACCAGGGGCAGACGTGTGCAGGGGGTCTCTGGCCACGAGCAGCAGGACCAGCTCCTGGTCTCACATCAGGTCAGCCCCGTTCCCCATCACCTCCTGGGGACAGGTGAGGCTGGCCAGAAAGCTGCAGCCAATTAGAGGTAATTAACACAGCTGGGAAGCCATCCCAGGCAGCTATTAGTGAGACGCTCAGGGGAAGGGACAGGAAGATGAGTCCAGATTCTCTGATTCTCACTTTCTTGGGCAGCCACTCAGCAGAGAAGTGTCAGTGGGAGACTCACATCCCCTCCCTCTCTCACGCGTGTGCTCCCGGGTGCGAGTCATCCACCCCGTTCGCACTCACCCCTTACCTGTCTTTACCTCTCCAGCTACCTCCCAATATCCCAGATCATCCTTTGCCCTCTCTGCTGCCTCCCATGGTCTCCCCAGGAGAAGGCTTCCTCCACCCCAAGCCCAGGCTGCCGCAGCACTCACCAGACGAGAAAGAAGGGTTCAGCTGAGATGATGAACGTGCTTGCTCTTAGGTACCTCATCAGACACGTACCTTGAAGGGACCAGATGTAAATTAAAAGTGGCCTTTGACCCTGGCTGCTTCTGACAAACTGATGAAAGGGGTTATAAAGGCAGGACGAGGCCGGACCGTGGTGTTTTGGGGCCACCCAGTCCAAGGGAAGGCGAGCGCTGCTCCCAGCCGGGTTGCGCAGACCTCAGAGAGCTCGGTACTTCCCAAACCTCCTCTTTTCCACTCCCCAGCGTGAGACAAAGCTCTGTGTCATTTACCCAAATGGCAGCTGCAGCTCGATTGGGAGCGGCCCAGGTTTTCGGATTTGCACTTGCATTCGTGGCGATGTAGCTTTTTTATAAACAGGTAATGAGTTCAGGTCAGCTGGGGATACGCCGGGGCTCCTTCCTCCCCAGCAGCAAAGCTCCCATTGCAGCAAACTTGTGCGAGCCCTGAAAGCAGCCCAGGCAGAGGGGCTCCGAAGGCAGTAATTCAGTACCACTGCCATACAAGATACACAGAACTCCCCAAAAGTTGCTTTTTTTTTTTTTTTCTTTGAAAGAACAAAGATGGCACAATCCCCTTCTTTGCAGGCAGCAACCTGACCCTGCGCCTTCAGCCCCTTAAAAACAACAAACCATGCAAGCAAATCCCCAGAAAATCCCTGGACAGCCTTTTCCAGCTTCTCCTTCACTGTTGGGCAGCCGGGCATCGCTCCTGCTGCCAGCGACGGCTGGCTGAGCCTTCCCCCGCCACGGAGCCGGTGCCCGCAGCGCTGGGCTGGCCACCGCTCGCACTCTGGGCCGTTTGTGGTTGAGGCCAGGCGAGGAGCAATCAGTGCACTACGCTAATTGCTTCTGCACTAACCAGCTCTACGCGATTTTTTTGCCACAGTAATTGCTCTGCAGCCCAGCAGATGACGACTTTTGGGTAACGCAAGCCGTACACCTACTGCTGGGCACTCGCTGGTCATTGCCCTGACGCAGCCCAGTCTTCTGCCAGCTCCCGCTTCGCCCCGCTCAGCTATAATTCACCTTTGCATGCGCTTTTCTGCGCTGTCCTGTCACGCAAAGACGTGGGTAAAGAGCAGATCACTTAGGTAAAATTATCCTTCTCCTCTTCAATCCCATTTTCCCTCGTTACGTCCTTCCCCTGACCACAGCGAGCAGCAGATCTTTCACAGCACATGCCTCGCAAAGGCAGGTAGACATTTATAGTGCCACTCAAGATAAGTTCAGGCTTTTAATCTTTCCGAGCAATTTTCCTCGCCAGCTGTTAGATATCTGAGTTTGCTCCAGCTGACTAAGACCCTCTGGTATCTAAGTGTCCAAAAAGTACAGTGCGTTTAAAACCTGATCTTCTGCTCTCATTAATTCTCTCTAGACAGCAGTGGAATATGCAAATATTTGCAGCCCCCCAAAGCCACGCTCCAGAGAGCTTTTCTCCAAAGTTGCAGAAAAGGTGTAAAACCGGAGAGCACAAACAGCCCATAGGGGAAGCGAGTCTAAGGACACAAAAAAAAAACCAACCAAAAAAAACCCCGAATTTCTTCTAGGCAGTGCTGTAGCAGCACACTGGCTGCATGCTGATGCGGACGACGGGTCTGGGCCATTAAATCTTTCCTCCCTTTTTTTGGACAGGCAACCGTTCATGCCCAGACAGCGCCGTGAGGCTGAGCGGCTAGCAGCACCGGGCGCAGCACAAAGCCGGTCCCTGGTGCTGAGCCTGTCCGCCCAAGAGTAATTGCAAACGCCAAGAGCCAGAAAATGGAGAGCTGACAGCATGAAAATGTCAGTTCAGAATTCAGGTGGGAAAAAAGTGTAAATCACTCATTTTTAAGGACATGACTAAGTCTCACTAAGAAGTACATTTAAAGTAAAATTATCTGGACTGGGGCAGAGAAAGGTCAGTTAATCCTTTTACCTGGAGCACGTAGTTATTCCCTAGGATGTATTTTCTCTTGTTCCATGCGAGTCTTTATATCATGGGGGTCTCAATCTTCAGCACAATTAAGAATTATTGAATTTTCATTTTCACAGTCGCTTTGATCGAATCTTGCTGGGGGAAAGGCAGTTGCTAGCCCCACTTCTCCACAGCATTAATTTTTCCATTGGCTTTACGGAAGCTATCAATTTACTGGCTGGCTTTTGTCATGATCTAAAAACATCATCTCAGTAACATTGTTATCTTCCAGCCATATTTCACAGATATTGTGAAACCGGTTTATACTGATATCTTACTTAGCATCTGGCTGACAGGAAAATTGCAGGGAAATATTGCCAGAGATATAAGGCCATTATAAGATAAATAATGAGCTTTAAAGCTTAACAGGTTGTTTTCTTTAGAAGGGCTCATAGTGATGTTCCTATGCACAAAATAGCCACTTGCCATACAAAGGCTGAGTGGAAAGTGCCCCTTAATGCAGGAAATAAATCCTAGAGAGTGGCTGAGCAACAGCTTAATTCTGAGCTGAAGTTTTTCATGGTTTCTTGAGTTATCTAATTTGCCAGAAGTGAGTGACTGCTTCTGGGAGTGTACGATAGCTAATAATGCATTCCGGAGTCATTAAGGTTTATCGTGTAAATCTCTATTTGAGTGCTTTTAAAATGCATATTACTTTCTTGATAAACTATGATGGCTCCTTAGGAGCCGTTAATACGAATTAGGGTGCGTACCGTACGTCGTAGAAAGCCTTATGAAAAGTACTTATTCCACATGCAGGGTAATCGGCTTTTAAATTATATTAAATACTGCAGCTGTAATGTTTTCCCCCCAGTCTCAGGGATCAGATCACTTTTATAAAAATATTTTTGACTAAGTTTAACTTCCTAAAAGCCCAGTTTTGAGTTGTGCAACCAGGTGAGAGGTTGGAGACTGACAAGTTGCAGGGAGAGGAGGATGAGCTCCTTTCATTTGTACCAGTTAAAAATCCCCACATACTTTTCAGAAATAATTTCCATAATCTAAAAAATGTATTGCTTTTGATCAGAAACTTCCTATGCACACGTAGAGCAGAGTTTCTTAATTATTATTCTTACTTTCAAGTCCTCAGGTTCAGTGTCTTTTTTCAACATAGTGCACCTACCTTTGCCCTGCACGATGAGCTCACTGGGACAAATTTATTTTCGATGGGCGCAGTGGGCTTAGGTGTTTATTTACTGCGCGATAGCACTACCGTAAACATCAGCACCGTCTGGAAAACCCTGCCCTGATGCACATTAGATGAACAGGAATGAGAGGAAGAAAAGTTGCATTGACTTCAGCTAGCGTCAGGTCAAATCACAGCATCTCACCTTGGCCTCCTCCAAGCTCCTTCAAGGCACAATGAGGTCTCCAGCCAGGCGTGCTCTGCAAGGCCAACACAGAGGACCTGGAAATGAGATGGTTGCTCAGGGGGTGGTGTAAACATTAGCTCAGCTATAATTACAGCTAGCTTGTGTAAAGGAGATCTTTGGTTTGAAATAATGGCTGAGAAAAAAATCTGAGTAAAAGCCCCAGGATCTGCCCCATGCTGGATAAAGCGACCTTGTGATCACTGCGAGCGGCACGTGATCTTCACAGACCCGTTATCACAGGTCAAGGGAGGGCGGCTTGGTACGCATGTTGTGACAGGTAGAAAGACTGAATAAAAACTGCCTTCATACAGGGAAAAGGCCTGAGGATGGGTCCCGTTTTGCTTTTCTAATAGAAGGATGCCCAAACCTCTCCAGGCAGCGGGCATCCTGCATCCTCCCATGCAGAGCGGGGAAGGCAAACAGCCCTCCTGGCTGGAGACGGAGTAATGCCCCTTTGCAAACCTTCTCAGGTGCTTGCAAAATATGCCGGGGATCAAAATAGCCCTGAGGAGTGGACAGGAAGGGAAAGTAGAGAGCAGCTGTAGGCACTTAGAGAGCAGGAGAGCTGTAAGCTGCCGCAGCACTTGTTTACCCTACGTGATCAGCAAAATTAACTTAACAGGGTCTATAAAACCAGGGAGAAAATTCTCTCTGTCTGGCAAATGCTACTTTCTGATCATCAGTTACAATATTTGCTAGCTTTTGTAGTGTCAAGACTTGGTACCAATTATGCATTTGAAGACAACCTGGTGGCAAAAAGGTGTTAGTTTTCCCTACCATATTTTTGCTCGCTAGAAGATTGCAACAGGCAGCAACGCGCTACAGCAAAGAGGGTTTGTTTATGAGTTAAACCTGCAGGTATCCTCTACAAAGTTCGTTATTCATCAGTGATACATCTTTCTGCTGCTACTTCTAGTGTTGAGCACATCCTGTATAGGTGTATATATCTTCCTGACAGACTAAGACAGGTAGGATTTGGAGAGAAATGCCGTTTTTCAAAACAACCTCAAGCAAACTCCCTGCAGCAGATCCAGTCTCCGTCATTTGCATTTTTGAGCTCCATCTTTATCACATTCTGCCTGAAAGCTTCTGGTTTTAGACTTGGGCGAGACTTGTTGAAAGCAACATAATTGAAACGTGCTAAAGCCTTTTTCAATGGCTCCTTTGTCTCACATGATCCATGATGAAATTTCTGAAGGAGTGTTTTCCTTCCCTGTGGTTCTTCCCTCTATTATTTTTTTGTTTCCTGTAATGAACCCACTTGCTTTAAGCACAAACTTCTACCTTTTCACACCCTTTGCATGGAAGAAGTTTGGTTTTACTATGGCGACCATGCGTCAAAGGTAGGATCCTTTCAGACTTCTGTTTCTCTCTCTCCTTTGAGCAAAGACCGAAACATATGTGGCAGCGAGGCTTGTAAAATCCCGTTTCTACAGATGTCAGTTTTGAACTGCTTCTTTATTTATGAGGGGCATCGGACGGAGCAGGCAGATGCGGCGTCAGATTAGCGCTGCTTGTCTGGCAGGTGCAGGGTAGACGGCTTTGGATGTGCTCCAGGCACCCGGGCACCAGACAGAATGGCTGTCAGGATAATGTTGCACTTCTATTGTATGAAGAGCAGTGTGAAGCACCGGCCTCCTCGTTGCTTCTTGCACGGTGAGGAGCAACACTATGAAAGATTATAGTACTCTTGGGAAGTATAGAGAAAGTGATAATTTATATGATAATGTCCGATGATAACGTACGGCGTATTCATTCCCATAAATGCTGAGACGCTCTCGGAGTTTACCACTTTCTGCACAATTTTAGTCTCTACGCAATTACACACCAAGGCCTTCAGTTGCCAGGACGCGTTGACTTTTTTTTTTTTTTCCTGTTAAACTGAGCAAGCATTTGAGCAGTATTCCATTAACCCAGGCCTAGGAGGTGGTTTTGGCATCGGATGCTCCTGTTGCTGCCATATCCAATGCCTCCAGTCATTGGCTTGGTGCCTGGGTTTGACGCGAAGCGGACAGCAGGGCTGTGCGAGACAGACAGTTGTAAGCAAACAGATCGGGGTGCTATAAAATTAACACCTAAGTGTCGGGGAGAGCGTGAAAGCTAAAAATACTCGCTGTGCGCCTACAGCCAAATTTGGAGCTTGCATTAGACAGGCTTTTTCTGCCTTTCCTCAAGCCAGGTCCCGGCCATCTCCTTCCAGCAGCAGAGCCAGCAGCACTCAGCCGCTGCCCCGATGGCTTTGGGGTGGTCACTGATGCCCCTTTTCGTGGTGCTCTCAGATGGAGGTGGCAGCCGAGCAGCACGGCTCCAAAGCTTTTGGCAAGCAAGAGTGCTGATAGCCACTTTTCCAGCATTTTCCCACCTTGCTTTCTAGATGTCCCCACCCAAGTCCCACTTTCACACAACCCCAAGAGGGTACGAGCGCTAGGACCACTGGAGAGAGCAACAGAGGGAGAATTACCCTGCAAAACATCTAAGACACTAACTATTTAATATATGCAGTTCTGCTGGAGACTCACAACTGTGTGTAATGGGCTGTGCTCTCCCAAGAACATTTTCTTTAAAGTGTTTACTAACCGGATTTCGCAACTATGGAGGGGCAGAGCCAGGTACATCCCAGCTGTATCGCGCTGTGACTGCACTCAACCGCAGCAGAGAGTGAAGAGAGGTACAAAGTCAAACTAAAAACCTGCACAGACAACAGGCAGAAGCTGAGTTTCATACAGGGAAGAGGTGTACTCTAAAAGCAATGTGGTAGGGAAGCATTTTGTTTCCTTTCTCTGCAGCACTGCTGTGCCTTTCATTTAAAATTGTTGAGAGGTAGAGTTAAATTTACAAGCCGCAAGGACACGGGAAAAGTTAATAGCCATGGGCTCAATCTATAGGGATTGATCCTGCCAGTGATTGAGCTGTCTTCCATTAAACAGCTGATGGCAATGCTGGGTGCTTGATTTACCCTTCCAGTGCCAGGACTTTTTTTATCCAAACTTCCTCTCTGCCCTCTCCAGGACTGTCAAAAAATCTGTCCATATCGCTAAAGACTTAATTTCCTTGATTATTGCAGCAATCCAAGACACTAATCAAGCAGATGCAAAAACTTCTTGAGCAGACAGTGATGGTAACCACAGTGTCCCAGGGGGATTTTTGATGAGACTACGAAGCCAAAGAGATTTTCCTCTCAGTTTCAGAGCTCCCAGAAATGATCTCAAGACACTAAAAAATTCTCCCGACGGTCTCACTGGACCTGCCAGTCACAACAGCACCCGGCAGCCTGCATTGATATTCCTGCATGGGGGAGCTTTATTTCCAGAAGTGCGCACACAAATTCAGGTTGCTGCAGCAGTCCCTGAAGAGACGCTCTTGGGAGGACAAAACGCTGTCACTAGTTATTACATCCCGCTCTCCTCCACCTCCGACCCCTCCAGTCTGTCTTCCTATCCCCAGAAAGTCTGGTCTCATCAATCCACCTGATGTATTTCAAAGCTCTCTGACCCATTACCAATCAATTAACTAATTAAGAGGTTTCCCCCTCAAGCTAAAAATCAAAACCTCAGCAATTATTATTTTAAACACAACACCAAAACAGATCTCCTGTAGTCTGTTAAAACATCCCTGAGGTTGCAAAGGACCTTGTTGAAAGCTCATCAGAGTTCTATCCAAGCAGCTCCAAAGCATCATGTCCTCCAAGAGCAGCTCCACCAGGTGTCCTTCCACGTGAACCACAGCCGCACATGCCGCAGGACCTCCACCCAAGTTGTAAACCACACAATTGCTCCCTGGTACCAAGGGGTGCGATGAACTGCAGCGTTAGGGAGGAAGGCAGGCTGAAGTCATCGCGTTTTGGCCAAGAACATGCATCTCCTGCTGGGGAAATCAGGCAGGATGGCATCTGGAGGTTTGCTGCAGGCCCCTCTTTTGTAGCAATCAGTGCAGGGAGATCACGAAAATCAGATCACAGAGGGACAAGAAATGAGTAAAAGCCCATGAAGAATTGGAATCAAGTATCTGTCTGAGAAAACCAATGCCAAGATTAGCACTTGGTAGCTCCTGCCTCAACAATCTCAGCTGAAATATGACTGAAGTCTGGTGCACAAGGCAGGCAGCCAGGAAGGGGAAATTATTTCAGCGCAGGGTTATTTTTATTTTTAGCCTTTCTGGGTTTATTTCTGCATTTCACATGAAATGCAGGGAAGGCAACTACATGTGCACCGAATTACAGAGGTAACCGGAGTAGTTTCAGACCTAGGTGAAGCTGCAGAGGCGTTGACAGACATTTCTTAAGTGGGAAAAGTCAGTGATTACCAGGGCAATTAAAGCCCTTTTGCCTTCCTGGTAAATCCCTCTCCTGGCAATTCTGGGACAAATCAGCGATAGGTTACAACCCCCAGATGTTGATTAGGGAGCCACTGTTCCATCTGATAATTTTTAGATCAAATCTTAGAGATTCACATCAGAAAAACAGTTATTGGCCAGAGGTAGCTATTTTCCCCCCAGTTCTTTTAGCAATATTACCCTGACCAAGGAATAGTTGGCAAATAAAGCAGCTACCCTCTTATCCATGGGAGATGGTTCACCCAGACACCTTACTGCAGACAACTACATTGTAGCAAGTAGTTAGCAATAATGAATAATTAATGAATAAATAATGTATTTGTGTCTCAATACCCCAAGGTCTTTGGGCACCTTCACAGAAAATAATTAAAACAATAGATTACAAATAAGATGACAAGTCCCCAGGCAAGTGGATGTACATAAAACCACAGCAATGCAAAAACAAAGGATGCGGATGTGATGCAGAAGCTAAAAAATTCTTGTGCTTTGCTGTACAGACTGCACAGCAGATCGCGCACCGTGCCCCAACTCTGGGATGTGAAGAAGCGAAAACCAAAGGCAAATACCAGCCCCATCAAGCCATATTGACAAGCCTTACCATCATGAAAACATCCTAACACTGAAGAATGATAGCTAGGGAGGAAAAACGCAGGTTTGCAGGCAACCAGCATGATATGCAGGTAGCCTCTGGCCATGTGTCCTCTGAGAGCCCATTTCCAGTCAATCCTCCAGCAATTCAAATGGTTTGAGGCACAACGAACATTTCCTGAGTATTTCCAGCTTTGTGCCTCTGACGCAGACCTGTCCATGTATTACAGCTGCTAACAGCTGGGCCAGACACGATCATTAGCAGAAAGCAGCCAAGAAGCCGGTGATACGTGTACAGAAACCTTTGATCTTTGGGATAGTCAGAGCCTTCCCCCAGCACAGCTTTAACTGGGAGTTAAAGCAAGCAGCCTCCTCTTCTGTGCAGCTTTCAAACCCCTCTCATACTTACTTGAATAACACTTTCTCCTTAGCAAACCACAACAGGCTAAAAGTGCTTTTTCCTGAGGGACCTGGTGGAGTCAGAAGGTGACCCAGGCTGGACACCAGGTCCCACCAAAGCTGCTCTGTCACTGCTGGGCAGGGGAAAATATAACGAGGGGCTCCTGGGTTGAGATAAGGACAGGGAGAGATCACTCCCCTGTTACTGTCACAGGCAAAACAGACTCAGCTTGGGGAAATTAGCAGAGGATGGGACAACTTCTTCCACTAATGCTCACACTTAGTTCAGCTTCAGTCAGTCAGGAAATTTCACCTTGATTTTCATGGCTTACCTCACTCCTTTCCCTATTACATTTGTAATTGTCTCAGAGAAGCTTATCATTAGGTTTCCTCATCGTTTCTGAACTCATCCCCAGGGCTCAATGCAGTGATGGGGAAAGCGTGAACATCCTCATGTATTAACGTAACACTTGTCAGCATCAACGCTTCCGCACCTCCTGAAGCAATGATGCTTTTATAGAGGGGAGAAAGCTGCGAGCCTTGGGTTAACACCTTAATACCTTTGCAGACAAATCAGGACCCAGTTTCACATGGTCCCACAAAAGCAGCAAAGCCCTTTGAGAGACACTACAGAGTCGGTGGGAATTATATGTCACAGCCTCTTCCTGGATTTGGGGTTAGACCTCCCCTGTCCCTGAGCTGAGGGAATCTCAGCATGTGTCAGTCCTTCCTCTTGGTGACACCAAGGATAACATGCGGTGCAGGTTATGGAGGCAACCTTTAGCAAAGAAGCCTCCCTTCTTCCAGTAACAATCAAGATAATGGAAGCAGTTACCTTTCTGGGCACTGTTGATTCCCCAAATGAGCTTATGAAATACTCACTGAACATTTACAGATTAACTATGAAACCAACTCCAGTACTAATAAACATCATGAACTGGCTCTCATGCTTTTATTCTCTCCCTCCAACTATTCAGGAACATTTGTAAGCACCCTGGTCACCTGGGACCTCATCCAAAACACAGAGAAGCCAATAGAAATGCTCCCCCTTAAGTAAGGGCAAACTTTCAGGTTTGTATTAGACTACCATGACCACTGTTCCTTAGCCTTTTGTACTCCAAAATGTCCCACTCTACTGTTTAGTAGAGTTTGCTTCCTAGTTCAGCTCTAGCTGAGGGTCTGAGGTATCCAGAGCATCTTTACTTAGCTCTGCTTTGTCAGACACCTGCACCGGTCACGGGAGCGATGCACTGTCTGGGATGCTCTGCAGACTCACCTGGCCTAACTGCCTATAATTACATCATTGTGCAAGAGAGGCGTTGAGCCAACAGCTGAGGCAAGGTTGCCCCTTTTCTGTGCTTTCAGCAGCTGAAGTCCCTTTGGTGGCAGGTCAGGGTCAGCTAATGCTAACCACCCCCAAGCACTGGTGCTGGTGGAAACCTTGGCAGAAGCAGAAGCTCAGCAGGGGCAGGGACCATCCCCGAGGCCACCGGCTGCCTGCTGGAACAGTAACCAGGCCATCCACATGGAGCGGACACCACCAGCATCCCGACATCACCTTGTCATAAGGTCAAGTTTGCAGCCAGCCTCAGCTCACACCAGGCTGGATGGAGGATAATGAGTTCTGGCCTCGGCTTGCTACCGGTGAGGTGAGGATTTAGGCACAAAGCACAGTTCCAGGAAGGTTGCCATGTCCTTGCACTTGCCAAAATGTAAGCTTGGGATGCAATAAAGGACATGCTGTTGAATTTAGAGGTTCTCCTTCTTCGTACTTAAAGGCTATAACTATTTTTTGAAATAATGCTTTATTGTCCATTTGCCTGGAGAACTGTGTTCAGTATGTGCTATAGCTCTGAAAGTGCTTAAAGAATTACTGCTTCAGAGCTGTTCAGCCAGGCTGCCTCCAGTGAGTTTTAGGTGAGGTTTTCCTGTTTGTTTTGTGGTGTTGTGGTTTTGTTTTGTTTGTTGTTTTTTTTTAATAGTAGATTAAAGGGTTATTTCTGTAGGAAAGAGACATCTGGGTAATGCTGAAAATGAAATGTCCTAAATCAGAGCCTAGGAATGTATTATTTCACGCACTAGCTACTGAATGATGAATTAATAACAGTATCTCAAATACATCTTCCATCAATATGCTTGTTCAGATTCCATCAGCATTTAATTAACATAAATTATATGACATGAGGAACATTCAGGCAGTCATCAAGAAGAACACTTCTCTTGTAAGCTACTGACATTCTTGTGGTTTCTGCAAGGTGGCAATTTTTATTAATTTTTTTTCCCCTAGAAATTCATCACAAATCAAATATTTTCACAGCAAATTTAGAGCTGAGATTTTCCTGATTTTCTGAGGATGGGATATTGAATCTTTGGCTTTGGTTCAGGTTGTCTTCTAAGTGTCATGCCAAGCAATAGCAGTTACACAAAGGAAGTAAGGGCAGCATCTAGCTGCAGAGAGACCTTCAGCAGTCCCTATAACCCTACAGCGAGGCAGAGCATCCGTAAACCACACAAACCATTTCGCATTTAAGCATCTTAAGTGAAGAGAAAATAGTTATGACTGTGCTAAAAAGCCCGGGTATTTTTTTTTTAATCTCATAACAATACAAAAGGTCTTACTGCTCTGCCTTCGAAAGGGTGCAAAGAAAACCAGACTGAATCCAGGAATGGGAAAGTTTAGGTACACAGTCGAAATGTCAGCCAAATGACCAGAATGATGAGGAGGGAAAGAACAGCTGTAGTCTCCCATCGGGCTGAACGGCTTCCAAGTGCTCATTTGCAAAAAGAAGGGAACCAAGTGCAAAAGATGAGAGGGAAAGACAAGGACATGCAGGCTCCTAACAGCAAAAACAGGGATACTGTTTTTTCTCTGTGCCTTTCTGAAACTAAGAGAGGGAGATGCCTGCTTTAACCTACAACAAAGAACTAAAAACTGGCTTAAAAAAAAATGGTTTTGGGGAGTTTGTAATAGGAGGCTGACTCTCCTTTGCATCATGTGAATGAGAATGCGTGGCAGTATAAATAAATGGTGTTAATGTATAATGCAAGTGGTGGGGAAAAGATGAGCCCTGCATTCAATTACACCGTTCTAGTCCATATAATCCCCTCCAAATTAGTTAATACAAAGCTCACTAGCCAATAGCCCTCCCTGCTATTGTTACGAGTTGCCATTTAGTAACAGCACTAAGCACCACGCAACCCTGCAGCAAGCAGCTGTTCGCTCTCCAAAGACTTCACAAGAGAACAAATAAGCAAAGGAAAAATAATAATAGCACAAAGCATCCAAGGTTAGGAAAGAAGTCAGTAACTGAGGCAGGAGTGGAGACCATGTCCTGCTTGTCCTTGCTGCATGCAGTGGACTCCACTTTTGGTCAGTCTGCTTCTTTTGATGTGAGATGCTCTGCTAAGACTCCGGTATTCATGACCACAGTTTCCATAGGCATCATACAGGTCTGTAAAAGTTGACAAATAATAGTGCCTTGAACAGGGAAGTTCTTTCCTAACTTTGCAGATGATGGGTGTCATCATAAAACGACCAAGGATTTACCCACCAAAAGCAGTCTTTCAGGAAACTGTTTTCACAGCATGCCACATTCATGTCCACGCTCAAAGTAGCTGCAAACATTTGTGACGCTCATCTCAAACTCTGGTCAGAAAACTAGTCTCATTTGGGTTTTTCCCATTGAAGCAAAGCACTTGCCAACACATTTGAGCCTCAGAGCTTGGAAAGGAGAACTGTGTGACCATCATTTTTGTATCTCCATTCACTTCCATCCCACCCTTTTTCATATCTGGAATTGAATGGCTCAAGAACGGTTCATCAAAAGCAGTAATAATGGCCCTTAATAGTCCACACACTTCAAGATACTATGTAAAAAAAGGAAGATGAAATCATCATTCCTCCTTCATCCGCAGTTCAACACATCCGAACTGCTTGTTTACATTACGCACGCGTCTTTGGGTACACACTTACACCACCGAACACCACCAGCAGCAGCTCCCAGCAGCAGAGGTAACAGCACAGACAGGAGAGTTGGTACCACCGAGGCTCTAGCATTTTTACAGTAGTGACTGAGATTTTAAAAAAGGGAAATGAACTGTGCAAATCTGATTACAACTCAGTGTGAACTGGACTCCTAACCTCTTGGGTCATTTTTTAAACATCCAAGCCAGAATCAGTAACAAAAGCATTTGCCTTTTTTTCCCTCCCCCTACCCTTGCTTTTGCATTTTTCATTACATGTGTATAAAGCAATATCGTCGTGCTATGGCAAGCAGTCAGAGCTAAACTGAAATGCTGCTTATGCTATAATCCCTCTCTTTCAGTTGCTCATTTCCCTTTCTCATGACATTCTCAAGAGGCTTATTAATAACAACTGGGGAGACAGATCTTTTCCATCTCTAACTTTGTAATGGGTAAGTTTTTCCTGGAACATATTACTGAGATTTCTTCCCCAGACATGCCCCCTCCATGCCCCACTTCTCAAGAGCAGTGGTATTTCCAGAAATTAAGTTAGCTCCACTAACTGTGTTATATCCTCCATTCTTGACAAACCACCCTTCATTGCCTTAATGTTCTCATTATGTTTGATACATTGCATCACTGTTCATTTATTATAGCATTTTAACTTAGGTTCAGATTATATATCACTGGTGGAGCTCTCTGGGATAAAGGGCAATGAATGCTTTAATTGCCTGATAAATTATTAAGGACACTCCTTTAATTGGGTAATGTGGTGTTTACATCTTTGAAGCAAACACTTATGGAATCTGTATGGGTGCAGATTTTTGCTAAACACACAGCTACGAGCCGCTATCTCCCTTTGAGAATAATAGTTTTATCAGGCTATTAAAACAAACACCAGACAGGATAGATTGTACCAGATGCCAGGCGAGTTCTGCAGCTGGAACGAAGAGGCGAGCCTCCATCAAAGTCGAAGGAGTTACATTGACTTACATCAGCTGAGGGACCGGTCTTCTGCATCCAATGGATTCCACTCAGAGCAAGGCACAATAGCGAGAGACCTACATTTTACACTGCTGTAGCTAACCTAGTTCATTTGAACTGAAATGGGTCACCGTGTACCCACACAAGGAGTTCAGCAGCAAACCCGACTTCAGAAGGAGCACAGGGAAAATGCAGATGGGGAGAGCGGGCGCGTATTGCGTTAAACAGAACCTGGCATGATAGAAGCCTGGTCCTCTGGCTGCTCTTGCAATGCAGGTCAAAAATTAAAACATCCCCTGGAAGGGCACAGCCTACGCAGCCCCTTACGGAGCCCGCAGGGAAAAGATGGGACCGTACAGCTGAGAGAGAGAGGCGTGCTCCTGCCTGAGACCTCGCTGCTCCCAGCTTTCTCTTCTGTCTGTTCATCTCTGTACTTTGAAACCGGAATTTCTTGAAGTTTTGCAGCATCCATTCTTTCCTGAGCTGTGTGAATGTGAAAATATTTGTCTTATCCTTTCCAGCCATATGCTATGCTTCGTGCTTATTAAAATAGAGAGAAGGGAGCAGATTGTCTAGGATGAAGCTTTGTGTTGCTTAGAAGTAGTCAAAAAATGGGCTTTTCAGGATGAGTTGACATTTCAAAGGTGTGTTTTGTATCTATTTGTTATCAGCGTTTGGTAACACAGTGCGCCTGAGCTCAGACCCTGCATGCAAAACACCACTGAAATGAACTGTACTTTACCTCGCTCCAGCTTGGCCCCTGCATGTCGAGCTCTCCACAGGTTCAAGGTAAAGAGGTGCTAAGCCTACAGAGGACAAAGTCACTCTAATTTCTGTAAATACTCAGTGGCTCCATTTTCAGCTGGTTTTGGAGCAGTCTCCCTGTGATTCAGGGCAATCTGTCCTGGGACCACCAAGGGCTCAGTGATGAGCAGCAGGCAGGAGTATGCAGAGGGTCCTTGGGGGAGGTGAAGACAGGGGAAGCAAGACTGTATTAATGCCTGTTTCAGCAGTTTGGGTACACATATCCACTCCTTTCATTCAAAGGGCTTGGCACTTGCCAAGAGCCACAGCAAGGGGCAGGCATGGTTGCACCCATACGAGATTAGCTGGAAGATGGGCAGCACCATCACCAAGCAGATGTAATGGGGGTGCCTCTCCCGTAGCCCTCTGGTATATTCTGAGACTTCCTTCACTCCCCAAAAAATATTTTTCACCAGAATTCACAGCTAGGACCACCTGGCTTTCACTTTATTTAAGGCTCCACTCTCATTCTGCTATGGCAAAAGGACAACAAAGCAATTTGGGAAGAAAATATATATACACACACATATATTTACATGCACATCATATGTATCTACACACATTACTTTTCCTGAGAAAAGATGACACTTCAGTGTCCTCTTTACCTGTCAAGAGGCCATCATGTTTTGTAGGTGTAGGAATTCAGCCTCACACCATGCCACACAACCCTGTTGCACAGCAATAGCTGGGTTTTGCCTCCCTTTCCTGCAGCACTTGGGTGAAAACGCAGTTAAGCCTTAAAGATAAAAGCGTTCTCTGCCTTTTCAAGGGCTGCTGAGGCAAAAGCAGTCACAAACCTACTGCTTACTGTCAGTGAATCTCAATAACAAAGTCAAATTAGGTGAAATCCCAGCTGATGCCTCCTTACAAAAGCTGAGGTTGAACCAGTGCATCCAGAAAAACATCTAATTCAATGCCCAGATCTTAAGAAAATCAATCCCTGTGAACATGCACCCAAATGAAAACAAGTGTAGATGGAGAAATTCCTCAGGTTAATGCTTCCAAACAGATCAATGCACAAACTCTTGTGGATCGATTTCCTGGAGCTCCAACTCCACATTAGCTCTTCAGAACAATCCTAATCCACCATGGATCTATGAAACTAGGGAGTGGGGCTATTACAGTTTCTTGCCCCTCCTTCTCTAATTCATCTCCTTTCTATTTCCCCCAGACTCTGGGTGCTTGCCCACTCCCTCCAGGCAAGCCCCAGACAGCCTTCCCAAGGGCCAAAACATCTGCCAGGGGAGGGTCAGTAAATTCCAGATGTGCAGAAAGAAATCCCCTTCCCCACTCAGCTGTGAAGCAGGCACAGCCTGCTTGCTCATTTTAGCATTTCTGCTGTATCACACCATGCAAATGGGTGGTGGAAGGAACTCAACCCAACTGTGCCCTCACTTTTATGGGATCCATCCCTCCTCCTTTCACTGATAACCTTTTAAATCACATCCCAAAAGGGCCCCTTTGCCAGTCAAAACATCATTGTCTTGCTCAATCAGTTCTAACTGCAGGGCAGCCAAGCCGCCTTACACTGATTGTGCCATTAAGGGGTGCAGAGACACTCAGCCCACAGCTCAATAACCATCACATTTACATCAACACGAAGCTTACCTCCAATACCCACACTAGGCAGAGACACTACAGCCCAGAGAACGCAACGATAAAGTGCAATAAAGCACCTTTAAATGCATGTTTTGGGGATGGTGGTGGTGATTTTTAAGTGACTTCAGCTTCACCTGCAGCTGGCAGCGAAGCCCTGGGCGGCCACAGCAGCCTCACTGGGGTGGGATTCCTGCCTGCAGAGCCTCCTGCAGCAGAGACACTTCATACCATCACCCTCCTCCCAGGTGGGGATGAGAGAAGTGGCCCATCCCAAGGACCACAGAAAACAGCGTGGCTGCTGGCTTACAGCACGGGGACCCAGGCACCAGCCACTGAATTTGGCCTTTCTCCCAACAGCTCCTTGCAAATTTTACAGGTGCCACTTCAGCTGGCAAAACCTCTGCATTTTATTCTGCTTTTGGATGCTCGCGTGCAACTCCCAAAGCTTGTGACCTGTTTGTGTTTTACGCTCTCCAGGTCTACTCTTCTCACTTTGGCATTAGCTTTACCACCATCCTCTCCAAGTCAGTACTTTACCATACAAAACATAGCAAGAGCAAAGTGAATACGCCCCTTACTGCCCTGTTCATCTGTAAAGAAGGTCCTACACAATAAAGCGCTGTAACAGCCCATAAGGCACTGCACCAATTCACTGACTTTCAATACTGGGATCAAATTGTCTCTTGGGCTTATTCCTACAACAAAATTAACATCTTCTCCAAATCGGGGGGAGGGCAGGATGAATTGCCAAGCAGGAAGACAGCTATGCAGTCAAACAGCCACTGCTGAGCTACGGCAGTGCTTGTTGGGCTCCGTTCACTGCCTCTGCTCAAGCCTGCAAGGGCAGCAGCAGCCCCCCAGCCCGGGCTGTGCACGATGCTCACGGAGCACAACCCACAAGCAAGGAGCAAAACTTCCTCCGTCCTTGGGAAATGCCCTGCACACCATCCCTCACACCTTCATGTACATTGTTAGTGCTGTAGGGGTGGGACTACTGTGGTATATGGTGCAAAATATACACACAACGCTTCAGAGGACCAGGGTCATAGTGATGCAAAGGTCTTGCTGGGAACATGAGGCTCCCCAGGACTCAGGCTCACTCTGAGGTGGATAAGATGAAGAGGACAGTGGAGGAAAGGACTTAGTCTTGCTGGAGTAACATTTGAAATGGAAATCTACCTTTGAAGGAAAAGATCCCATTGTGTTTTCCATACCCCACCACAGCCCTGTTGTCAGCTTCCTCACCTGGCTGCAGCCTCAGTGGTGTGCTACATAGCTGTAAAGTGACATAAAAGACAAAAAAGGGTGCACATTAAACCTGTTCTGAGTCATAAATGCTCCCAAATGCTATAGGCTGACAATAATGCAGGCTAAAAATAATACAGACTTTAATTTGTACTGCTCTACAAACTGTGTTACAAACAGGCAGTGGGAAAGAGCTTCCTATTTCCTTCCCTCTACCTCAAGGCGTTTCTTATCTGCCTTTGCCAGGGTGACCATCTATCAGATCTCTGCATGTGCCACAAAAGACAGACATGTTGCATCTGATTATGCTGCTTTATCTCTACCAGTGTTTTAGAAGCCCTTCACACTCTGGTTATGCTAATCTGATAACATTATTTCTGAGCAAGTTGCTGCAGCAGAGGACTAAGAGCTGCCTAGCAGAGGCCAAATCCAGTGTAATCAAATACGCTGCTTTTGTATTTCAGACACTGATTTCAAAGGGTGCAAGTGCACCATTTCTCTGATGTCAGAGGCAAAGCAAAAAATTCAAACTTCCAGAAAAGTTTCCGAAGAGACAATACATACACAGTGGGGGAGATGGCACGTGTCTCGCGTTGTACAAAACGAGTATGGGAGCAGGAAGGAAAGCATACCAAAATCTCTCCTAGCAGGACCAAAGCTGCCTCCAAATCTGACCACCTCTCCTTGAAGGCTAGAGTAGTTTAAATGGCTCTTGGCACCGGCTGGCCCCTGCATCCCCGCAGCTGTGGGTGGCAGCACCCCACTCCCTCCTGAGCCGTGCGGCTCTGGCACGGGGGCTGCAGCCCAGCTCCTGCTCTCTGCCTGTTCCTGCACTGGCAGACACCAGCCAAAGCAGAAAACAGGCACCAGAAAAATGACCGATTTCCACAACTACATCACCTTTAATTTAGCGTTAAGGTTCCCCACAACAGAGAGCCAGAGAGGGTGGACGGAGAGCCTTGCAGCAGGGGACCAGGAGAGGGGCAGCGGGCACAGCCTGCGGAGCAGAGACAGACACAGCCCTGCCACAAGCACCCAGGAATGCGCTCCCGCACACAGCTAAACGGCTCCAGACGCCGCAGTCAAGTAATTTGGAGTGTCATGTTTCAGCAATAAAAGTGAGAACATTCTGGGAAACAACCTTTGATATCCATATTGAATGAAACTGCAAGCATCAGAGCACTCAGGCTCTACTTGTTTGGCATCAAAGCTGCTACCCCAGGAGGAGCAGCGCAGTTGTGTACTGAAACATCACACCTCCGTACCCCAAAACCCAGCAGGGCATTCCCGGGTGCAAACTCTTCCTGTGGCCAACCTGGCTGTGTGCTCTCCTATCTCAAGGTCCAGGTTAGACACTGGCAGAAGCAGCACCTGGTTTAGGAGATCAGCGTTTCCACTTGCTGAGTATCTCCTATCTCGTAGAGGTGAGCAAATAATGGAGTTTCCAGTTTGATGGACAAAGCAGGTCGTAGAGGAGAAATTCAGTTGATCTGAACAGGACGTTTTTCATTTAAATAATAAAACCCACATTTCAAGTCAACTTTAAATATTTTAAAATCTAACTTTTCTTTTTAAATTAAGGGATATTTTTAAACTAGAAAGCTATTTCAAAACAAAGTCCAAGAGTTTCCTTTTGAAAGTACTGAAACAGCATTTTATGAGCTTTGAAACAGAGTGACCATTTCAGAAGTCATCCTCCTCCTATCTGCAGCCAAAACTATTCCTCTGATTTAGGCCATTTTTGTGAAAAGTTTGAGTACTTTGAAGCACAAAAATTCCTCCAAGCTCATTCAACCATATTGCTGGAGATGTCAAATGGAGTTGTGGTTTGCCAAGACCTGTGCATCCAGCTGATATGAGGCAGCTTTCAGGAGGCAGCAAACCCATTTGTTTATGGACCAAGTGGATATTTTTGCAGTAAATAATCCTTGGTCGGTCAATTTACCTTTGAGTGCAACTGTATTTTTTGTCATTCAGATGTATATCCTAAAAGAAAGATACCTCTCCCCCCATGTTCCTAGTTATAATCGCCAAGAAAAACTAGGAACAGGGATATTGGCATATTAAGAATTCAGCCCTTCCCGCAGAGCGGCATGACCCGCCAGCCCGCAGCTCCAGCCATGTCACACACCAGTGCCCATGCAAATACTTCAGCTGTGTGAGCCACAGAGACAATTAGGCCAAACCACGTCGTTAAGACCGGAGTTTGGGCATCCCCAAGGATGCTGCTTTTTCTGCTACTTTCCAATTAATGAACTACAGCAATGGAGGCTTGTATCACATTGTCATCTCCAGGAATAATTTCAGCAATGAGTTGGCTCGGCAGCATCACCACCCTCCCCGTGGCACAGCAGAGGTGCACTGGAGCAGGCGCAGGTTGCGCTGCCTGATGTTTTAGGGGACTTGGAGCTGGCGCAGCCTCGTGGTGGGGCTGCCAGGATGGGCATTGAGTGCGGCATAGCAAGTGTCTGCAGTGAGGAAGAGGGGCTGCTGGACGGGCAGAGAAGAGCACGGAGGAAGCGTTAATGACAACTTCTGCAGCCAGTTGCCCATCCCTCCCCTCCCTGCACTTCTTCACCAAAAACCATATGTAGAAGAGTCGACAGCAGAAGTGTGTCATCTACTCTGTCTGCAGGGACTGGAAAACTGGTATAAATTATCCTTTTCATTAATTACTTGATCCTACCAAATCCCCAGTAGATGATGTTGACCTCGATAGACCAAATCTAGGTTTCTTAGCCTACACAACCTCTTTACACTGTTTTCTAGATTCCATTACAGAGTTACTTTCCAGCTCTGTTACGCCCTGGCTCACTTCCACTGTGGCTCAGAAGATCCACATCATCTCCACTGTGAGTCCTGCCAGATGCAGGGAGCAAACCCGAGGCCTCCTGCACCACTCAGGTCAATCAGGTCTTTCTGTCATACCACCCAAAAATGTTGCAAATGCTCTAGAAAGGACAAAGAAGCATTAGAGATGTCCCCCCACCCTGGAAATCCAGGGAGATTTACATCGTCCTGCACATAAAATTTCAGAGAACTCAGGGCTGTTGGACATCCCAGGCCAAACTAACACCAAGAGAAGAGCATAAAACCACAGCATAAAGGAGGCAGCACTGTGGATGATTCCAAACAAGTGCTAAGGGATATCAGAACTATGACATCTATAAATTGATTTTTCAGACTAAGCTCAACGGCTACTTATCTCCACTAGCAAAATTAACATTCAATTAGATTTGCTAAATAATTCATAGCAAGACATTTGATGTGGTAGCAAGTTCCAACAGTGAATCATCTATGTTTCACATTATTGCACCGACAGTAACCAGAATTATTTCTTAAATGAAGGCATCTCTCCTTATTTCCACCATCCACACCCAGATTCTTCTGCAGTTTGAAGCCTCGATATTTCACATTGCCTAAGACCACATTTGAAGGGATAAAAGGAATTGTTGCTATCAAGATTTTTGGATTGAAGCAATTTAACCATACACAGAAGTTTGATTTCCTACTGGATTTTTTTCTAGCAATGAAACACATTTGGAGCTCTGCAAATCTTTTGTAATGAAGCGATGCAGAACCACTGTTCAGTCATGCAAATGAAGAGTGTTAAGTAAAAAGCATTCTGGGGACCATGAACCATTTGCCAAAACTCAAAGCAAAAAATTCTGTTTTCAACCAAAAGGCACATCATTTCCAAATTGTCTTTTATGCGCATGCATTGTTGGGAAAAGGGCAAACATTTCCTGCAGTCTCCGAGATACCCAGGGTACAGAGTATTGCAGGAGGGATGCAAATAGTTTCCTAAGGCACTCCTGAACAGATACGTGGTGTTACTACTACAAGTTAGGAGAGAAGAAAACAGTTGTCCATCCATCACTGAAGCATCCCAACCTTTACCATATCCGTCCTGTTCCATTATTGTATCTGAGACCAGAGCAGGCTCTCAAAGAACAAGGCTTTTGCAAGCAAACCACAAAATTCATCTTGTTCTGCTTTGCAGTCTGAACTATATTTTCTCTTGATGGTCAGGCACGCTGTTCTTCTCCCAGAGTAAACCCACTGTCACTCCACTGAAGCCTGGGGAGCAATCCCAGACTTGGCCCAAGACAGCCAAAGACAAGCTGGCTCCTGCCCTCGGTGGCTTTCTGCTTTGGCATTTGAAAGCCTTCTCATTAATTGCTTTTTATAAGACATGTATTTATACACAGGGAACCTAGAAACAATGGCTGGGGCGTATGTTGGTTTGGAAGCTAAGAGCCTGCAACTGTGCCTCCTACCAGCTCGATCATGTTGGTGGTGCGTGCGGTTGTATTTCACAGGCTCCCCTGCAGAGGAGGAGTAATTAAAGCCACCTGGAAACGTGAAGTGCCTTTCACCACACAGCCAGCTGACAGCAAAGCCACTATCCCCAGTCTTGCAGGACAGGATATTCCTCTAACTCAGTCTTACATCGCTCAAACCCAGTCTGGCTCCATCTCTGCTCCCCAAGGATGGCGATTCCATAAATGTGCCGTACCCCCTCCCCAGCTCTGCTGCCTCCCCTGGCAATACCTTCAGCTCAGAGCACCCGGAGCGTTGCGAAGTCAGACTTTCAAGGCACCACGTACACACATTTCAAAGTCCAAAAGAGGCACGGTGAAGGATGGGAGACCCACGCAATACTGCACGTGTAGTGCTTTCCTCTTTGAACTAAAAGATTTTGTAAACAGGGTTTAGCAGGCTGTAGATAAAATTTGAGCACTCTATAACCCTAATCTTAGAGATTACTAGAGGCTCTCATATTGCTGAGGGATCAAAGATGAATAGCCATTTTAGCCCGTGCTTCCACAGCAGCTTTTACAACATTAGATATAATGACCAGGTGCTCAGCTGGTATAAACTGCTTCAACTTTATTTTCTCTGCTAGCAATAAGAGCCAGTTCACATCATCCAAGGACTTCTTGCAAGGTCAGTATTAGATAAAGCTGATACACAGGTCTCACTAAACTGTATGGCATTTACTCATTTTTCCGTTTCTGCTGAGATTTCCACAGATGCTAACCAACTCATTAAGATATCATCTCTGCTGTAGACCCTGGAGTTTGTTGACATGTAAGATCAGCAAGAGATACTTTAAAAGAAGTAATAAAGAAAAAAAAATCTCCCACCACTTGCTGCTGTGACGTTGACACAGTGATACAAAGATCCACTGGTCCTACACAGCAAGGAAGGAACATGAACACTGGTCCCAGGTACCAGGCACAGGGCAGCTGTTTCCAAATTCCCCAAATTCCCAAGCTGTTTCCAAATTCCCCTGTTTCCAAATGTCCCTGTTTGCAGGGCACGCACCCTGCATTACACAGCGGTGATTTCAGGCCCAGCCAGGGAAACAAGGTCATTGTCATCATGATAGCAAGGAAACGTTGCAGCTGTGGACTCTCAGCCTCGGGCTGTGGGTGTCTTGATGAGACAGACTGCGATGCTCCAGAGATACGCAGCTAGCTGGCGGTGGCTCGGCAAGCAGCAGCATCCCCCATAATGAATGAACTTGCCTTACAAGACTATGTGCAAAAAATACAGAGCACGGTTTATCTCCAAGACTTCAGTTTGGTCCACAGCTACAACTGGCTGTAACAGCTGGAGAGGAAGCCTGATTCAAAAGCTTTTGAAAGGGAAAGATAAAACCCAAACCATACAGTTGCTCTAAGAACAAAATGGTAACTCCATCTACACTTCTCTGATAATGCAGCCAGGTAAACTGCAGCGTTGATCACGTCCTGCCATGAAAGTAGGCAGCATCCATCACAAGAGTCTGAACAGCAGAGGTTAAAAGATGCATTGCAGGAGCCTCTCTTGCATTATAAAAAAGTTAGTGAATTAGAGTCATAGAGAGATTAGCAAAAGACAAAAAAAACCACTGGAGAATACTTGAGTGTGATGCCAAAACCCACGAGCCGCTGAATGGCTGTGCTGTTTTGCAAGCTAAATGGCTATTCATGCCATTAAGACCAAGGGTAACAGCACTGACAAGATTTATCAAAGCACATCTACTCTGGACTCAATGAAAAATAGCCCCAGTAAAAACCCTGCCAGCTCTGCTGACGTATATTATCTTTATTAGAAAGGCCTCTCCGATAACCAAATTCAATAGGAATTTTAGCAATTCATTTCTTCGTATAAACTTCTGTACATGGATTCAGCAGACAGATGCAATTGGAGCTTTGGGAAAACATCATTATACTAAAACAGAGCTACATTTGTCAGGGGGTGTAGCAAAGGGGAAGGTTTAAAGTAGGGATTTTTCTGCAAAGCACATTTATATGTGAGTTGGTATACTACTAAAGTGCTTGTGTTAGCACTGGAGTTTGTATTTAGCCCCCCTTAGTCCCAATAAATTAGATGCAGTGTGGGGAGGCTGATACCATCGCCCTCAGGGTGCAGTAATTAGTGTTCTCCATTGTTCATTTTTCTTGACCAAAATCTGCACACATCCCAAATTAGACACAAAAACAAAAGCAAGAAACTTTACTAATGGAAAGTTAGGGAAGCAGGATGGAGCAGGATCCAACATCCCTCCCTCCAAGTTTTCCCACCCAAGCTGCTGGGTCAGGAGGTGGCAGGCTTGGCTGTAACAACGAGCGCCGTCTCCTGCCAAGCAAGGATGGGAAACGGCAATAACCGTCACTTCCAATCTTCTTCCCGACGTGACGCTGTAGAGGTACGAGCAGAGCAGTTTGCCCCGGCTGCTCCCCCGGGGCACAGCGGTGAGCTGCAGCACCTCTCGGAGATCCCCGGCACACAAAACCTCAAAGTGCCTCCACGTTCCCAACCTGCGACTTCCCCAGACTTTGGCTTTGCAGCTGCTGCGCTGCAGCAGCACTGGGCAAGCTCCAACCTGGAGCAAAGCGGGGCTGGAAGGCTGAAAAGCGGCAGAGAGATGGCTCTTGCTGGGCTGAGGGATTCCCCAGCTGCATCTATCCCAGGCAGCAAAGCCCTGCTCGAGCTCAGACACACGGTACGCGCAGGAAGGCACCAGGGATGGCCAAGGGGACAGGGTGAGAAGCAGGTCCCCTGCGGGACACCCTCCATACCACGAGGCTGTCCCTTTCCCAGGGCACAGCTTGCTGGTCATCCCCCAGCTGTCTTTGGACAGAGGTCATTTCTGACCTGGGCTGTGGCAGGAGCCTTTAGGAATGCCATCCTAAGCACGCAGAGCATACGCACGCTGTGACATGGAGCACTGCGCAGTGACCAAGCAACCCACGCCGCCTTCACACAGGCTGGCAGGCAGCTAATTCTCTCCCCTTGCCTGATCCAGGGAGGCCCGAGAGAGCTCCCTTTGTGGCATACAAAATTAGGAGATTCAGGCAGGAGCAGACTCCAGCCAGGGATAGCTTTGAACTCTCTGACAAATACCTTGCCTCCTGCAACCTGCCCTAACGCTGGCATCGTTCATAGACTCGGCACAGCGACACAGCTCTCTCCTGTTCTTTAAATTGGGTGCAAGGAGCCCCCGAGCCGCTAAGGGGGGACAGCATGGTGCCAGCAGGACAGGGAACTGGTGAAGCCCCTCAGCTCCCTTAGCACTCTCCTGCTAAATCGTGCCCTTTCTCCAGTGATGGGAAATGGTTTAGCTAGGGGGTTTTGTTTAGGACAGAAGGGGCTTATTACATGAAACCAGTTCAACTCCCTGCAATCTGTGTGCCAGCACGTTCCAGCTGGCAACAATATTCCAGCTGCCCCTTTTGGAGAGGGGTCAGAGCCACCCTAGCAATTCATGCTGCCCATGTGCCTGCGTGCGCAAAGCCCAGGCAGCCCCAGCCAGCTAGGGCAAGCACACAGGCAGCGTGCAGACCCCAGAAAAGGTGGGTTTCCAACTCCCACATGGCCTCGGAGAGGAGGATCTAGCCCCCACATAGATCCCTGCACAGATCAGCAAACTTCCTGCCTTTATAACAACCCAGTAGCAAATTGCACCTAAGAGTGAATCTCTGTGCTCAAACCCATTAGCTTCCACAGCTGCTCATTCAGCAGCCTAAGAACAGCAAAAATTAAGAGTTCATGCACAAGTTCAGTGGTATCCCCTGGTGCAGCGAGATGGAGCTTTTAGCAGCAAGGCCACACAGAAATTCCCAAGTTTCCCATGCCTAACTATCCCACTCCCACACAGCCTTACAGGGCTCGCAGAGAAGCAAGCGGCATCTCGCTTAAATCTGTGCATCTCAGTGCATTAATGAAGTTCTCAGCTCTCCGTCTATATTGAAGGACACACTACATCATGCTTTAGAGTGCCAGAGGAGAGAACGCAACAGCCTTTGACTTCTGGCAGCAAGTTACTCCTTCAATCCTCACAACAGAGGCATCCAGTATGGTGCTGAAGGCCTCATGCCTACCTAATCCTGCCGCTGACCTAGAGAAATCATTAAATGCAGAGTGCTGTACCATGTTTGTAAGCCATGACCCATCAGCCTGGCTGCTCCCCAGCCTGTAGAGCCACAAGTGGGGATTTCCCAGCCCCAGCTTTCCCCCAGGCAGGGCTGAGGGTGCGTGCATGCACAGTACACAGCCAAAGGAGCAGCGAGGAGTGCCAAAAATCAGTGTGTCAGACCAGTAAATCCATCCCCTTTGACCAGTGAATAAATGGGTGTAACCCAGAGATGGCATTAAGGCAAGTCTCACAATATAGACAAATAGCAACTTGATTTTAGTGTCATTTTTACCTGCGGATGGCCAGTTTTGCTAAACTGCATGTCTAATCCTCCAGAGAGCCCAAGACCAACAAACGTGCAGTACGTTGTTCTTGCAGTGGACAGGTGAGGAACCTCACAGAGCTGGGGGTCCATCCCACACGAGGGCGGGCACAGAGTCTCGGTGGTAGCGAGTGACACGGTGCATTTATCTAAAACTCTGCTGTTAAAAGAGGAATAACAGCTGACAGACCCGTTGTTCTAACAACAAGTTTATCGTGGTCTCTGTGGAAACGAGGTGTCCTTCCCTGCACCGACTGGCAAACATGAAGAGACAAGTAGATTGACTGGAATCCCAATTACGTGGCGCAGGGTCGGACAACAAGGGTGCCGCGTTCAATTCTCTTACAACACTTCAAAACCCTTAAGAGGCAGTTTTAAGCAAAAGGCTAAAATGCAAATCTCACTTCCTGCTGGCTAGAAAAGAACAAAGTTTCCCACAACGGCCCCTGAAAGGTTAGGCACGATATTGTTAACGCTGTGTAAGAAGTGGACATTAATTAATGCTGAATTGCATTTGCACATATTTCACTCCTGCCGCTACAGCAATGAACTCATTATGAATAAAGAAATTAAAAACATACATCAGAAGGCAAAGTTAATGATTTTCCACTTATTAAATGTGAGCAAAATATACCACTGGACTAGAATGAAAGAGGAGGAACATATCTCAGCTTTCATTACAGGATAAGATCACAGCCCAAAGCACATCCTTTGCTGAGGATGAAGCGTTTACCAACTGATTTTAAAGATTCGTGCTGTGACCTTGAGCCAGACACTTAACATCTGCCACCCAGGAGGTTTTCTGTCTACAACACGGGAACAGCAGCACTTACCTCCTGCTAATTCAGAGTCAAGTTTGGGGTGTGGGGACCACTTTGCTGCTCTGTCCTTGCGCTGCGGATGCCACAAAGGTTATGGGGATCCTTGAGGCTCCTCCAGCAAGGAGGCAGTGGAAGCACCTCTCAGGGCAGCGGGGGTGGGCCATTAGGAGCTGAGGGGGAACCAGAGACACCTGGGCATGAGGCCAGCAGGAGAGCTGAGAAGCCGGAGGTGGTTACAGCCGATCAAGGGAACATCGGGCTCAAAGGAAGAGCCAGAGGTGAGACAAGACCAGCTGGAGTGGGTGAAGCAGTACAAGCCATATAGGGTCCGTCAATCAAAGTTGTGCTGCTAGGAGGGGGTTGAGGCTATTTGCATTACCAAAGATTAAAAAAAAAAAAAAAAGTAGGATTGCATAATCATCCTTAAGCACAAGCACCAGAGCTCAGAGCTGCAGTAAATCAGCGATGCTCCAGAGACACCTGAGAGTGGCTCAGCTCCATGAGCAGACCTGGCCCAGGGACACCAGCTCTTTCCTTCAGCATTTGCCTGTTCCCAAGACATCCGTCACCTCGCAAATTAACCCAGGCTGACACCCTGCTAGGCACGTCTGCAGTGAGCCTTTCCCACAAAGTTCCATCTCAGATATTTGTTGCAGTACTTCTTGCTTTCATATCTTCACTATTTTTACTACTTCCATTAGTCTTTTGGGCTTGAACCAAACAGTTTGCCGTGACATTATTTCCGTTATTGCGTCCGATACGTGTGTCAGTGACTGCAAAATTCCGCGAAGCTTAGCTAAATCTATGTCGTCTGGTAAATAATGGCAGCGTGTCCCCCTGTTCAAAGAAAATCATGAGAGGTTTATTAATGTAGCATCAGATTAATTTCTGGTTTATATAATTATGCATTGAATTTAAAAAGAGATGTCATGCAGGCAATCTTTAGAGTCATAATAGACAATCTGTAAGAAAGAACAAAGGAAAATAATTTTAATAAAACATTATGCCCTAAGCAAGAAATATGCTTCATGTATCATACATGAGAAAAGATAGTTATTTGATGTAAAATGGAATTGTGACCTTGCTGCAGGAGTGTTCATTACCTAATGCCGCAACAAGCAAATTAATGGATTTTGGAATGGTGCAAATAATAGTAATAATAATCATTTTGTTTCCTGGCATTTGCTTGCTGACAGCCCGATTTAACAGCAAATGTTTTGTATTATTATTTATAAAAGGGGTTGCCAACAGAATACTATATAACTTTAAAGACATTACAGAAGCATGTGTCTAGCGCAAAAGTATTACACACGAGTAATCAAGGTTTTGTAAGCGCTTGTACGCCAAGCAGCGGAAGCCCAGAAACAAAGCACTGGCTGCCAGAAGCGTCTGTGCTTCGTGCGAGGACACGTATGTCCGTGGTGCTGTCAAGTATGCGTCAATCTGGCATTTGAATCCCTACGTCGGGAGGTTATGATTATGGTTACTATGGAAATGACTCGTGCTGTTTCGTATGCATTTTGCGTGTGGTAAACGGTTGTGTGATAATGAGTCTGATTATATTGTTTAAGGCAACTGTAGCACTCCTGGGAGGTGTTGCATTGTCAGGTCTGGACATCGCCCTCTCTGCAGAAAGTCTCTCCCGTGCTAAGCCACAAGGATTGTCTGAGTTATCTCCTCCAGTAGGTCCCAGTTCGGTTCTTGGCCTTTCTGGGCTGGACTGGAGCTGCCCAGAGCCCTGCCCCAGCCCCTCGGGCCCCAACACGGCACCACCTCAAACCACCAGCAGCAAATTTGCTCTTTAGCGGCTGATGGAGAAAGTTCACCCTTCCCACCCCCTCAGCCTGCCTGTCTGCAGAGCACCAGGAACCGGCTGCGAGGATGATGTATGTGTTATTTGGGGGGAAAATTTACTGCAAGCGTGACTGCTGCTCCCGGAGGGGTTGGGCGGACAGGGAAAAGCTGATGGTTTCGCAGTGAGAGAGAGAGCACCAAAGTGCTCTGCCCCAGCTCAAGGATGTGCTGCCAAAAATTCAGAAAGGGAGCAGGAAACACTGCACGGGGGCTTTATCTCATTAAACCTGCCCAAAACCTAAATGGGGCCTTAGGAGCAGCTGGGATGGAGCAAGTATTCTGCAAGGAGCTGGCGGGATTGCCTTTGTTTTTCAACAAAGATCACAAATAGCTTTCTAGAACACCTCGATGTGTTTAAAACAGTAAAGTTATTAGGCAAGCAGGTACAATAAAAGAAACATCTCTGCAAATGGAAAACCCTCAGGCATATACACCTTCAAAATGCTGTTGGAATTTTAAACCCTGATAATTGCTTTGTAATGTAAGCAATCGCATCATGAGCGTGAACGCCGCAGCCAATGCTTCAGCTCTGGCTTCGGTCCTTTCCCTCAGCAAAGTACCCTCTGATTGCGGTAGGCTTAAACGTTACTCATGGCACAGCTGATTGCATGTGCTGAACTGAGTTCATTTAATGATCAAATCTGGCTTTCCTGGCTCCTGTGTTCTCACACTGCCAGCCAGGAGCCTGTCCCGGGTGGGGAGGGGGAGCTCCAGCAGCGCTCCCCAAAAGGGAGGGCACCAAACAGCTTTTGGTGTCTAAAGCCATGAGTTATTAGAAAAAACACTAGAACAAGGCAACTTTTCTAACGGAGAAAATCTCCCTCCTCTAAGTGAAACAAGTTAAAACAGAGAGGGCTGAAAACAACCGCGACTCCACCCTTGCAGGCTGTTGTTTCTTTCAGGCTTACTTTAAATTTAGCAGTTTTGGAGGCTACATCTAAAATACATTCAATCTCCCCTGGGTCCCAGACATTTCTTCTCGCCCATCACCACCCTCCCCATCCTGCCGCCCTGCCCGAAGCTCCTCTCCCGCGCTGGGAGCCGTGGCCAGGGCTGAGCCAACGAGCCGCCTTCCTCCCTGCCACCGCCTCTACGGACTAATGCACACAGTAAATCGCCAGCAAACAGGAAAAAAAAAACAAAAAAAACAAAAAAACAACAAACAAACCACTGTGTCGTGGAGAGACTAAAATTAGCAGTGAAATTGCCTGGAGGTACACAAGTGAATTTGGTACTTGGCAACCAGCAGCTCCCCAAACCCAGAGCAGGAGCCACATGCGGCCGGGCTCGTGCGAGTGGTGGCCAGAGTGCTATGGGCGACCCGCGTGCTATAGGTGACCCGAGTGCTATATATAGCTGGCAGATCCTCCAGCGAGTTTGCTGCTTATGCTTCCCATAGAACTCAGGCTGAAAATATTCATGGTGGGCGCCTGCCGCAGGCTGAGGTGTAGGGAGGGAAAGCTTCACGAAACTGCATCCCAGTTTCCAAGCACCGGGCTGGAGAGGAAATGCCGTGTTTTGTCCGTGTTCAATGCTCCGAAGCATTTAATTGAAAAGCTTTAGCAACCCTGTACTTAGAAGGAGGAGCAGGGAATTTGGCAGGAGGGTTTTGGTGTCAAAAATGTGCCTTTTGCTATTTCAGGGGGAAAAAAAAAAAAAAAAGCAGCCAAACCAGCCAAATTTTGAACCTATCAACGTTTGCAAACACTCAGTAAAGACCTGCTTAAACAAACGTAGCCAGGCTTGCTCCTGGATGTCCTTGGTCCCACCAGACCCCAGGAGGGGACGCTGCCCCTCTGAAGGCTTTGGGGGAGATGGCAGCAGCTCCTTCTCCCCGTGTCCTTCCAGCAGAGCTGTCCTTGAGCCATCCCACGGCCCTGAGCCTCTTGCTGGGTGCTTGGGGCCAGGTCTGTCCCGCCGGCACCAGGGAGCATCCGGCCCCCGCTGGAGCTGCCCAGCTCCCTCCTGGGAGCCGCTCCCACGGACACCGGTGTGACACGGGATCGTCCGCACTCGGGAAGCGAGTCTATTTTTCCTACCCCGGTACCCGTCCCCCAGCCCTTTCAGCAGTGCTCCAGTTGTAGTCATTATCACCCCCAAGAGTGTTGCAATTTTCTGTACTTTCAGTTCCTCAATTACATTGATTATCACATTAAACATTCCTGGTGCTACAGGAACGGACTAAAAATAATAAGCTTGTATCTTCCTAATACAAATGAAACCCATTTGTACTACTGAGAGTGTAGCTGGCTCATTGTTTCACAGTAATAAAGCTTTCATCTGAAGAGATACAATTCATAAAAAAAACTCACCAAGGCTTTTCCTTTTTTTTTTACTGCCATTGCCATTCCTTTAAGTTCAAATCTGATTCAGGATTAAGCCAGCAATTGAAATAAAATGGAAAAGCCACAGAAAAGAAAAAACCAACAAAAAAAAAACCCAAAAAAACTCAGACCACAAAAACCAACCCACACCACCCACATCTGCTCGCAGGGCACCTTCTCGCCACCCGCAGGCAGCCCCGTGCCCGCCCCAGACTGCGGGCGCCCGGATCCACGCACCTTCCCCTGCTATAAAAATAGCTGCAGCCACCTTTGCTCCATTTCCCAAAATAGCAACACATTGCAAAGGAGATAGAAACAGCAAAACACTGTACATAAGCTCTTTTTTTTTTTTTTTTTTAATAAATATGTATTTGTAACCCAAACCACCCGAGAGGCAGTAATACAGCTGAGGAGATGCTGTCTGCAGGCACCTGCGGGGAACCAACAGAAGGCTGCAGGCACCAGGTAGGGGGCAAGGAACAAGCAAGTTTTAATACTTTTCCACTTCTCCCCATGCCAAGCTCCAAGTCAAAATAGTGTGATTAAAATGTATAACATAAAAATTGAGATCTGCCCCTCTGGCTGCTCCAGAGCTTCAGGAAGAGTAAACAGTCTGTCTTCAGGTCTGCCCATCACCTCCACGGGGCAGGACAGGCTCCGAGGGAGCATCCCCTGCTCCAGGAGAGTTGTGCGGTGGGACGCGGCACCCAGGCTTTGTCCCAATGCTCTTCTTGGGGGAGATGCAGCTCCTGCTACCCCTGGGCAAAATAAAAATGAGCCTGCTTTTCCCAGCCTGGTGGCTTCAGCCACACTGCGGTCACAGAACGGCACCAGGTCTTAGAGACGCCAGCACCAGGCACCAGCGCTGCTGGACCTGACCTCCCTCCATCCATCCTTCCCTCCATCCATCCAGGGAGCCCGGAGACAAAGCCATGCGGGATGTGCCCTGCGGACATCCCTCCCATCAGGGGCTCCGTCTGCTCCTCCGCTTCCCTCCCACCAAGAGGCACAGAGATCTGATAGCTGCAAAGGCTTTGCTCTTTCTTTCACGCTTTAGAAAGAAAACTAAAAGGCAGGAAAGAGGCGGAGAAGAGGCTTCCCCTTGTATTTCCCTTCGGGCCTGAAACAGCAGCCCCCAGCCACGCGGCACGTCGGGGCCATGGCAGGGGCTCGCATCTCTCCCCAACTGAGGGGGGGACAGTCAGGCCTCGCTTATCACAACTTTATCTAAAACCCCATCCCTTATCCAAAATGAGGTCATGTTCCTGACGTGGGTAAATTGCATCAAAATAAGCTTGATTATCTCAACCCTCGTTTATCAGCACCAGTTCATCGTTGCCCATATTAATTGGTAAATAGACATTTGAGCACTTTAGGCTTTGCTGGTAAGGGGCAGCCTACAAATCTTTGCCTGCAAAGATTTAAACGCTCTGAAACCACAGGTCTGAATCTGAGCTGGGCTGGATCAGGCCCCCCCTCCCCCCCCAGGCAGAGTACACGATCCTGGGTCTCTCCTGCCCAGACATTAGAGATGCCACAGCACCTTGTGGGAGCACAGATATTGTCCCAAAACGCCAACACCTGCCGTACGTGACAGCCAGAGCTGCCTGCGGGAGCCTTCCTCCGGCTGCCGGGCGAGCTTCCACGGTGAGCTCCAAAGCCTCTTGCAGAGATAAAAGGCACCTCGTAGACCTGCTGCTGTTTGTTGTATTAATTCAGAGGAATTAGTGCCGTGGGACAGAAAGGGCATAAGGCGAGCGAGAACATACGGAGAGGAAGATGACATGCGCAATGCGAACACTTGTTCCTAGCCCTGTACCGTTGCCTCATCCCTCTGCGACCCCGAGCAGCTCTCGGGGCTTCCCAGCCTTGGGCATTCACGGGTCACGCTTGCCCTACACCGACTTTTTGAACACACTTACCAGCTATTTCAAACACAAATCGCCTCACCTCGGATCAACTTTTCCAGCAATGCTGGTTCACAAAAAAACCCCAAAATACCAAATCTTCAGCGAACACCTTCCCTCTGACTCGAGCGGCCGCCGGAGCACAGGCAGGGTCAGGCAGCGGGGGCTCATTTCCGGAGCGGGAGGGCTACAGGGCAGCATCCAACACGGCAGGCACACCTCCTGCAGAAATCACCCTCTCTCTGAACCTTTGTACTTGGCCATCAGTGCCACACAAGGCCAGAAACCTGGCTTATTAAAGCATGAACCACTGAGCCCCTCGTTAGATGCCAACTTCGTCTCCTGTGGGATTGTTCACCCTGCAGATGGGGTTGCTGGCCTGGAGCAGCAAACAGGATTTTTCTCAGAGATGGAGCAGCCAGGACACGGTTCCCACCCGTGGGGTGATACCGCGCTGTTTCACAGAGGCTGCTTCCCACACGCTTCATAAAATATCCAGAATAGCTGCATGTGCACAAGGCATATGTCCCTGTACAAGGTATCTATGTGGTATAGCTCCTCTTTCTGCTTTCACTGTATTTTATCTTTAAATTGGGAGAGCTTTTTTGTAACAAATCATCAGAGAGGAACAGCTAGTTACCAAGGAGATTCTCTGATGAATCAGAGACTGCCTGGTACAAGATCTAGACAGGCTGTGGCTTCTTAATTCATGAGACCTTACATTTTAAACAGGGGGGAAAAAAAAAAAAAGAGATCCTATCACAACCAACTGTGGACGACGCCAGTGAAAGCAGCTTTTATTTTTGCCATAGGAGCAAATAGCAAGCGCACAGCGTGGGAAATCAGTGAGCAGCCCGAGACGAACAGGAGCATCTCTCCGGCACGCTCTTGACTCCGAAAAGCAAATAGCACCCAAGGACAGAGCGGTCTGATGGAGGTGACTGAGGGAAAGGCTGGGAAGCCCCTGATTTCACACCGGCACAAGCAAGGATACACGGGGTCGAGCAAGCACTGGAGAAAGAGCTGCACGCCTGCTTCCCCACAGCGCTGGCGTTTTGGAAAGTAACGGTTGCGCGGCCGGGTGCTGCCTATCCATATGCCGGCCGCAGGCTCGGCACAATAGCGGGACTGCCCCAACCCCGAGCCCGCTTTCCTGACTGAGTCCTGCAGATTTCTTCTGAAGAGCAGGTGAGAAGGATGAATTTTACCAAGTGACAGCGCAGGCACCGGCCCCGCGCATCCTGCCCTTGCGGGGATGGCCATCATGCCCCAGAAGAGCCCAGGCAGAACAGAGGGGAAGAAGAGTTTTCATAAAGGTGGGGATAACAAGGAGCATCACAAAAAGTTTGGAGAAAAAGTTCAACTTCTTGGGGCTGAGTTTATTCAGAGGGTCTTTGCACCCATTTCCTTCTGGTGACTTGTTTCTGAATAATTACTGAACACTTGTGCTTCGCCTCTATTTAAAAACAGAGTAACTAAAACTGCCTGGGAACTGAGAGAGCAGTGAGAAATATTTGGAGGCATCGAGAGACAAGATATACCGAAACCTCCTGCTTGTAGATAGGCTGTTTTCCCAAAGGTGGAAACTACAGAAGTATGTAGATGAGAGGGGAAAAATCTCCCTGTCAGATCCCATTGAAATCTCCGTTTCGGGCACTGCTGCTCCGCTGCTGCTAAGGTAAACCTGATCCTTACCGGGGGGAGCTGCAGGATGCGCCGAGGCGTTCGGGACGGGGACGATGCCGAGAGCTTAGACAGGCTGCCATGAAGTGTTGGGGAGTGAAGATTAATGCATGTGTTAGAGCAAATTCAGGCTTTTCTGCTAAGCACACCCTGCAAAAGTATTTCCTAGAGCAGTTACGCCTGACAAGAGGCTGGCACGAGCCCGGCTTTGGCTGAGGATTCCAGTGAAGGACATTTCACAGGCAGGCAGGTTCAAGGGCTGTTTTATGGTATAAATTACACTTGCTAATCTGAGGAATGAATTAGCTGTTGGTAGCACTTGTGGGCTGAAGCTGAAGGCTTGCAGTAATGTTTTAGTGATGCATATTGTAATGTTGGGGGGGGGCAATCCACCTAACCTGAACACACTGTGGGCCTGTGTTTGGAAAGCAAAACATTCCTGAATGCTGCGGTAGAGACCGAAACCAGGTAGGGAAGGGGCACCAGAGACATTTGCTGACACCAAGCTGCTTTCAGCACCGCAAAAAGATTGTCAGGAAATCCCAAGCTCAGCTCATGGCCGGTGGGTAACTCGCTGCCTGCGTCCCCCTCCCACTTCGCACGCAGGGGCTTGCACAGCGCTCGCTTGCTGCGCTGCCCAGCTGTGCCGGGCAAATTAAAGGTGTAGCAGCAGCAAATTAAAACAGGCTGCCAGCCTTCATGCACGTGGGTCTTATTTGACTTCATATTTACGATCTTTATCCACTTCAGGGTGAAGTCCAAGTAATTTATAATATTTGCATTTAAAACAGAAGGGCTGAGGAAGCAGTAAGTGCACACAAGCTTCCCACCGGCAGAGCACAAACTTCCAGGCGCTCCCCAGCTTACAAACATCATGCTATGTCACAACAGTGCCGTTATTCCAGCCTGGGGCTGATTTGGGATATCCGTATTCCCCAGAAAGCATTCAGAATTTGTTTTTCCAAATGCGTACAAGCAGCAGCTGCTAGAACACATCTTACATAGTGCTTTTAATCCCAGCAAACAGACAGGGTAGGGATTTACAAATGGAGAAACTGAAGCAGTGAGCATTTAAATGATTTGGATAAAGACTTGCAGCTGAACAGAAAGAGTTTCCAGATAGAAGCTTAAGTCTTCACTTCCACTGCTTTGCAGTAACTATTAGTCTGCAAAACCTTGGAAATTCATTGCTCACGTGACTTTCGCTGTGCAGCAAAGCTGCTCTGAAGATGGGTCTAACAGTAGCGTAGCCCCAGTATGGTGGGGTACCCGCATGCTGCCTTTGCTTCTGAATTTTGACTGCAGTAAATGAATAGGAGGTTGAGAATGGTCTAAATGCTGGCTTTGGAGTTAGGTTTGTTGCCACTAGCATTTGTCTGTGTAAATATCTAGAATAAGGTCAAGGAAAGAGGTGGGGATTCATGAGGAATATGAGCTGCCGGGGAAAGGTGGCCTCCGCCAAGCCATGGTGCTTGACAGCATGTCTGGTCCCTTGGTACTGAACTGGTGCTGGGATGGGGAAGAGATTTTGTTACAGATGAAGCTAAGATACAGAGAAAACAGATGTAGTTTGCTCCAGAGCTCTGCATGCTTATATTCTTACATGGTGTTTCTGAGAAATCAGTGATTCTCAGCACATATAGCGTCTGTTGCTGAGCATGGAGCCCAGGCACTGGGGAAACTTGAGACAGCCACCCAGATTATCTCTGCCGTAATCCACTCAGACCCACTTTAAGAAATCCTGTCTCTCCCCAGGAGGGCTTTGTTGCCTTGCTAGAAATCCCCTTATTCACCGGCTGCCCCTTGGGAGGGCAGGTGGGTTTTGGCTCTCAGGGATACTCAGTGCCAGCTTTAGCCATGGACTTCTCCCCACCCAGAAAAGTGGTTAGATGGGTCCCACGGGGCATTTCCCCCGTGTCCCCGCATTGCCTTACCTCAGCCGGCCACCCTGGGGGGCATGCCGGGAGTCCCGAGGCTGCGGTGGGTTGAGCAAGCCAGGTTTGGGAGCAGGACTCAGGACCAGCCTGTGCCCTCACACACCCTGGGAGGCAAAGCTCAGCGCCAGCACAGTGGGGAGGTGCAGGATCCTTCCTGACGAGCTTCTCCGAATGACCCAGATTGCGTCAAAGGGCTCTGGAAGGAGCCCGCAGCCGGTGCTCTTCAGATGGGAGCATAGGATTTACATCATGGGGCCCAAGAGAGACAAGGAGCATCGCAATGGGAAAGGAAAGCAGAAGGCCTCAGCACCCTTCCCACCTTCAAAGCTGGTAAATGTCTCATTTTGCTTTCTACTCCTTTCTTTTAAACAAGCCAGAGAAGTCACCCCCTCTCTGTGCCACTTTGCATGCCAGGCAGCCGGGTGTTGGAGGGACCCTGTGCTGAGGACTGAACCTTGCCTTGCAGGCGACTATTCAAAAGCCCAGAGGCAGCCTAGCAGACTGGAGTATTGCAGGTGTCCAGAGTGACCCAGCCTTTCTCCTCTTTTAATTTAAGGATCATTTGGTAGACAAGTGCACCAGTAACCAGGTGCTGCATGTTGTGTCGGCAGAGGGACAGCAGTAGCAGAGGAGCCGTCTGGTTTTTTGCATGCTTGTTCAGAGGCTACAAACACAGAAGTACTGATGCTCGTAAGACCCCTCCAGGTGAAGGGCAGATGCAGAAGAACCCAGTCAGGGAAGAGGTCTATGTGAACAGCCCTGAAATGATGCATGGGGGGACATGCCCGACATCCCCATGAGAGTCTCCCTTTGGGACACTGCAGCTCTGCAGTGCCTCTTGGGCTGAGCAATGCCTTTGGGCTCACAATCTTCTTTAAATGCAACAAGCATCCTCCCCTATGCAGATGCAAGCCACGAGCACCATTATTCTGGGCATACAAGCCACTTAGAGCAGGATTGCCTCTCTTTTAATGGAAGAGAGGCATCACAGCAGTCACTAGACTATGGACCATTAATTTACTACCAGGTGGCTTGACCCCAGACTTTAACATGCATTTAACTAGAGGTCTACAGCAGAGATACTGTAGTGCAACTGTAGAAATGCACTTTTACAGGAATAGTTTTAGTACCAGTTGAACTCAGGGCAAAACTCCCTCCAGCTCCCATGTGGCCGGGGACTCGCTTCTATGTGCCCACGTACAGGTAAATGCTGCTGGGTGGAATATTCGGTTGTTTACAGAAGCAAGAGGCAGTGTGATTTCAATAGGTGTTTCACCAGAAATGAAGCAAGATGGCAAACACGGAGTTAGTCAGATAGTGACTTAATTGTCATTTAGGTAAAGCTTTTACTTCAGTACAGAACTGAAAATCCGCACTCCTGATGCAGCCCTCGTGCTTCAGGCACACAGCAAGATCTTTGCTGGGTCCCAATCAAGTTGACTCCGCTTGCACCACGCTCACCCTTCCGCACAGTCACACACCTGCCACTTGGTGCTCAGAACCATCATTTCCCAGCTGCACTGCCAGGGGTGCGCGGGAGGGATAACGGGCCAAATTTCTGTACAATGTCATCAGTTTAACTCCCTATTTGCTCAGCAGAGCCATGCCCATTTCTAAAACAGGTCAGCTGCACCCCTCAGTTGTAAGCTGGTCTTGCTAACTGGTATGTGTCCAGCAGCAGGGTTTTTTTGCTCTTGCTATTATCAGTGGAGATTTTAAATTGCCTTTAATTAGAGCTTTGAAATATCCCACTGTTTCGCAGCAATTAGCTTCTGTACTGGGTTTATTTGAATTGAACATTAGCCCTCCACACTAGAGATGCGACAGGCTTGCAAAACCGTCCTTTTTTTTACTCTGCTGCTGACATGCTGGTGGGGAGACTAAGTGTCTCATATGAGGAAAGAACAAACAAAAAAATCTCAGAAATAGCTTAAGCCCATCCGCATCCTACCCACATGCTCACGGTCAGTTTTATTCTGCTTAAAACTGAAGTCTGTCTCCCCTAACACACAGTTCATTAGCTCTGAGTGAAGCTGCGTGGTTTTGAGAAGCACTGGAAGTTTCAGAGGCAGGGGAGCATGATGGAAAGCATCCTGCTGCTGCCAGCAGATCTGTCAGGTCTCGGCACTGCAGGCTGCCTCCCAGCGATTAGCAGGTCAGCATTAGGAGGCAAAGGTTGCTCCTGGATGGGATTTGCTGTCAACACAAGGTCTCGGTGTGGAAGGAAAAGACCTTTCCTTCCCCCTCACCCTCTCTCCAGCCCCCTCCCCTCCCACATCCTTCAGTGTCCCCCAGCTCTGCCATCCGTATCAGCTTCCCCACCCAGGTCTTGTTCTACCTCCCCAGCTGTCCTCAGGCTAAGGCACTACACCGACACTGCAAACTGCCTTACTGCCCCAGATCTCCATCTCAGGGCTTCCCAGGCCCCTCTGCAGTGCTCCCACACCGAATCCGGAGCTGTAGCCATGTGCTAATCGGAGGGATGGTGTGCTTTCGCAGCACCTCAAAACAAGCCTCCAGCCAACTTATTAAAACCATTTAAATACCACTTCTGACTGGTACAGAACTTGCACTACTTGAAATAATTGCATTTCTCACTAGCTACAGATAAAACAGACCCTTTTTAATCATTAAGATATGGCTTGATGTGCATTACAAGATATTAACAGCTCCATAAGTGAAATAATAGATACAAGACCAAAAGCTATGTCACAAGTGTTCTTAGATGCCTGCAGATTAATCATTTTATATCTCCATAGGACCGTTTACCAAAGCTTTCCATCAGTGTACAGTCTTAAAGCCACAGGACACCTCCGTTCCCAGGGACAGCTCTGCCTTGCCTACAGGTGGCAAAAGCAGGGAAGGAAGGTGCTTGTTTGCCTCCAAACACAAGCTGATGGAAAAGCTGAAAACAGAATCTGGAAATTTAGATTCCTTGTTTTCTGTTTTACTCAGTGGAAAAACAGTTCCTTGTTGTGTCAATCTTTACAGTGGTTATAAAACTGATACTTCTTTCAAAATGTTTTTTTTCTTCAGTGCTTTCTTCAAAGTACACATCCACTCCTGATCTCATGGGTTCAGGCTGTACTCTTGGTATTTTTGCAATTGATTGCAGCCTCCTGATCCATAAAAATAAGCCACACTACCAGCAAACAGCAGCACAAGTGCTGCCGAAATGGCAATCTCTCCTCGGGATCTGCGCCTGCAGTTACACAGCCTGAGACAGAAACCCACGGCCTCCTCCAGGCAGCACAGGTGCCGATTTCCCTCCTTTCGGGGATTAGATAGATGACCACACAGCAGTTAGCTGACCCGTCCGTATCCCTATCCCATGCTATAAGTGCCCAAGCAGCAGCACGGCTTCGCCTTAATTGCATAAGCACACAGCTTGTTCAAACCGCACTCGGGCCCACGCTCAAGGATTTAGAGTAGTCTTTAGTGTAGTCACTGCCTCAAGCGCGACAGTCTCCTTTGCATACACATAAGGTGCTTGAAAGCTTCAGCTCCCGTCCTTACTCCCACAGTCCAAATCATGACTGTTTCCTTTTATGCAGTTGAATCAAAAGGACCTTCAACTGATTAATGTCAGAGGGGTCAGAGAAAGCAAGGCAAAAAAGTTTGAGCAGAAAAGCTCTACTAGAATCCACCATAAAGCATCAGGTGAGTTTAATCCATCCCTTTTTATCCTTACAACCACATTCTCAACCCAGAAGCAGCAAATTCCATCAGGGCACAAGAAAGCCAGGGCTTCTTTGGAGCACTGCTCCTAGCCAAGCACCCAGCATCTGCAGGAGGGACCATCATGTCACACAAGCAAACAGCCTTTCCAGACCGGCCAGCTTTGTAGGCACCTAATCCAAGTACCCAGCCACAGTCATAAGTCAATCGACTTCCACAGGGAAACTCATCATGCAAGACAAACACATGACTTATTTTCACCATGGTTAATGGCCATGAACCTGGAGGCTGAAATTTCAGTTCATGCCAAGGAATACAATGGTCAGTAACAGATTCAGCCCACAAACAACTGGAAGTCCTGACATGTGCAATGTACCAAGGACAGAAAAAAGATTAATTTGTGAAATGTTTGTAAACTCCCCAAAACTAGCAAAATTGACTCCCTCAGAGTTACACTGAAGTTATTGCTGTAGTCTAGCCCAGAACTTCTCCAGCCATATATTGTTAGATCTGCCATCTGGTACTACAGACAGCTGCTCCCATCCAATAACACCAATCAGAGCACATACACTTGTTCAACTAGGGGAGGTGGCTTCAGAGTTTGAGCATCAAGCTGAGACCTACCAGCTGCTCAGGTTGAGCAGTTAACACCCTTGTAGCCCCTCCAGACAGTCCTGGGTGTATAGCACTTGCTGTAAGAACAGGTTGTTTATCTGGGAGAAGTAGGCAGGGGGAGAAGGGAAAGCAAGCCCTTCACCTCTGATCACAAGCATTACAGACTCGAGCTCCCTGTTGTAGGGCCATGGCCAAACTACTCAAGAAACTGGCTGCACTCCAGCCCTCAAAAGTGTTGTCAGTGGCATGTTGTTAGGTTTTCCAAGGAAGAAGATATTACAGAAATATGTAGTACCATTCATTATTGCTGTCAGTTTTATAGGACAAGTGTCAGCGTAGCGCAGCCAGGGCCCTGTGCTTCTGATGCCAGCAGGAGCCAGCAGCCCTGGAAAAGGAGGTCAAGCAGCCTCGTGCTGGGCTCCAGCTGGGGACAGGACCACCATCAAGAGCTACCAGGGACAAGCCTCCCAATAGCTCAAACCTCTACCATTTTCCACCTTATCCAAATTCGCCTTTTCTTCCTCCACCTTTAACTGCAACCTGTGGCTATGCCATCCTTGCCCTACACCTCTATAATCCGGTTTGCATCCCCTCCTGCCACCAAGCAGGTTGCCACCAGCGCTCATCCCCTGCGCAACGCTGCAATGAAAGCTCTATTTCCTCTGTCTTATTTTGGCAATTTCAGATGACTTGGTAGTCACGCTCCTCTCCTCCTGGCTGCACCCTCGTGTTCCCCCCAGGCTGCACCCCCAGCATTGCCTCTTGGTGGCCACAGGAGCACTCGGGCTCTGCCTCCTGCTACTCACTCACTCTCCATCTGGCACAGGCTGTCTCCTTACAGGCAGCACCAGTCAGCCTCCCTCAGGGAAGGTCTCATTACTAAGAGCGGAATTTTCCAAATATTGATTCATTTTAGCCTAAATAATATAATTCTATTATTATTGCCTATAAAGCTGGCTCTGTTTCACCTTCTACAATACTTCAAAAGTGACTTGGCTACATGAAAGATAACTCACATGTAACAGCAGCAGAACCAGGCTGTGTTTAGCACGGTCCATCAGCTAAACTAAAACTCCGAGACCCCCTTCTGCTCTTGTCAAGCAGTGATAGGTGTAATATACTCATTGCTGCACAGTTCTTCCATGGCCCCATGCCTACATAAGGAGGCAAGCCATACATTCAGCCTTACTGAACTGTGGCTTAGATTACAGTAAACACAAAAGGGTAGTATCTTCATGCAGTACAATATACACACTTTACCCCAGAAGGCTGCAATACAAGGAGTAAAGAGACTGTAGGAAACAATGCACAAATAAAAAGGAAATACTTCAGATTACTGCACACAATACCTTGGATGTACCAATAGCACTCTTGCCCTTCCTTGCAAACACCTTTCCCCATTTCAAGCAGCTTGCAATTCTTTGGTCCAGCACCTCCAAAAAGCTGTTTTCTTCAAAACATCTCAGCAAAAAAAAAAAACCAACCCCAAACTCCACAGAACTGTCCCCAACAAACCAGCCAGCACTGCTGCAGGGTGAACTATTTATCTGCTCTTAATCTAGCTGTGATGGTGAGCACCTGGAACCACAAACACCCAGCAGATCCTGGGCTGATTGCTCTGAGTTGCCATAGTTTTAACAGATCCCTAACGATAATTGGTATTAGCTGAGGACCTAGGAGCTGCTTCCTTTATTTGTTTATGAGCCCAGGCAGTGTTTGGAGAAAACACACTTAAAAAAAAAAAAAAAAAGTTGTTTTTCCTATTATGCCTGAAATCAGGGCAGTAGCAAAAGTTAATCTGCTCACAAGCAAAAGGGTTTGCTTCATGATATGTTGCTTGTACCTCTGAAATTCAGGTAAGAGGTTTAGTATCCACTTGTTTAGCAACAACTTCAAGGGACAGCGAGCAGGAGATGTTTTGGATGTTTTCGTGTGGCTCGTGCTGCTATGGAAACTGCCTCCGTGATGCCTGTGTGCTCACCACGGCTGGGTCACTTGGGCTTTGCTGCTCGGAGTGAAGGGTGAGTCACGGCTGGAGAGTAAAACTGCACAAACTTGTTAAGGAATGCCTTTACCGCATACTTCCGCTCACATGTGAAAGTATGCGTTAGTAGTTAATAATAACAAACGGTAGCAATAGCAGATCTATATTCATACTCTTGCTAGTAGTCACATGCTGCATATTAACAATTACGTCTAACCCTTCAAATAGACACAGAAAAAAGAAAAACGCTATTTTTTCCACATGCTGCTACAGCTCCTGGCAATGTTAGAGTTTAACATTAGGCTATGTCATGCCAAAAACATCTTGATGATGATACACTCTGAATATCAGTGCTTTCTAGTTCTCCTCACATGACACAACCAAAGCCTGAGTTACTGAAGCACCCAGTCATTTTTGAAACTGCCACCAGAAGCAGGTGTTTACGTGTGTAGTGCATTGCACTAGTGGTAACAGTAAGCTTTAATTTGCCGATGTGGTAGTTGAAAAAGAGGAAAGGCATGGTTATTAACTTTTACCAAACCAGTTAGGTGTGCTTACATACCGAAAGGTGCTGGTATATGAATGCGATACCCATATGACAGTTACATATACTCTCCACCATCTAAATTATGTGGTCCCTCTACACCTTTGTGTACCTTGTTTGTGAGAAGCCACCAAAGAAGTAGCTCTTCTTTCATTTCTTTAAGTTTGTTTCAGGGGTTTTAGGTTTTGATTTTGTTTCTGCTTCTGTAAACAGTGATGAGTTTGGTATAGGACCAGGTGGATTTAGGCTGTCATAAAGTGTGAATATTACAGAGAGGCCCATTACAAAGCTTTCATGAACACTGACAGACATTATATATTTGTATTTGGTTAATAATCCAAAAGCTTATCTGAGCTTGCAGAACCTCATAGGTCTCCAGCGGGGCCTGGAGCTCTTCTGATTGATCCCTGGAACATACGGTGACCAGGAGTCTGAATTGGGCCCAATTCTGCTCCTTCGTGAAATTCAGGCCAAACTTTTCCGCTGGGCAGTGGCAGACAGTATTTCTTACCCCAGTGTTTTTCTTTGGCAACCTCGTGAGTCCCTTAGTTTTGGACAATACCTGTTCAGTGTTGCCCTGGAATAAATCTGGAATGGATCCCAGCGAGCTGGTAGCATTTCTGCTGAAGTGGATGGCACATCAAGACGTACTGAACTGAAGAAATGAGCATTCAATGACATTAACTCTGCATGCCTTCCTGTAATGTATTTCCACTACGCTTTCAGACTTTAAGATTTTCCATCTGGCGTTAATAGAAGAAACTATCTAAGGGTTAAGGGCATAAACAATGGGGGTCATTTCTCGTGTCTGCCACCACGCAGCACCGAGGAAGCTGGAAATCTCGCATGGATCTTTCCTCCCCTGTTACCCTGCTGGGGGCTCGTCTCTTTTTCCCACACAGGAGGGGCTGGACTGCCTATCTCTCCATTTTGCTGTCAAATGGTTTTGTAAGTGTCAGAAAAAGAAAAGTCTGAGGCATCGCCGGCGGTCATCCAAGCAGAGGGAGCTGCCGGTCGGCACCTGCCGGAGCCCCCAGCCAGGGACCCGGCACGTGAGCATTTTCGGTGCCGTGACCGCTGGCTGCAGCCTCCTGTTGGGAGATTTGGAGGACCCTCATAAGGATGCCAGGCAGGTTTTCTTTTGTGATTGTAAATCACTGTGAAAGCATGGGAAGGGCTGAGTTCCTGCCATGGAGCTTGAAAGCAGTCAGGATTTTGGCTGCCTGGTCCCATCTTGTTTGATTCCCCGTCTTGCTGCTTCGGTAAGCAAGGCAGGCTGATTGTTGCATGATGCCTTTCCTGAAGCAGATGGCTTCTTTCTTTTAAAGCTTTCTTATTATAGAAGTTTTCAAGTGCCAAGATAAGTATTTAACCCTTGAGGGCTTGCATCAGCACAGGCACCCCATCAGATCGTCTGCAGGAGCCCCACTGCTCGCATCAGAGCACCCAACCCAACGGGCCAGCTTGGCAGCTCACCGTATCTTTGAGTGACTTTAGAAAGTGGTTTGGTGGACCACGCTTTCATGGGCTTTTTGATACATGTCTGACTGTTTCCTTCAGGCAGGCTGCCTTGCAGCAAGTCCTCATCATTCATCTTAAAGGAGACATGTCAGGACCTGCATTATAGTTCTGCTTTTAGCACCCTCTGGGCCCCAAGGCCAGGCAGTTTCATGGTGTCCTCTCCCCATCTCTCCTATTGTCTTTTGTGCAAATATTGTTACTTTAGCCAATACACACCATATGCCTTTTACTTTTGGTTTTATAGGCCTTGACAAGGAGATTGGCTATATGCTACGTTAGGTGCTTCCATTTGCTCATATAAGCTGCCATTTCTCCAAATATCAAAATATTCATAGGCCTCTATATAAATATCTCTCAAATGTAAGAGAATGAGATTTAATATTGCTTCTCACTGGTCTAATTGGAGGTTTGTTTGTTTTTACAGTAAAAGCATTGCTGTTGCAATTTATCAGCCACACAAAGGTAACAACCTTCTTGTGGCTTGTACAGCAAACTGCACTGCTTGGCGAGGTGTAGTCCCCCTTCCGGGTGTAGCTGCTGCTTTGTGCGCTCTTTAGTTTGAGGCATTTAGCCTCAGGATTCCCAGTTATGTTCCAAATTTTCTTTTAGCCCAAAGCTTGGAAGCTGAGATGAGTTAATACCCAAACCTAGCTCTACTCTTGAGGCTGCAGTAGTCCAACATTACCTCTAAATGGGATGCGATTCCATCTGGTGAACCTTGGCTCAGACGGCTGATAAATTTATCTGTTGCTGCCAGCTGTAAAACAGCAGGGTGCCTGCGATGAGCATCCGCAGCATCCACCCCCGTGGGACAGGATGTTGTTCTTTGTTTCTCGATCTAGATAAAAATTCATCAGCCTTTTGGGAAGGAAAAGGGTGTAAGGGTTAATGCTACAACAACGCCGCAGGCTGCTAGGTGACTGTTCTTCCTGACATGATAGGAGTCTTGTGGAAACACTGTTTTTGTGGGATTTTCGTTATTTTCTTGGGCCTATCTGCAAGAGAAGGGCTAATCTTATGTGATGTCAGCCACATATTCTCAGACAAGAACATGTAGAAATGGTTGATTTTAGATCCATCCAACAACCAGAACACACAGAGTAGCTTTGGATGCAAGGATTCAAAGCCAATTCCTCAAAGCTCTTCCCAAAATTTAACCCAAGAACCTCAAGTGAACATTTGACTTCATATCCACTGATTAGCTTTCTAATTATTTGTAAAAAAAGATAGCTGATTTCTGAACTAAGACTTACTGAAGATTTAACAGCTTGGCATTTGAGCATCAGTGACTCTGTTTCACTGAATTTTCCCCTCCACTCCCTTAACTAGAAGTTAGCTCCCATCACACAGCTCCAGGGCCAGGGCTGGATCGTGAAGGACCAAGAAGCAGCGTATGGTGATGTTGGAAAAGGCAGAAAAACGTTCACGTGTTGTTTGGCCACTGACTGCAGGTGTACGTGGCTCAGAGGAGTAACCTGTTGGAGTAAGCCCCTCGGCATATCGCGTTATCAATACTGTAGTATCATGCAGCACATCATGCATTGCCTCCAGGGCAGCCAGGCAACTAAACCCAAAAACCAACCTAAAATTATTTGCAGTCTTTGTGCCTCTGTTCTCCATAACCCAACTGGCTGTAAAGAGAATTTCATTTGTTTCCACATTGCCTTAAAAAACCCTTCACCTAGCTTTGACCTCAAATCCTTCTGCTCCAGACAGGGTTGAGAGAGGATTGTTCCTTAGGACTTCAGCACTTGTTAATTCTCTTAAAGAGATTACTCAAATCTCCTAAACAAATATCAGACTAGATTTTGGATTAAGCGTGGGTGCTAAAATGACCTTGCTGATAAAATCAGCGTGATCTAACCTTACAAATTGGAGAGGGAAGCGTTGGTTGTAATTTTGACTCTGTAGGTACTATCATGGTAAGTTATCGGACTGCTCCGAATCTCTGTTCCTCTATCTCTAATATTCTTGCAATGTTCCTTGAGAACCAATACTAAAATGTCAGATCTTCCAGATCTTTGTGGAAAAGACAATATACTGACAAAGTCACTGGGGCTACCTACAACCTGCTGGGGTTTTTTTACTAATGCTTATTGCTTTTTCCATTTCTCACATTTGAGCTGTCTGCTTCATTTTGGTGTCAGCGCGAGGCTGGTTCGCACACCATCCCGACTCCTGCGTTAATCAAAGTACCATTGTTCGGAAGTGGATTTAGCTTAGTGCGTTTGGCGGGGTGCTCCGGTCCAGGTGCTTGGGCACGCTGGCGTACCCCCCCGTCCACCACGGACCCATCTCCTCTGCCCGCTGCCTGGGGGTGATTTCCCCACTGTGCAGCTAATAGCCAGAGTTATTTATATCCTGCGTCTATCTGTGCAGTTTTCTTTGTGTCTCACTTGGGTTTCAGAAATAGTTAAATCTGCAAAGCCTTTGGCCATGTAACAGGCGTTTTCTTAAGATCCAGGAGGGGCTCAGTGAGGTTTGTGTTAAGTGTTTTTGTCGTTGGGTTGTGGCCAGGAACAAAGCCCAGAAATTTTATCTGTGACAAGCATTTCACAAAAGAGAGATCATTAAGTCAAAACTGAATCACTTTCAACCTACATTTCTTCTGTTGTTGTTCTGTTTCTGTTCTTCTATAACCTCAGCAGATTTCCTTGCAAAATCTCTAGCGTCTGTAATGGAAACAATTTCAAATCCAGTAAGAATTCCTAGGCTGTTTAAAAAAAAAAATTTAAAAAAATTTCCTTGGAGGGCAAAGCCTATCATGACTGAAGCACTTCTGTCTACTTTCAAATCTCTTTGTCCAATTTTCAGTTTAATTTTCTCATTTGCTAATCCTAATTTCCAGTACTGTGCTTACAATATCTAACCGAATATCACTCATGTGGAAACACATTAAAATTCTGCAACAAGCTAGAACTTACGGCTTCAAAACTCTTGTCAGCTTTGCTTCTCAACCATCGACATATAATGGTGGGTCTGCTTCCTCTCCTCAAAAACATACGAGTCGCGTTCACTGCTCCCTCCCTGAGCACTGTGCTCCATTTCGCTCTCACTGTTGTCCACTACGGCAAAAGTATCCGACTTCCACTAAACTTCAGGTATACCTGATGCAGAAATATAACCTTTCCCCAAAGATTTCTTCATATGCTATTATTTAGTGTTCCTTTGGTTTTTAATAATTTAATATATTTTTATAAAGAATGCGATGAGCTGCGCATAGAAATAGCAAATAATTGTACTGTGACCAAATATTGGGAACAGTGCTATCTGCGCACAGCAATCGGAACTGAGAAACTGTGTGCTATACACTCTTTACTACCGACAAAAGAGCAATCTGATTTTGCTCTGATAGCGAGGGCTGCCATTTGAACAGGCAGATAAGAAGGCAACATCCCCATCTCACCGCCCCTGGTTCCCCCATCCCGGATGGAGCGGGGCTGGGTCTCATTTCTGCACAGGGAATGCTGTGCGGGGGGGCACGGCAGATCCGACCCTCTCTGATCCCAGCTGGGCTGCCAGGGATAAAAGTATCTGTAAGGACCCCAGGCTGGGGCTGAAAGTGCATCTCCAGATGAGGTGGCTGAAAGTCGCTTTGTACGCGGTAGTGCCGGCTCTCTTCCCTCCACAGCTGTCTCCTTCGCTCCCTTCAGGGGGTTATATTGCTGTGAGCTAATTTAAGGAGAAAAGCCTTTTTAATCTGGTATCTCACAGACTCAAAGTATGGATATTTTTTTTTATTTTGAATAAAATATTAATATTAAGCTCTTTAGGCAGGGACTTTGTCTTCTAACGTCTCTTCAAAGCACTTAGCATGCCGCTGGTATTACAGGTGTAAATACTACAAATAATATAATGCAGCTTGGATCTCAGAGATCTGTTTCATTAGGAATGGGCTCACGAAGTGTATCTGTCTCTTGTGGTAGAAAAGACTCAGGAATAAGGAGAGCTTCCCTAGAAGTTAGAGCTGAGCCTTGCCCTAGAAGAGCTTGGGGTCAAGAACCTGTTTTGATTTAGGTTTCCTCATAATTCAGGAGGCTCTTCTTGTTTTGCTTCCACCAGTAAAATGGGACACCCTGCCCAAGGAACAAAAATAAAGTTTAGCATACAGAGCACTCACCTGAGAAGTGGACAAGAGCTGTTTAATCCTGCAAGATAATGGTATGTAGTAGTTCAAGGCAGAAAGCGAGAATGAATTCCCTAATGGTCTGAAGGCAAACAGGTAAAAAGGACTTGAGAAAGGAAAATCCTTGTAGAAAAGAATATATTATTAACTGAAAAAGTAATTTAACAGTATAGAATGTTCTCATACCACTGAGCAAATCGAATACCAACTCTGCAAATCTAATAAGATCTCTGCAAAAGCAGAGAAGTTCAATCTGAAGTGCACTCTGATGAGGCTGAGGCCACTGTCCATTGAGTACAATAGAAATACTTCATCAGCTTCAATACAAGCTGGATCAGGCCTCCACTGGATTTGGGTTGTTGGCTGTTATTGTATCTACAGAATAGTCCACTCAAACTTGCTATGGTGATTAAAGTAACATCTAATTTCCACAACAATACAAGCAAATTCTCAATACGCGCTGCTCTTGAACGTGGAGCGCAGCAGGCACCGCTGTTTGCGCCAGAGCTGTTTCCTGCATTAAACAAGAACCGAACTGGCCCTGAAAAATCACAAGTGGGTGAGAGGCAAATGTCAGACCTTGATAAATGAGGTGTAATCAATAGGCAGACCCCCCACAAAAATCCTAGGCTCACGCTCTGAGGGATCCATGAATTGTCAACAAGAGACACGCTACCCGTCTTGCAATGACTGTGCCATTGCATTGCCAACCATTTCCCATTTCGCTAATGGCCAGTTCATTGTACTTCAGCTACTTCTTTATTGCGCCCATCAGCGGAAATGATCAGCTTCATTGCCCATAGCTCCTAAAGGCTCCATATCATAATCCTTGTGGAATTCAGCAGGCTTCAATGTACCTGGAAAAGGCTGGCCATGCAAAGGCATTGCATACAACACAACTGCTGTGCACCCAGCTATGTCGGTCTATCACTTTTTGCAGGTCCAAGCAATGTCTGCTAGTTGAGCGTTCCATTAACTTTTTCACCCCTTATTTCTTAAAAAGCCTGGAAGTAATCTTAATCCCCCTTATCTTGCTACACTATTATCTTGCTCTGTTCCTGGTGGCTTCACACAGAGATTTTGTGGAACTGGAACTGTGTTTTTTCACTTAGTCCAAAATTGGCTTGGAGGAAGGCAGTGCAAAAAGGTCTTTCCTTGACCAAGCTAGAAATAGAAATGATGGTCTAATTTTGTGCCTGATTTTAATTCAGATCAGTTTAGAGGAAGGTTTGCTTTACTGCACTTTAAGAGCAGGGAACATCTCTCATGTGAGATGGGAGATTGATTCCTGTTAGATCCTCCCTTTCATTAGTCCCTTGGAGGAGCCCAGGATGATCCACACACCCCTTGTCTGCTGGGACCAGTAATTAACCCAACCCCATCAACCCCGGAAAGTGTCACCATGACATCAATAGTGTCCTTTCCCCTGATGAACTGAGGTCGTCTGTAGTAGAAAATGAGGTGTAAGACTGGCAACTCCTTAAATACAACTGTCCCGGGAAAAAAGGTACAAAATCCAGTTACTTTAGTGTGGGATTGAAGTAATTTTATGGATCATGCATTTGTAATAATTTGCTGTGTTAACAAATTCAGTACAGAAGCTTTAAAGTTCGAAGCAAGCCGCTCAGTCTGTTGCTTCAGAAAGCATAGTCCAAAAGCTATTGATCTATTTATACAGATAAGCACCCAACAGAGTTATCAGAATCAATGCAAACCCTCAGAAAAAAGATTCAATATAAATAATAATAAATAAGTAAATACCCAGGAAATAGAAATGTACAATTGAAAACTAATTGAAATGCTGACCCAAAGAATAGCTGCTTACGTGCATTTCTGCAAAGGCAGTTCCAAGAAAGGGAAAGAGAGTGCAAAGGTAAGTGGATAATTCCAGAGATGACAGACAAGAGGACAGACAAGCAGCATCCAACTCAAAGGAGATGAGCAAGGGCTAGAAAGTGGTGGAAGCAACATTGGATATTTTTTTTTTCACATTTTTTTATGTATGAATTTAAAATTTATTTGTACAAAACAAGGTCTGAGCACTATTATTGAAATCAACCCAGAGGAGAGTACCAGAGCAGCATGGGTATCCCAATACATGTATTTTCCATGCCTGGGCAGTCTAATTTTGCACCCACCTTCTTTTTCTGAGGTTAAAAGAAGTTTTGACATGAATCCTGTTTGTTGGATTTGCCAAGCCATTTTTCATCTGCCTTGGTTGCTTCTGAAGGTGCCACAGGATGGGATGGGATGGGATGGGATGAGGCTGGGCTAGCTGTCACCAACCAGTCTTTCAAAGCACATATCAACCAGTTCACCGGTTCAGGATTTAGGCTGATGACCATATGGTAGGCTTTGGATCATGCCTATCCTACACTGCAGTGTGGACAGCCTATCTTGAAAATATTATTTAAATTCTTCTTCAAGGCCTGATGAAGTCCAGGAGCCCCAGCTGCTCAGTGCTGGGTACAGGTCGAGCCCTGGACAACTCACAACACGCTCTAGTTTCATTTTAGGTGTGTCCCAGCCAAAAATATACAGGCAGGTTCAGACCAAGTGCTGCCTCACCCACTTCAGTGCATTACATCTTACCCTACAGAGTAAATCCCAGTTGTGAACAGCCGTGTTTTGCTTGGCTTTAAATGAGGAACGGCAACAGCCCAGTATTCTGGGGAGAAAAGGTCACAAGACATGTACTATTTCATCTTATTCACTTCAGTGTACATGAAAATATTAAGAGCTTGCAAAATATTATGATAAAAAAATTAGTTTAGCCTGGAAGGCTGAGTGATTCATGAGAAGTTTAAGTTTTGCCAGCAAGATTTAAACTTTTCCTAAAATAAGGAAATAGGCTCCATTGCAGTCCCAATGCAGTAAAACAGACATACATCTTACGCACTGTTTCGGTGAACATCTGATGTGAATCAGCACTGTTTGTACTTCAGTTGACTCATCCCAGAAATCAAGTGTCTCCTCTCCCCGTAGGCAGCCTGAGCACACCGGGAACGTGAGCGAGCAGGAGTTTGACACCAGCCTGAACCTTGGAGCTCCTTGATACAGCCAGATAGACACAGGAAAAGCCAAGCATCTGCCGTGACTGCAGAGGTCACAGGACAGTTGCTTTGCTGGTACAAGTCAATGCAGCACTGCTGAAGTCAGCAGAGGTGCCCTGATGGGCACTGAACCCGGGCGATAAGTGCAAAGAGAACAGATCCAGGTGATGGTGAGAAAGAACGGAGAGTGGGAAGAGACAGAAAATGCCAGACAAATAGGAAAAGAGAAGATCAGAAAGTGACCTCAGGCTATTGAGCACAGGATTTAAAAGAAACAAGAAAAAATACTTTCCTAGAAAACAAGTAAAATGTGGAGCTTCTTGGCAGAAGACTCAGTGAAGGTGACAGTGGGAGATGGCTTGGGACAGAGGTTAGACCAGCTCTGAAACCTGCCAACCACAAGATCCCGGGAGGGAGCGTGAGGTCTCCCAGGCTGGTTGCAGCACACATCACGGCTTGGTGCAGGTCCATCTGTACCTGCCGTTCCTCGCATCCACCCCAAACACCCCTCCGCACGTGCCCAGCACCAGATGGGGTGGCCCTGGGCTCTCACCCATCACCGCTGCTCCTCAAATACCTTCCAGGAGGGAGAAGCAAAGGGCAGGTTGTGGGCTGATGTAATTCAGCTCACTGAAATAAAAACGGGACAGGACACAGCTAACGGACTGCTGAACTCAGTGCTGGAGGGAGGGGAACGCCGCTGAGTTTCATACATGGTCCAAAGCACACTGAGGGGAAGAAAGAGGGAGGTTAAAGATTTTAAAAGAGTTTTGATTAAAAAACCCCAAGATATTGTCAAAAAGTTAACCAGAAGCCAAGATTTAGCCAGATCTGCTCTTATTTAACCTTCAGCATGAGATCAGGTCTCAGCCTTTCTATTCTTGGTAACAGCTGATGAACGCAGTGTAACAAGGCATTAATAAACATCTGCCCAGCTCTTAGATTAATATAGGGAAGAATTAATGGAGGTCTTAGCACGTTCATATTTTCTAATTATGGCAGATGACTTTATTTATAGAAATAATAGGGAGAATGGAAATTGTCACTGACACCATGTCAATATACGTAATGAAATCCAATCATTTAATTGCATTACATTTGGCTAAGGAGTCATATCAATAAAAGTTCCTCCTTAGTCAGAGCGGTTCAGTGATCGCTACGTACTTAGTGTTAGAAAGCTATTAAGATTAATATTTTTTCAATGAATCATTGGGAAAATAAGTCACCTCTGACATACCTATTCTGTGCCTCACTCCCCGAGAGGGACAGGGCTGGGGGGAAAAGCCCCTTGCGTAGCTCTCTGATTGTCACGCTCATTTCTGGAAACCTCTTGCTTCCAGTCCCCAAAGCATCCAAAATAATGAAAAAAACCCCAGACCGAAGCCTGTGCCATATTTCGGTTGTCACCAGCCACGGCTAAGCTGGCTCGTGCATCAGCTCTGCTTCATGCAGTGCTCTCCTCTCCACCGCGATAAAGGATCACCGGTGCTTCTGTGGGAACAATATCATCCTGTACCACTGAGATAAATAAAGCACGATTTTTAAACCTCGATATGTTTACGCCTCCTAAGAGAGGAGGAAAGGCCTATAAAACTCCTGCTAAAGGAGACGTGGTTGTTCGGATCATTTGCAGCTTGTTAGGTAAACCCTGGGGCCACTTTCTATCGGGAGGTGCCTGTGTTGGTGTTAGAGAGCTGCTGGGGTTTAAGCCGGCTTTGAACCGACTGTGGCTGTTTCTCAAGGTTTTAAAATACATTCCGTAATGCTCAGTTCAGGCAGGCAGCTAGGGAAGTTTGGATCTGTTCTCCCAGAAGCAGGGAAAAATAAAACAAAGCTACAATTAGGGTGACAGATGGTCTGTTACACACAGAGCATTGCTAGTAATTTTGCTCCTTGCACAATGAAGAAGGAGGTCTTGACTGATGCTGAAGAGCCAAAAAAGTCCTCTGGTTCTCTCCTGTTCTTCCAAAAATGTCTTTCCTAGTCCATTCTGATCTTCCAAAGCTATCAGTCTGAATTAATGAAAACAGAGCAAGGAAATGTTACTATTTCTATTAATTATAGCGGCAGGTTTGTGCAATAAACAGAATTCATATCCCTACAGTGCTGCCTAAGTACCTATAATTCAGCTGCTCCGCTCACAACTGCAGCATCTTCTTCACATTGTTTTACAAATTAGCAAACCTGAAATCAGCAGCCGTGTACAGTGTGATGACATTTAGTTTAACTACGGGGGATCTGATCTGCTGAAATCCACGGGTGGTCTCCCAGCGTTGCTTTCCACTGCGCTTATGTTACAGCTCCCAAATTAAGTACTCCTAGATCAGCTCCGTGTTTTCCATAGAAGTGAAAACACAGATGCTTAGGAAATATTGTCAGTTACTTATTGCAGTTGCTGGTACTCTTCCAAGTGCTGCCAAGCTAACGCTTGGGGCAATGCCGTGTCAGGGACAAGCAGAAAGGGGGGCCAGGGCACTCCTGGACCCCACCTGACTTTCCAGCTCAGGTGACTGGTTTGTATTTACTGCAAGGTACATGGAGTAAGAACCTGCATGTGGATATCTCCACTGAGTGGCCAAAGCTCAATACTTGCATACCCCACAGGTAGTCATTTTGTGCATCAAAACCTGCAGAAAGAACTGGGTGTGCTGTGTCCTGGTCAGTCCTTCCTCTCCCACCACCTTAACGCCAGTGTTGGCATCCAGTGGTAGGACTGGTGGTAGCAATGGGTTGAAGGAGCATCTTCTGTCACCCTGTGGTCGCCTTCACATCAGACCAAGCCTGGGACTAGAAAGCCCCAGAAGGAGCTGGCTGCTGAAAGCACTGTTGCTCCAGCAGTGGTGAAGGAACCGAGAGCTTTCAAGGGGGTGGTAGAAGAAAAGCAAAAATCCTGGGGGCATAAAGGGAAGCTGGAAAGGTACAGAGTGATGGAAATTCTTCTTCTGCTCTAGCTTTCCACTTTCCAGATTAAATTAACTTTGCTTTTCTCTGCACCTGAGAGAGGAAGCAAATTGCTGATTCCCAGCTGGCAAATGCATTTGATAGCAGGGCTCCCACCACGAGCTCAGAACTTTGCACTGGCAAACTGGTCTGACTGGGGAGCGCTCTGACGACTGAAATACTCTGGTAGCAAAATTTTCCAATAGCTGTAAGGTGCCAATAGCAGACCACTTTTGATGGCAACATGTTCTTATAGCAATTGACTCCACCAGGATGAATAAAAAAAGAAACGGCACTTCTCTGAGCTATAGTGCAAAAGGTTGATTTTCTATGTACTTTTATACCCACCACTCGCAGTGCTGCTGGTGTTACATTTAAAGCATCTGACTCAGGCATTTGAGTGGAAAGGTGATAAAATGCTTCACTTCAATTGAATATTGGACTTGAATTTTCATCGTGGCAAAAGGTAAAAATAAATACAAACAGTATGAAGAAATAAAAAAGCAGCTATTGGACAAAGCGTTCCACATAATTTTTTTTCTTAAATCTTTACAGATACTGAAAAGTCTCTTTTTTAGCTTGCATAAAGGTCAAAATTCAGTTTTTGAGCACTCTTTCAGCAGGAATTATATCTAGATACTGAACCTCCAGCCAGTTTACGGACAGTATTTCTTCCGATGTTAGTCCAGCTGTGAGGATTTCCCAAGGGAGGACAGCAAACTGAAGAAATGCCTTTGCTCTGGTGCAGACAGGTTTGGTGGCATCACCCTGCCCCTTCGCTTGCTTCTGCATTCAGCTCCTGACCTCACTGATATAAATAAGAAGAGAATCAAGTACCCGGTCTCTTCTGAAGTACATATCAAAGAGCATTGAAATGATAAACTTCATTAACCTGTATATTAGCTTTAAAAGAATAAAAAAAAAAAAAAAAAAAAAAGCTGAGCTGTGGAACTCATGACAGCATTTGCAGCGCAAGGAAGAGGAGCAAGTGGGGGTGAAAGTTACATTTTACACCCTCTGAAATAAAAATGCAGTGCATGTTACAGCAGCCTCTAACATTTTCTGTAATTTAATTACTACTATCAAATTAATACGGAGAAAAGCCCTCTGAACACATTAGGAGGAAGACTACCAGCTCTTATTTACTTACTGCACTGTGTTACAGCAAGAGGCACACAAGTGTTACAACGGGGCCAGCCCGAGTCACCTGCCTGGTGTTAGCAGGGACCTTCACGAGTTTTCCCACAGGTATGCTTGCTTACATTGATCTAAATAAATGGAAGAATTCAAATACCAGCTTGTAGTTGCAAGATAGGATCTTGAGAATATCTACATAACAGAAACTTTTTTTTTTGTTAAACTTACCTCTACAGCCTTTTCAGCCACAAGCTATGCTGTAAAGCACCTTTATAACGAGATACACACCCGCTGTATCCTGTGGGAGGTGGAAATGGCCTTCAAGATTTCAAGGTCAATGTGAAAACACAGCTTTTCTGCATTTTGATTTGAATGTAATTCACATGATTACTGGGGCTTAGGGATTCTATGGAGAGACGGAGGCAGGAAGAGCTTTCATAAAAGCATCAAAAAGGGTGAAAATTAACAGGCAATTGTTTAACTGTCCTAAAAAGTAGAGAATACAGACACAGCCCACGTGTCCTGATTTTCAATATCTATTTCCTCATTTTGTTAACGGCAGTACCAAGTGCTTAGTAAAAGCCTTTTGTTGTTGGGAAGAAGGTGGGTAGAGACTGGCCAAGTGATGGATACCTTGTAGAAAAAGACCTAGATAACATGGTGCAGGCTGTATCTGGTGGTAAATATTTGAACAAATCCCATCTGCGTGGCACTGAAGGGTAGGAGCGAGCTCTTCCTCTCTGGGCAGGCCTCTAGCATCTCTTCAATGCACGTTTTAGCAGCCAGAATCTGCTTTTAGTCACCTGTGTGACATTTGATGTGTTAGGATGCTGAATTTTGTCCTGATCCTGATAGTTCCTGTCACACAGCAGCTGCTGGTGGCAGCTGGCCGGCATCAGCAGCCCAGCCCTGCTGCCCAGAGCAAAGCTAGCAGAGTATGGAGATGATTGACCCCAGTGAGGTGCCACAGGGCTCTCCAGCTTGGGACTGTCCCCAAGACAGAGATGGGACGTTTGGCTGACTGTCGCTCCTTGACAACGTATGCCTACCGCAGAGGAACAGCTTCCTGCTTTGTGAAGTCCTTTGTATTGCAAGTGCCGGTCCCCAAAGCACCAGCTAGCTCCCCTTGAGCGTGTGAAAGGGGATGGTGCACAGAGCTGCCCAAGAAAAGTGAGAGCTTTTTCCCTGACAAAGGGTACAACTGGTGTGGACCTTGCACATCCACACTGGCGTGTCCTGGACACCACCACTGTGTAAGGAGTTGTGGGAGGTGGGTAGGAAGCTACTCCCTCACCCTATATGCCCATGCACAGTCTTGCAGTTCCCTGCAGCAGTTGGGCAGAGGGGTGGGGAGCAGGATGACTGCTGAAAGAATGGGATTTGCAGAGTTTAGGGACCTGAGTTAGGACCTCTCCTGGATCTGCAGCCTGCCTTGGTCATCTAAAGCTGGAGCGCTGGGCAGCGGTGTGGTCAGGTGAACCCACCTGTGTAGGAGAAGCTGTTGAGGACCAGACCTCTCACCGACTTCGCTGGAAAGGCAATTCTTACTGGCTATTTTGCACTTGAAATTCTGCACTGAGATGGGTATTTTCCAGGAGCTGCTACAAAATAACTTCTCACCAATGGCCCAGCAACCAAAGATCTATTCTTGCATCCTGACAACTTCAATGTGTTTCCAGAGCAGTTTTGCTGCCACCGGTTCCTTACGGCAGTTTTGCCCAGCACAGTTGAAAAGAAAAACATTCATTGTGCCCTGAGGGAAATGAAGTGTGGAAGTCCCGTTATCACTGACAGAAGTTTTGCCTCTAATTCCCCATCTGCTCTTCTGAATGCTAACCTACAGTATTGGCTTAAATGATAAATAGGGATTCCAAATAGAAAACAACAAAATATTAGTTAGATAGGCTTGTGGTGTCTGCAAAAATGTGGTGTGGGCACTCATATTTCAAGAAAGGGAAGTTATAGGACAAAATAATGTTGTTGTGTTATGTGGATTGAGGGGAAATGGTAGCACAGAATAAGATGAAGTAATGGGTCAAAAACAGATTTATTTACTTTTTTGATCTTTAATCCATATGGGATCCTGCACAGCTCCTCCTTCCTATTCTTGCTGTTATTTGTGTTTAGCAGCACACGAGGTAAGAAATCTGAGAAGAGAGTAATAATGTGATGCATAGCGTTAACTCGCTGGTTTTGGAAATATCCATTTATCTTGGTTAAGTGAAAGCTTAGCCCAAGTACTAAGCCAAGTAATCATGATTAGGGAGAGAAAAAGACATTCACCTCCTTGGAAACTCAATACTCTTCAACAGTAATAGCACTGCAGTGACATTGTTCGAAGCTGGACGCTTGCTGTAATTAATATAGATTATTGCCATATGAGGAATGGAAGCTTCTGTGCCTGCTCCTACCACTGTTTTCATTTTGAGACCAGTTATGAGACCAAAATACATCAGGGTTTTGTTTCATGGACATGCTCGCTTCACTGTTCAGAGTGCTCCGCTGGCCTCAGAGGACCACAGAGATTTTGTTCGCTTTTGTTGGTTCAAATCTGTGTAGAGGGCATATGTACACTGTTCTCTCTTATGAAGACTTTGCTTTTGTTCTTTCTCATTATCTTTTTTCCTGACTCTCAAGAAAAACTGGTTTTATGCTAAAAAAGTATATTACAAGAATGCCTCTATAAAGAGATCTACGAGCTCTCAAGCTATTGGTTTTCTAAGGAGGCTAAATCTGCATCTGTATCATCCACTGAACACATCCACAAAGGAGGTGGTTTAGTGTTTACACTGATTTTTGACCTAGTAGACTCATCAGGCTCATCTCCGTGGTCATTTGACTCATTGACTCCACCAGATTTCCCATGCACTTCATACACTACTTCTGTAGATTTCATTACTACTTTCTGCAATATGCAGATGTTCCTACTCTCTCTCATGTGTGCACATCACTATTATCTTTTCTGTTGTGTTCCCTGTCTTTCTAATACTCTGCCTTATTGTAACCCACTTCATTTCTAACTTTCTCCTAGTCTTGCTCATCAGGGTGGATTTGATCTGTGCCCTAACTACGAATGAATCCATTAGAAACGCTTCCTTCTTCTTATGCTGGTAATTGCTCTCTGGGGCATGCACCTTCCCTGTAGGAATTAGGATTTTGCATTGTTTTTCCAGTCAGGCAGTAGATTTCTATCTCTAGTATGTGACTTGGAAATCCTTACCAATAGGCAAAGCAAACACAGAGCTCCAGAGACCACATGCATGAGTTCAGCGGTCCACAGAGACGTAGCTGTATTGTACACAACTTAGATTCAGTAGCCAATAGGCGGCTGCCTTTACAGAATTGCATTTTAAAAAAAATAAGGACACTTAAAATATTCAATTCTGTGAAAATTACAGGAAATTTATGCATGAAAAAAAGTATTTCCAGTGCTTTTCTACAGCACTTGGGTACAAAATTCTGTTTCATGAATTTGACATGACAATTGATCATATTCAACTAAGAGGGCTACAGATGGTGAAGTGTGTCCCGAAAGGATGAGGAGCCACTGCAGAGTGTTTACGCTGCAAAATCTACCCTTTTGTAATAACACAAAGAGTAAAAATGCTCATGAGATCTGAGCTGGGTGTTTGCTTTTACCACAGAGGTGCTTATTTCACAGCTCCATGCCTCAGTCATATCAATAGAATGGAGCAATTCGATCTGTCTTTCCCCATCAAGCCCCTTTCTTAGTTTTGAGGGAGGCAATTGATCTCTACCCAGTGCCTCTCATAACCAGGTTTCTGAGCTGATATGGTCGGTACTATTCATAACCTGTCTGTAGACATCCCTCTGCGTTTGGAGGTCCTCCAGCAGATCCAAGAGACTGGTCATGAGGGAAGCATGACTACCTGGCAGGTGGAGACCTGAGCTCATGCTCCTCTCATTCCTCCCATCTGGCGATCTCAGACATCTAGATTTCATCTAACTGTTCCTTGCGTATGCCAGCAGGTTTAATACGACGTCTTTGATTGACAGCCAGGGAAACTCAACCAGCACATAGTTAAGCAACTTGCTTGAGCTGCCAGGTCACACTGGCAGGGCTGATCCAGCACTCCTGGTCATCTTCTCTGGCCAATGTTTTGGACCAGATCTTTTCCTACCTTACCCGCACAACCCAGTGCAAAAGCGGTTGCCTGCAATGGCGAAGTAGCTTCACACCAATACCCAAAGCAGGAAGCCAACCTGCTTACTGGTAGAGCAGTGCGGTCTGGTGGACTTGAGCACTGGTCTGAACCAGGGATGAAGCCACTGAAAAGCTCTGTGCCTCAGTGTCACACCTGCACTTTTGCGGTAATAACAGACATCTCTGGGTAATGGCCTTTAGTAAGTGTGACATGTGAAACCTCAGCAGTGGGCTAGTATTCATGCTGACTGCCCACCCGTTAGCAGTGCAAACATTCGTCCAGCTGCAGTCTGCTAGATCCTCGTAAAAATTAACAAGCAGACTAAATGTAGACTGCTGTATTTTGCCACATAAAGTCAAACACCAGCTAAATTTGGGGAAGGGAGGAGGGAAAGGGGAGCAGAGAAAGCAGACCAAAGGAAACATAAGTTCTATTTATTTTTTAATCCCATCTCTTTTAGTGTCTGTGATGAGCGCTGTAACTAAAGGAATCTAACTGAATTAGAATTTCAATATGTCCTGAGCAGATTGGAGCTGTTTCCATTCATGAGCAGCACGTCCCAGCTGTAATTGCCTGCTTGCTTATCCACACAGCTCTTTACAGCTAATCCAAATGTGGACTCAAAAATAAATAGCGCCAGAGCATTCACTTCCCGCTGGGCAGTAGTTTTAGCTCGCCTCTGCCTTTGCTTTGTTCCGGCTGGTGCTCTCGATGGCACAGGGACTGACTCAAAGGAGATAAAAGATGATTGACCCGCTGAAGGAATTAGGTGGGAGAAAAACCGCTCCTGCCGTATCTGCCCTGCCTGTTTGTGCTTTTCCTCTGGGTGCTGCTTTGCATTTGTTTGTCTTTCTCTGTCCTCACCTCTCCCCCCAACTGCATTGCTAGTGTGATCTGCTCCTCCTTCGTGGCTTCCCCAAGGGCTGCTGGTGCCCGCCCTTATCTCCAGCAGTGCATCACCCTTCTCCCCTCTGCGCTCCCACTTGCAAACACACCATCAGGGTTTTAGCACTGCTTTCCTGAAATGAAATACTCTCTTCAGGGATATTTAAAAGCTGTGTACTTCTCAGGTCGGGTCTTCTCTGGAGGGGTGTAAAGCTGAGGCACAGCTGCACAAAGCTGGAGCTGGAGAGGATGTCCCCGCGGATGGGACTTGGCGCTTCCCCAAAGCAAGGCTCTGCCTTTTCTCTCCGACATGGCAATCTGCATATATCTTGGCTCTCCTCCCTCCTTGCTGAGTTAAAGTGGTTGTTCACCATCTCTTAGGCTATTTTCTCCACTACATCCACCACAGACTTCCTGGGAGACTTTGGCCAAGTCTCAGCAGCCTCTGTGCTTCTGTTCATCACCTGTAAAACAGCAATGGCAACACCCTGTTGCTTTACAGTTTGGGGTATAAATCCCAGGGCCCTGAGATGACAGTGGTGCAGGGACAGATGAGTTGAGTCAGAAGGCACTTCACTTCAGCATAGTCAGAGATGTCCGGCTCCCACTGTGCAACCAATTATTCTTAAAAATAGTCTTTTTAGTATCCAAAAGAGCCTCCTCTAAGATCTGATCAAGTGGGTGCCCATGAAATCTCAGCTAGGGGGAAGGTCACTCCCTCTTAATGACCATTAAAGAGACTGACTTCAGCATGGAGCTAGAGCTGGGAACATCTCCCCACCCTGGGAGTGGAGGAGCAATGCAGCAGTGACCCTCCACTTCATCTCCTTTCCCTCACCCTCTCTCCATTTCCCACTGGGTTTATCATGGCATGGTGGCAAGACACAGAGCATCTTCACTGCCACCCGCATGCTTGTAGCCAGCCAGCCTGGTCCATGGCCATATACCTCTTCTAGTGCAGTGCAGCACGCAAGATGATGTATCCCTCTGCAATTACAGAGAATTGTGCTAAGATTTAAAAGACAGCATCAAGTGAAGGAGTGCGGCATTTTCATTGCCTTCATTCTCACCCCCAGGATCCTTCCTCACCAGTGTAATGCTACCTGGTGTTTGGCAGAGCAGGTCTCCCAGTAAAACTCTCTTGTATCAACTGACTAGGGGCATGTTGTGGGGGGGTGACACAGCACTTGCCACTGCTGCAACTCTTCCCAAAGCCAGCCCATTTCACAGGCAGATTGTGCCCTTCTCCAAAGCCAAAGAGCAGCTGAGACGATGAATATAGTGCTTGTCCAGTGTGTCACTTGCTACGTAAATTCAAATTCAGCACAGAAAGCTAAAAATGTTTGCAGAGTCCTGACAGGCGAAGGGGACAATTATCCTCAGCTGTTCCTCACAAATGTTGATCCCCAGCAACTGCAATGTGCCAAGAAAGACATTGCCTCGTGCTTGGATTGCAAACTCACCAACACCAAAACATGAGGATGATAATAAGGGCTGGCTCTTCACTAGATGCTCTGCTACCTGGAGATGGCCTGAAACTATCCTCTGCCAGGTACAGTGATGGGACTAGCACCTCCCTTGCACAGATGAGGAAGCTGAGACCAGAGTGTCAGACTGCTCCGAGGTGACCAGAAGGTCACCAAAGAAGAGAAGTTGTGACTATCTTGCTTGTGATGACAGACAGTAACTGCCTCCTTTGTAGTTGACCTGGGAACACAAGAATTTCTTTAAAAACTTGTCATTTCAATCAGATAAGACAGAATAATTAAGATTAACACAGTGCAGTCATGGTGAGCGAAATAAGTTGTCATGAGTATACTAATGTATATGAAGAGGCATTGGGGGAAAAAAAAAAAAAGAAAAGAAAGAGTGGAGAAGGAAGTTAAAGTTTAAAAGATTGGGAAGAATAAAGACTATAAAGTCTATAGCCGTGCTGTGTGGGCTACTTAGATTCGTACCAGGCAGGTAGCTCTTGGGAAAGAGGAAGCCTAGGGGTGACAGGCATCATTAAATAGCAAGGCTTGAAAGTTTTTTTCAAAACACAGAAAGCCAGCACTGGAGAAAAAAACGTCATGAGATTAAAACCTGGAAGATTTAGAGGTTACATTGGAATATTTCATTTTGAAGTGTGAACGTATTGCATGTTGTCACGTAGCAAAGAGGTATGGATACTTCAGCCTTTCTGAGTATCTCTCTTACTCCGGTATATACTGGGGAGAGGGATTAACAATCATAAAGATGTCTTGAAGTTAAAAGAAATTTTGCCTTTGAAAACAAAACCAAATGCCATTCTGTTCCACACTCAGCTAAGCTGTATCCCCGTGTGATGGCTTCATTTGTCACTGGCAGCCCCCTTCTCTTCCTCTTAGACATGCCTGTATCATGGGACCCCAGCAAGACTGCTCTGGGTCCAGGGTGTCTCCCTCATTCATCTCAAAAACTAAATGGAGAGCTCAGCTCTGAGCTCTGGGGAGATTTAGGAGAAGGGCCAGTAATAGAGGTGAGCTCATTAATGAAGCCTCATTAGCCATCAGTCTTTCTAAACTCTTGTCAGTACATTAACACCAGCTGCCTATTGCCCATATTTCCCTTGCCATCATGAGGAACCCCAAATTCAAGGTCATCTGCCAGTTGGATTAGTCAATTAGTACAGCCAGAGTTCCTGAGATGCTCCAAAGAGAACAGTTATTTATGTCACTCTGTCCTGCACCGTGCCCATTAGCTTTCACGCAGGATGGCAAAGTCTGGTCATGAGGCGGAAATACACCGTTTGATATTGTTGTTGCTGCTTCACAATTTAGCGTTGCTGCTGCCAGAGCATTAAAGGTTCCCTAAGTGGTAATTTTGCATCTGGAAATGCAGATGCATTTCTTTTATGAATTAGCTTATTGCTGTTCTTCTTGGTCCATGCTTGCTGGTCTTCTGTTACAGCTGCAGACAAGTGGAATTAGGGCAAGCAGATACTGTACTCAAATGGAGACCTGCAGGGAAAACATATTTTGACTACACAAGAAACAGCGCACTGTGAATTGTGTCAGAACAGGGGAATTACCAGCTAGGTGTTCACTTGGTTTCTGGTTTGCATCATCAGTGCTTGTGTGTGAAACCTCCTTTGATACATGTGTATTGGGGCTTTCATGTCACACCATGGCCATGGCCGCAGTGGGTCTCACTCAGATACCCCAGGCAGACACCTGCTCAGTTTTTACCACCCAGTTGGGTTTCTCCTCACCCTCTCCCTAGTGTAGCTCTACTTTCATCTACCCCTTCTTGCTGTCGTGGACCATACCTAGGAGTCAGAAATTTCAGGCACTGGTTTCAGTCCTGGCTCCAGCTCTTCAATTCTTTCAATACCAGCTCTAGAGAACTCCCCTGGATCATCTCCTGAATCAAATAGGAACATCTTAATTTAGTAGTTACCTTAATTTATCTTAGTTTTAGTAGTTACCTTAATTTAGTAGTTACTACTCTGCCTGGGAAACTCTTCCATGCACTAAGGCACCTGAATGCCAGGCTACACTTCACATCAGCAATTCCACAGGCCATTTTATTTGTTCTTCCATCCTTCATCACACAATATTTCTCCCTGTTTTCTGGCTTAGAAAAGCCATAGGAAAACATACTGTCATCAGACATAGGCATGGGTAAGACTTCTTGGGGCATAAAGCCTAACTGTCCATATTCAGTAAATTCACCCCAAAGCATACCACCATCCCCTTGCAGTCTGCCTTGGATTCCTGGTTTCAGCCTCTTCCTTTTCCCATGGGCAATGGTGGGTGGGACCACCCCCAAAAGAAACGTCTTCAGCCATGAGAGAGACCAAATATGTCCCATCACTCTACAGCAGCCACCCTGTCTGTCCAAGAACTGGCACTGACTGCTGTGTTGTGACACGGAGAGACGTTAAAATATGGACTGGCAGGAAAACCCCAGGGCTCACAGGGAACTGCCTTGGGGTTCAAATGAATCCTCTAGCTGGGAAATACTGGGATGAAGCATCCAGAGCATTTGGCAGCGTGGATGGTGCAGGATCTGGGTGTATTCAAACAAAGCTTAAGAGGTGGGTTATTGTATCTTTAGGTGAATGTTTAGCTTTTGTTGGCTTTTGATGACTCAGGGTGTCTTTTATGAGACAAATTAATGCAAGTGCTACTCTTTTTACAGTGGCCACATTGCCCAGGAAATGAAATGCCATAAGGGGACCAGAGCTCATTAGTCTGTTCCCATAAAAGGTTCTCCAAGGTCCCAAAAACCCTATGATTAACATAAACATAGACAGAGGCAATTACAAATAAACACACATATAAAATCCAGTTTTCCATCTAAAAACATGGTCTGCAATATCCTTCTTTCACAAATGTGGTGACCTAGAGGTAAGAGACATCTCATACCAAATGTGACATAAACCAAAGCCTGAGGAAGGAAAGCAGCCAGACCAGGGTGGAAGTGAGGACAGCAGAGCATGTAATATAGGTACCAAGGTACCAGCTAAGGATTTTGAGATTCACCCTCAGAATTACATCTTTTATGGAGCAATTTGAAGCAAATGCTGCCCCATTGTGTTTTCTTCACACTACACTCCTCTCTCAGGTGGTTGCTGTTGGGTAGACGTGTTGATGCTCTTTAGGGCGGGGTGAAGTAGTTCAAATCTTATAAAAATTACCTCAAGTCTTCGTCTTGCAATGGCTGAAAAAGTGGAAACCTTGTCAGGTTTTCTAGTGCATCCCAAAAAATTCACCAGAAGGTAATGTTCAAGAAGAGAATTGAGAACAGGGGAAGATGAGATGAGCATCATGGGCCCTCAGAGCGGCTCCTTGGCCAGTGCAGAGCAGCGAACTGCCCTGGGCACAGACATACAAGTATTCGTGGGAGATTGTAAAGGTTTTATTCTGCATTTATTCAGAATAAACTCAAACACCAAGAACGAAGCGTGTTGTGTACAAACCAGAGTGTGGCCTCCTTGCCTGTCTCTGTGGAAACTGTGCTGAGAAACACTGTGTTGATGCCACACTGGGAAAATAATGAAGGAGGCAGCAACATTCAGGCAAAGTCCAGCAGAAAGTGCAGATTCCAACCCAGCATCCTGATTCCAGCAAAAGTCCCATCAAGTACAGCAGTTTGCTAGTAACGTGCCCTATAGGAATATCCCCTACAGACTCCTGATAGTCAAAAAGCAGCTTGAAGGCCCTCTACTAAACTGATTTTAACAGGTATTGTCATGACTTTAGGTCCTCCGTCTGTTCAAGCAATAGCATATTCCACTTTTACTCTAAATGTTAGGCTGACATCCTGCAGTAATGAGTTTCACAGGCTGATTACTTGTTGCATGACGAAAATACGTTGCCAACAGCTGACTCAGAAAGACAATGGGCAAAAAAAAAACCAACTAGTGCTTCTTGTCTTCTCTGAAAAGACATAAGGGACAGGGAAGGAATGGGGTTCATAGTCCTGCCTTTGGATTAACTTCGGGGAGGAGAAAGGCATGGAAGTTTACTGTCTGACCTGGTGGAGCAGGACATGGTCATGTAGGTTGTAACCATTCTAGGTTACAAGTCCTCCAAAGGCCTTCAAAGGAGGGTCTGGGGGGGGAGTTTGTGTTGTTATTGTTCTGCAAAAGGCTCTTACCTTACAGCTAACCCCACCTAAAGGAAACATGAACTTTAACTGTTTATGTCTGAACTCTGCTGTGATGTCATCAGTGTAACAATTTTACACAAAATTAGATGTGCAATTGTGTGTTAAATAGTGACGGTTAGCTTGGATTGCCCAACTAATGAAGCAGGCAGCATTAATGCTATCACATATGGACTGCTCCAGGGCACTGGCACTATAAGGGAGTCTGAAATCACTCTGACTCTGGGGGGAAGAAAGACACCCCTTTTCCTCCACTGGCATCCCCTTGCTGGGACAGACCCCTCTCTCCCAGCTCTTGCCCCAGCAGTGCTCCTGCAACTTGCTCTGGAGCTTGTGAACCTGCCTCCCTGCCCAGGCAGTCCTGGCCAGGTGTCCCTGTTGACTCAGACAGGCAGCAGAATCTGCTGATCACCTCTAATGCATGCCCAAGTTTTGCTTAATTAAGAACAGACTCTCTAATAGCATTCACCACCATCTCCTGACTTCTCTGGGACCACTTAGGCTGTGGCAGCACAGCCAGCCAGGCTTTCTTGCCATGCAGCTCACCTATGACATACTAAAGGGTGCAGTGGCGCATATAGATATATATATAATTTTATTTTCCAGCATTAAGGGCCTCAGCCCGGGACAGGTCTCAGTCCAATACCCAATGTGGCCTCCAGGCCCTTGGATTGTCACTCCAAGCCCTCCTGTATCGCTCGATGCAGAAACACCAGCGCATTCGGCGCAGGCTTGGCCGTTGCTGTTGTGCTCTCTGGGGTAGTGTCGGCACAATCTTACATATCAGAGTGAGGATTAGACCCAAGGTCCTGCAACCCAAATTTCTGGCCACGGTCACTATAAAAACACTTCTTAGTCGGTGGCTGTATTGATTAGATCCTGGTAGATGCTATCTGACCTAAACTACAGTTATTTCAGGGACGAAGTGCCTCTTCTTATTGCTTAATCCCCAATACTTAACTACAGTGGTTGTAAGGAAAGAAAATATTCTTTGGCACTCAGAGCTGCAGTGATGACCACAGAGTCAGGGGAAGGGCTGGGGGAGATTTGCATCCTTCTGCCTCCCTTCTCTTGGGCCACCTTCTTGTCCAATTCGCTGTGCATGAAAGCAGCACAAAAGCTTTGTCAGATAGTACCGTCTGTCATTTCAAGCAATGAAAGCCCCAGTCCTGAGCCAGCGTCTCTCAGCATCTCAGCGACAGGGAGCAGCAGGATCCCAGCAGGGAGGAGGTGATGGGGTCACCAGTTTGGCCAGTTTGCCCAGTTTGTGAGTTTGGCCTGGGTCTGTGCCACGGACCCTGTGGTGGGGCTCTGGGCTGACTCCAGATGGAGAGCCTGGTCCCTTGGCACCCATCAGCCTGTCTGCATACAGATGGATTTTGGCTCCCGTCCATGTCAGTCTTCCCCTGCATCCACCTCTACAGGATTTAAGTATTCTCTCAGGTTCACCACTATGCAAATATTGAAATTAGCCCTTTGCATGATTATGTAGATAGTGACATTACAGACTTTTTCAGGTGAGGAGCACTGAGGAATTCACGTGCCTTCTCTGCTGACAGCATTGACAGCCAGGTTTACTTTTCAGTGGGCTAAAGAATGGCCCCCAGCATATGAAAAACTTCAGCATTAAAATATTTGGTATCTGGAATATTTCTTTTTTTCTTAAGCTTTTCTCTGAATGCAGTAAAAGCACAAAGTGCTGTGCCATGAAATAATGCAAAATACAGCCCTCACCGATTCTCAGAGATCGAGATTTTAACTGCGCCTGGCTAAGACCAGGAGCAGATTAGGAGGAGCTACGAGGGGACTTGTAGGCCCACTAGCAGGTCCACTACAGTGTATGCTTCCAGCTTCGCAATGAAGTTACCACCTGGAAACATCACATTTAGTTGATGTAGGGTAACCAAAATGTCCTAGGAATAGCATAGATACAGTGAGTGTGCCTTGAATTAGGGCAAGAGGGCAGCAGCACTTCTTGAGATCCTTTCAACTCTGTATTTCTCATTCTATGGGATGTAATTGCAGTATAGGGCTCAAATTCAGTCCTTAAAATGAAACTCCTCACACTTTTACCCTCTTCAGAAGAGCCTGAGAGAAGGCAGCAGGCCTCATTCCCTGCTGTGAGACAAAGAAGCCCCTGGGCAGGAATCTAACCAGTCTGGCCAAATGGCCTCGGAACAGTAATTTCTCTGTGGGAAAAGACATTTTTGTCACATCAGTTACATTTCCACAAAATGCCACATTTACGTCTCGTACTTGTGCCTCATTCAGACACGTTCTGTGAGAGCCTCATCGCACTGAGAGCTGCCATACAACCAATATGCTGTAATGAACATGTGTGCGCTTAAACAATAGACACTTTCTACCCCCAAAATACTGCCATAAGATCATTTGCTGCAGCTATTACTTTTTCTTAAACTACGGATGATTTCTTGTCCATGGTGCAAATCCTTTGCAGTGTGGAGCGTAGCTAAGCCTGATTAGCCAGGATCACATTTTACCAGTAGGGCTAATGAAATTTGTTCTTCATTCCCACGCGCCGATCTGTCATCCCCATTATTTTACATCTCACTTTGAGTTAACAAGTGGTCCACCTTCAGAGCACACTGGGCACGGCCACAGGGGATCTGGCACACTGGCTATAATATGGTCTGCCGCGTTGGATGGGCAGTGACAAAAATTATCCCTCTTCCCCCAGGTCCTTCCATCGTCCCACTGCAGCGAGCAAAGCCAACACTGGGCAACCCTCTAAAATGTTTATTTGGACCAGTGGCCGGAGCTCTACATCTTACAGACATGATGAGAAAAGGTAAATGGCATCTACGCTGATTGTCTCTTATGGGTTTGAATCTTTAGGAGTGTGGCCTGTAGCTTCCCATCAGTGGTGGCACTGAGGGGGGAGGAGGGATGCAAGGGGTGTCCCCCCTTGCCTCTCATCCCACCAGCTACTGCTCCACTGACAAGACGAGCCGATGAGTGCCATGGTTAATGTGCCGAGACAAAACAGAGTGGAGGGACAATGCCAGAGCCATGGCCAAAGTCTTCCTTGTTCCCAGGACATCGGCAGCACACCATGACCATCTCTGCACACACACATCGCACATCTGAAAGCACACTAATCCCCAGCCACAGGTTTGCAGCCCCAGCTCCAATGCCTGTGAAGCCTTTATGCCTTTTGCAGGTGTCCTGCTTCCAGCCACCAGCCCTCACCGCTCCTACAGTCCCCTCCAGACAGCACACGTGGTACCTCCTCTCCCCCAGCCAGATCATTGCCCTGTATAACTTTAACTCATCTGGATGATGCACCCAGCTGTCAGAGATGTTTTCTGTTTGTATGCATGCGTGTGTGAGGATGAGCATTTGCACAATGCATTGCACAGTGTCTGGGGGATGACAAGCAGCCCACCAGCCCACTTAAGTGGTGTTGTTGGAGGGAATAAGCTGAAGGAGATGGAGGAAGAAATGAGTTACTGGATCTCCCAGGGAGTTACACACAAGAGAAGGAAAGGTTTTAACTCTGCAGCACTCAGTTGGGAATGAAAGAAGTTAAATATCACCGGTGAAAGAACAATTGCCAGTAATGGTCAGACTCATCCTTCCTAAATCTCTCTCCTTTGTAGTGAGATTTGCTGGACAACTTGTCACAACTGGACACTTCTCCTCCCTTTCCTTTCCTTTCCTTTCCTTTCCTTTCCTTTCCTTTCCTTTCCTTTCCTTTCCTTTCCTTTCCTCTCTCTTTCTTTCCTTTCCTTTCCTTTCCTTTCCTTTCCTTTCCTTTCCTTTCCTTTCCTTTCCTTTCCTTTCCTTTCCTTTCCTTTCCTTTCCTTTCCTTTCCTTTCCTTTCCTTTCCTTTCCTTTCCTTTCCTTTCCTTTCCTTTCCTTTCCTTTCCTTTCCTTTCCTTTCCTTTCCTTTCCTTTCCTTTCCTTTCCTTTCCTTTCCTTTCCTTTCCTTTCCTTTCCTTTCCTTTCCTTTCCTTTCCTTTCCTTTCCTTTCCTTTCCTTTCCTTTCCTTTCCTTTCCTTTCCTTTCCTTTCCTTTCCTTTCCTTTCCTTTCCTTTCCTTTCCTTTCCTTTCCTTTCCTTTCCTTTCCTTTCCTTTCCTTTCCTTTCCTTTCCTTTCCTTTCCTTTCCTTTCCTTTCCTTTCCTTTCCTTTCCTTTCCTTTCCTTTCCTTTCCTTTCCTTTCCTTTCCTTTCCTTTCCTTTCCTTTCCTTTCCTTTCCTTTCCTTTCCTTTCCTTTCCTTTCCTTTCCTTTCCTTTCCTTTCCTTTCCTTTCCTTTCCTTTCCTTTCCTTTCCTTTCCTTTCCTTTCCTTTCCTTTCCTTTCCTTTCCTTTCCTTTCCTTTCCTCTCCTCTCCTTTCCTTTCTTCTCTCCTTCAGTTCCCCTTGCAGTCACTATTAAATGTAATCACAAAAAATCAGACTCCAGTGAAACAAAAACAGAGGTCGAAATATCTACAGTGCCAATTAGCAAAACACACTCTTCAGTTATCTAATGAGACATTACTGCTGGCATCTGCTTGGGAAAATGCACCCATGAGTTTAGGCAGGAGAGCTGCGCTCAGGACGACAAGTTTCTTTGGAGAATTGGCCCATTTGCTGAATTTTCTGCAAAGGCTGCATAGTTGTTCAGCTCTTTTGATAATCTGATCCCAAGCAGATATTTTGAAGGCACAAAGGCCAGCTTGGCAGCAGATTTCCATGGACTTTCGGTTGGAGCTGGTTATCTAACTGCCTCATGTACTTTTGTAAGTCTCCTCTTTAATTGAATTTTCCCCACGCTAATGTTCTTCTGCATTAAAACACTGTCATGGACAGGATGGTGCAAGGTTAGACCCTGGCAGTAGATATCTGCCCACACATTGGGCTGGCTGGAAGCCATGTACTCCTGATTAGCATCGTCTTCAGCTCACACCATGCCTTTCAGTGAGACTTACTAACTTGGGCTGAGCGCTGTGCTAAACCAGGCTCACCGGCATCTGGTCAGCTTAAACCCAGGGCAGAGCTTGCCCTGTCTGCCTGCAGAAATAGGGAGGTAGGGAGCGGTTTCTCTGTACTTACACACCATAGTAATTTCAGGTGGCTTTTCAAGCCTTCGGGTGGGTTTATTTCCCAGGTGGTCCTGTACAGCCATACAGAAGGAATTGTTCATACCCTGTGAGTGATTAAAATGTAGGAGGGAAAAGGAGGAAGAGAAAATGGAAATAGAAGAGTGCTGACCACAGCCTCAGGACTGCAGGAGAGAGGTGTGAACAGAGAACAAGTGTTGCTACTGGGAGAAACTCATCCGCCAGTGTCTGGCAGTGATTTTAACACATGTAAGGTCACCAGCAGCATCACTGTATCAAGCACGAGTGCATTCTAGAGAAATGGCTTCCCCTAAATGACCCTTTCCTAGGCATTTTTGTTCTTTAAACTTCAGGCAGGAAGATTGCCATGTGGAGCAGCAAACTTGTCACCTAACACATGCTATGACCACAGCCTTTGAGGGACTGCACCGCAATAATAACCTGTGCAGCAGTGGGTCACTTTCTGTGGAGGAATCACCTCCTCCTGGGTGGAAGGTATCTCTCAGACATCTCTTTTTTGCAGGATCAAGCCCAAAATGTATGTATTTCATTGGTGTTTTAGACACCCACTGTTGCCACTTTTTATACTTCAGAAACCTAGGCAAGCCCTTGGTCTTTCTCAGCTGTCAGTTAAGCTTTCCACAACATTGTAAGCTTGGAAAACCAAAGTACTGGTTTGGTTTGGTTTGGTTTGGTTTGGTTTGGTTTGGTTTGGTTTGGTGTGGCTTGGCTTGGCTTGGCTTGGCTTGGGGTGGTTCAGTTTGGTGGGGAAGAGGGAAGGAATGGAGTGAATGAAATCTGTTCGTATCAATAGGAATCCTTCTACAACCATCACTGAGACTTTTGTGAGAGCTCCAGAGAGATTTCCTGTAGCCATAGCTCTAATGACAAAAACTGTTGCAGCTAAATATACCCTGTAAAGAAAAATGTAAAGAAATTGGCTTGTGAGCAGAAAAGTTCCTGAGTTGGGAATTCTGCAGGTTTCTACAGGAGCATTTTTTGACCCTTGCATTCAAGGATTTCTGATATCAGTAAACACCTCAACATGAGGTAATTTGAGTGACATCTGCATAACAACCGTGATATCAGAGAAGTGAATGTGAATTCAAAGTCACTCTGAATAATTCAGGCAGGCAGGTATCCCCATCTGACAAGCCCCGTGACCGTGCAGTGCTGAAGGAGGCAGCATCTCCCTCAGTGCCACACCGTGGTCCATTGGCAAGGGAAGGGATTTGAGGGTAGGTAATTTGTGTTTATTTAAAGAAAAAAAAAAAAAGTAATTGCAGGTGCCTGGTTGTTCTAGATTTTCAGGGAGGAAACTCAATCCCCTTTGCAGCGCTCCTACATCTACCCATTTTGGAATAAAACAAGAACTATTGTACTAGGTGACAGAAAGCATTACTCTAGCCCCTCCTGCTCTTCGTGGCAGTGCCCAGTTACAAGACTTTGGCATATCAGACCATTCCTAATACATACCAACCCTCTAAAATGTTTATTTGGACCAGTGCCTGGAGCTCTACATCTTACAGCTGCGGAGCAGTCCTGTGACAGCAGAGCACAGAGCACAAGGGATGCATGTGGCATGCCTCGTCCTTCACATAACCAAGTGCTAAAAGGCCATGTCCCTCACAGTGGCAAAGAAAGGTCTTGGCTGCAGCAGATGTGAGCAACTCTCCAGAAGACGTAGAATTTCTTATTAAGGCCAGTAGGCTTAAACCCGTACTCTAATTCTCCTTGACCGTCCCAAGTTCAGGCTGACTAATGTAACCTGGGCTGCCTAATTTCGTAACACAGGTCCTCCCTGAGCCTGACCACATTGCGGAGGGATCCCCACACTGCGGCTGTGCAGAGAGATACGGAGAGGGAAATCTCCGTTTTGTCCCCAGCAAGCACGGTCACAGCCGAGATTTCCTCTCTGGCAGCTGAGCCCAGGCAGAGAAGCCAGCCTGTATCCTCTGAGCAGTTTGGCAAAAGGGACACAGAGATTTAGCAGGGGAGAACTTCAGTTTGGAAACAATCAGGAGAGCAAAGACTTTTTGTCCTTGGAGGCTTGCTTTCTATTAAGTGTCTTTGCACAGGGCAGAGAGATCTCATGTTCTGACAGCTGGGACTTCTTTAAAAACAAACAGCCCCCATCGGTGTCATATTTGGGGAGTTATCACAGGTAATCATAACTATTAGATGGAGTCACCGAGATGAGTAGTGTCTGGGATGCGGTGATCTGTACCTAAACACACAGCAGCAGTCAGCTAATTGTGGCTGTGGAGCCCTGGGATCCAAAATCAGCCAGCTAAGCACGGCGCTTTTCCAGCTCACTGAGCAGAAAGAGGTCCCTGGGCCGTGCCAAAGGTCCACACGTACACAAAATCCCCCCCACGGAGCAGCACACAGAGGTGTGCAGGCCACCACTGCTGCTCCAGCTTAGGAGATGCCGAGGCTGCTTCATTAGCAGCAAAATATTCTGCGTGCTGTATTGTGTCTCCCGAAACCAGGGCACTTGGGGGCAAAAACGTGAAGTCTGGTAATAGCAGATGTTCCCAGTATCATACAGAGCAAATTGGCACCTCCCCGGCGCAGACATGAGCGGGGAGGAGGAGGAGGAGGGACGGTTGCTCAGTGTGTCTCCCGGGCTGCGTCAGGACCCGGTGCGTCACACGCTGGCACGTGCCGTGTCACCGCACGCCTCGGCGTGTGTTACCAAACTGACTCCTGGCAGGGATTCAGGAGAAAAAAGCCCTCAGTGGGTGCGCCAGGCTACCACTTTTCTGTTCTTCAGGGCTTTAAATAACACATATTTGCAAAAGAACAACCCAACGACTGCTCCGAGCATGACCCCCAAGACAGAGCTTTATTTAACGTTATTTACCGTGGCAGGCGAGTGTGGGAGATCCGCCTGGCAGGCGGTCACTGCACACCGTGCCCTTTGCCAGTCACCTGCCAGATAGCTCATTTTTACAACATATCCTTCAGTCCAGCCTTTCTTACCTCTCATTGCACGTTCCTTGGCTCAAGGCCACATGGGAAGTATTTGTAACCATTCTCAATTAGCTATTTGTTTTTAAATTGTCCATTTGTATCCCTTTTATGTCCTAGCTGCTCCGGTGACAGTAGTGAGCGATTGCACTGTGTCTGTTTTATGTCTACACGCTGACATAAGTTACGCTGTGTGATCGGTTAATGTGCTGGAACTGCATGACAATCTCTGCCTTCCTGCCTGCTTCCATTTGGGACCAATGCAAATCCTAATAGCAGCTCTCAGAGTTAAATACAGTTTGATAAATAATAATAGAAAAGTAACGTTAGATTATTACTCTACATTACTTCTTTGAAGGCAATTGCATCTGCCAGTTCACAATATATTTTTTTCTCCCCAACGCCGGAGAAAAATTCGACAGACTGTATTACCATTTCATTTCCAGCTAGGAAAACATTGTCAAGCTTTCAAGGATGGTTTTGAAGAGAAACCACAGACATCTAAAGATGTAAATTACAGTAGGATGAAGAAACCTCAAAGGGTCTTAAGTATGGGAGACTATTGACTGCAGCATCATCTAAGCAAGATTTTTGCTATAAAACCCCATACCATATGTACTTTTCCTGGCCTTGACTCATCATCTAAATACAAATTCAATTCCAGTCTCAGGGAGTTTATGATTAAATCTATTTCCTTGTTTCTGCTGTGTTTCTGCTGTGTTTCTGTATGATTTTGCATCTGTCTTAACTCTATTTCTTTGTCCCTATTGATAAATGTAAGTTATATGGTTGGTCTGACACACCGTGCTTTTTCCCAAGGTTGAGTGAAGCTTGGTGGTTTCAGTTGAAATGAGTGGTGGGTTTGCTAGAGCCCAAAGTGATGTTCATGTTGCTCACCTGCCATTTTGCAGACAGTAGAAGAGGAACTTCTTCCACGTGTACTACTATGACCATGTTATGGTGGTGCCAGGGCTCAGAGGTGTGCGGTTCACATGCTTCGGGTGCTGCCTGGATGATTCAAAAGAACCGTAACAGAAAACACAGGAGATTTTGACCAGCCTCAGGTCTGTAAGTACATTTTAAACCCACAAAGTTTGAGTGTGTTTGAAATGTACTCAAATATTTCCTTCTTCACCATTGTGTCCTCATGACCCATTGAATCATCAAAGGCTCAGAGATGAAAGAAGGACTTATGGTTAGAAAATGCAAAGGACTCTCCGCTGAAGGGGGAATGGTTTGTTGTATTTTTTTTTTATTTTTTCTTTTTAATCCCAGAACAAATAGCTTTGGTGGATAATTTTCTGCAAGGGTTTTCACTGTAATGAGTAACTGGGCTTCCAGAAAGATATTTTATAAATAAAGTAAATAAACTCCCAATCAAAAACCCACAGAAATCAATTGCAAAATCCCCATAGTGTTTCATGAGCTTTGAGTCACACTCAAGGCAGAAAATTACCCAGACCTCTAGCCTGTAGGGAATCAAAAAAGAATGTGGTCCTTTCAGATAATTTTAGTGATGACTTTCTTCAGGCTGTTTTCTACATAAGACCTGTTACCATATTCAACTGAAGAAAAGACACCTCATGTACCTAAACATCTTCTAGTGGCCTAAGTTGGCATTGACAGGTCAAATTCACCTGTGGCATAATTCAAGTGAGCCAATGAAGCTGTACCAAAGAAGGATTTACTGAGCTGGCACAAGGGTCTAATCTTTATATTTGCTATAAGAGGTTTTTGCCTTTTCAGAAATGGCTGTAAGTTATTTTGGAGATGAGTAAGTTTCCACCAGGTCAGAGTGCCTCCGATGAAAAAGGACACCTGAGGACCCTTAAGCCTTCCTCTCCCACGAGATGGGTATGGAGGTGGAACTACCCACCCTGTAGAGGCTTCATTGATTAAATATGAACTTCACATAAGAATGTATTATTTTCAACCTCAGAAATATTTACCAAAAAATCAGGGATCACGATCTACTGGACAAAAGGAAAACAGTCACAGCCCTAAAAGCCGGAGAAGACCGAGCCATACTCCTCGGGCTGGCCATGATGGTGTGCTCTATCATGATGTACTTTCTCCTGGGAATCACCCTGCTGCGGTCTTACATGCAAAGGTAATTTCATGATGGTTACCCTGATCTCACGCTCTCTGCTTCAGCTGGCTTTGTGTGGCTTATTCTTTTGACTCTTTTTATTGAAGTTTTATAATTTTTCCTTTGGTCAACATAGGCCTGATTCTGCACTTCCTTACCCCAGTATAAATTAGGCATAACTACAGTGAAAGCAAGTTGAGTAATACCGGCATAAATGAGGGAAGAATTAGTTCCCTCTTTGACGAAATCTTGATCCATAGGCTTTAGAATTGCCACGGTTTAACACCGGTATAATATCCATACCAGCCGGTCGGCAGTCTGCTGAACCCTGTCAGCATCTCAGGGGCTGTTGCTGCAAAGCCCAAACTCAGGAGAAAACAGCAAAAAATATTTAGCAGCCTCGAGAAACAACGCACTTTCAAATGAAGAATGGAGAATTAATTTTGGAAAGAAATCAAACTGCTTTGTAGCATGTAGTTTTCCATGTAGGTTATTACTTTCATTTTAACAAGTGAAATCCTACTGAAATACAGTAATTTGCTGAAAGTGAAAGATCATCTTTCATCATTATTGCACTGCACTTAATTTTTCAGAGGCCTTCTCTGGCTTCCTTCTCTGCCACGGAGCAGAAAGTTTGGCCTGTGATTCATTAGCAGCATTTGAAATCAGTTTTCAAGCATGAGCCCTGTTTAAAATCCAGCCCAGACTGTAATAAGACTGTCAGCAATGTTTTTTCTGCCCTGATCAGTGGAGTTAGGAGAATGAAAAATGTGTGATCAGGGATCAAAACATTGGTCTGTCATGCCCAAAACCAGCCTGGGGCAGCGGCCAATACTTGGCACGTTTTGGCTTATCCACCACAGGCTGCTTCTTTCGGCATGTCAGATAAGTACCTACAATTAACTGGCACGAACATCCTTAATTATATTGGTGCACCTGCAGGAAAATATTCCTTCTTGACCCCGCAAAGATAAGGAAAAAGTACAATGCCTGAGGATGAACGGTACTGATTTGCAGCATCTTATTTGTGCAATAAAGGCATTTGTCGCTTTTGAAATCCAGGCAAAGTTTAGATTTTGAAAACAGAGAGCAAGACCTGTTAGGTATCCAAGAGCATTTGCTTTTCCAAATTGCTCTCGCAGACCTTTCAGCAATGTCAGGGTCAATTGCAGAGGCTGCTAAGGTCAAAATTGCTCATGTGGAAACTGTGTGAAAAATTGCCAGAAGATATCAAAGCACCTGTGAAGTATCAAATATTCCATCTCCACAAGTCTGTTGTAGGTAGGTGTTACTTTATTACCCCCTTGCATGAATAAAACAGCAGCCAGAAAGGTGAAAGTGAGGAGAAGACAACCCAGGAGTCTTCGCTGTCACTTCTCTTCGCACAGCCAGATCTCCTTAGGGGTTATTCTCCTTTACAGACAGCAATACCCCTCCAACAAAATACTGCCTGGGAGGGGAAAAAAATCCTTTCACTTGATTTCCCCACAGAAATCATAGCATAATTTAATATAAATGTAAACCAGAATAAACGAGCAGAATTACTGCCAAAGTAAAACACCAAGAGAATTAGTCAGAAATCTTTGATATCAGTTGCCGTGTAGGTTTGGTTGTGTAGGTTTGGCGAGGGGCAAGCAGACCCGCAGCCCGTTCACGGCGAGGGGTAGGACAGCCGCGCTGGGTGTGAGCTGAGGGGCTGCGCGGGGCTAAAGGGGAGCCCCGGGGGTGAAACCTTTCCCCGAGCCCGTGAAGGACTTTTCACAGGGCCCTCAGCGTGCCCTTCCCATTGCTCTCATCCCTAAGGAAAAGACAGCCATAGATTTTTAAATACGTGCAAGAATCCGAAGTGAAAATTGCCAGTGCACACCCAGTTTCCATCATTCCAGTTTTAGCCTCTGGTGAATCGGAGATAAGCTGAAGTCCTCCAGAACAATTACATCAGTTAACTTATGGAAAACTGAGCAAGCTGCCGCTAGAAAAAGCCTTTCCACAGGTGGATCTGCACGCAGTACCACTTCTGTGTGACTGTGTCTTCATCCGTATGAGTAAACGTACTGTTGTGCTCTCCCCAGGGCACGGCGCTCAGTTTTCTTCTCCTATTTCTCTGCTTTTTCCCTTTGATTTCAAATATACCTTCTCCAGACTAAAAGTTCCAGTTCCCTTTTCACTTGTACATAGACATAAGTGAATTGGGTATTTTTGTGCCCAAAGCACAAACTTTGGGTACTACAGAATAATATACACTGTGACGTGTGGCACGAAAAAGTCCAGCCTTTGCTTGAAGCCCTGCAACATGCACCATCTCCTACAAGATGCCCCCTGGTACATCTCTGATGGAAAGCCCGAGCTGCGTTTAGCACTTATTGCCCATTTTTGCCATGCTCTAACGTCTCTTCTTTTCCCGCTTAGTGTCTGGACAGAAGAGGCTCAGTGCTCGCTTCTCAATGCATCCATCACAGAAACCTTCAACTGCTCGTTTAGCTGCGGTCCAGACTGCTGGAAAATCTCTCAGTACCCCTGCCTTCAGGTGTACGTTAATCTCACCTCTTCTGGCCAGAAGCTTCTGCTCTACCACACCGAGGAAACAATGAAAATTAATTCTGAGGTAGGAGCACAGAATAAAATTTCTTCCTAAATGGGTTTCTGGAGGGCTGCTCACCTTGTTATACTCATTCCTTGCTTTAGAGCAATGCAAGGCTTCCAGCTCCTGCTTCCCTGGCAAATACAGCGCAGAGAAAGCAGAAATCAGCACACAAACTGAGCTCGCACCTCTGAAGGGGGCAGGTTTTTGGCCCCCTCCCACGCAGGGAGCACAGCCCGTCCCACGTGGAGCAGTGGTCCCAGAGGCTGGGGTCTCCCTCCTCCCTGACCAGCACAAGCAGTTCTTCACAGGCACAGGCTGGCGCTGAGCCCTTGTCACACTGATATTGTCGTGGAGCTGTGGACAAGCCACTTCCCACCCAGGTATGGCTCTGCACGACAGCAAACACCCCGAGCCACGTGCACGAGTATCTGCGGCGGTGAGAATAGGAATGGCCTTATTACTGCAGGGCCAGGCAAGGCGACAGGGCGAGATGAGAGCCCTGTGTCTAACAGCAGACATGTCTCCATCTCGATCTCTGGCGAGAAACTGCGCCCTGAGCATCTCCGCTGAGATCAGCTCCGCCGCTGGGGTCAAGGCACAGCACTTCCCCCTGCGGATGGTGCAAAGATGCTGAAAGTTTGCTGAGCAGGGACTGCCAAGATAAAAGCAGCAGCACAAAAATAAAAAACCTGGCTTTTGGTCACGGGTAAGCTAAGGAGTCAGCCCATCTTTCTTGCACAACTTTCCTGATTCCAGATATTGAACCAAAAAGATTGTTTTTAACAAATCTGCAGAAGAATTCCTCTCTCTGCTTCAGCAAGTACAAAATCCAGCGTAACTCCTTCCAGGTGGGATGGAGACAGCTCCTGTCTGGAGGCTATAACGAACGCAGCGGATGCACAGAAGGCATCTCCTCGCCGGCCCGCAGCCACAGCTGTGCGGCTGACGCAGTGCTGTACATCACACCCAGGCAAGCGACTGCCTCTTCGCAGGTGGCTGTTTGCTGCCTCCGCGTAGCAAGGCAGAATCGGACTAAGAAATATCCCTGTCCCCCCCTTCCCTTCTTCCCATCTACAGCACCTGGGTACCTAAGGCTGCAAGCGGCAGTGAGCCGGGATGCAGCGAAGTCATTAGACTTACAAATGCCAGATTTGCATTAATTACTTAGTTATCCAAGGTCACTGAACCCCAAACTGTGGGTGCTTGGCAAAGCACAGCCAGTAACAGCAGAGCCCCGGTTCAGGCTGCTGACAACATAACCTATTGTGTTTCTATTTATGGCAGCAGTTTGGTAGACCAAATTACTTCTGCATATTAAGATGAAGCGATATTAAAATTAGTCAAAGCACGGTGTGGTTGCACTGGGCCGGTTATTCTGCTGGATAATTAGCTGCTGTGGCTGAGAGATGAAGGCCCCTGGATGTGAGGTGTGAAAAGCAGAACAGTGCCCTCCTCTTCCCCTCTGCTTCCGTGTCGGCACGGCAAAGAGGCACTCGCCATCCGTGAAGCCTGCGGCAGGACAGACCCCACTTTCTGCTGGGGCAGAAGCGAGTACCATTGATGCTCATGCCGCAATTTGATTAAAACAGATCAGATCGGGCTCTGTGCTCCACTGGATTCAAATAAATCATGAGATTCAGCATAAATTTCCACATTCTGTTACTGATGATTTTTGCTTGCTGAAGTGGACTTTGAAATTCTTGCAGATGCCGCCTCCTCTTAATTTAACGTAGGCACAGTTAATACTTCTCCAGCCCAAGGTTGTTTTACAGGTTAAGCTCTGCTCTCGGGAGGATTCCTAGGTTTTCCTGACATGCTGCTGGCTATGTGACCTGAATCCAAATGCAGTTCTGAATGGAAGTTTGCAATGTCTATGAAATACCTGGTTTCTTGGGCCTGTCTGGGATCAGCAGAGACTCCAAGCTCAGATCAGCACAGCCCATCTCAGGTCCCTGGACCTGCGCTCCCTCTCCCCCGGCCGGAGAGCAGCCCCGTGCGGCGGGATGAGCAGCCCTGAGCATGGCTGGTTTTGTGATGCTCCAGCTGGGTGCTAGCTGTCTCTCTCCATCCACCTACTCAGATCTGTGTTTCCTATCCTTCTCTTTGCCAAATAAAAAATAAAAAAAAAAAAAAAAAAAATTAAAAAAAAAAATTAAAAAAAAAAAAAAAGCCAGCCCTGGCTCACTGAGCCCTGACATTACTGGGGATGTTGCAGAGCGTGGTGCTTGCCCTCCAAGGCCAACACCAGTGACCTTCAAAAGGTCAGCATCCCCCCGCCAAACTCTCTGCCTCGCTGAGCACTGCCGTGCACGCAGAGCAGCATCTGGAGCCCATCTCTCTCCTCTCCCCACCGGCTAGCACGGATGGAGCAAAATCAAAACGCACTTTCATTTTAAATACTGATTAATCTAGGAGACTTGCTGTCTAACCTAGCTGTCATCCCACAAGGTGCAGTAAGGAGTAGGTACAATTTATACTGCGATCTACACGTGCTGCTGCCTGTCTCCGGTGGGAATCAGTGGGAAGTAAATGGACACTAGTTGAGCTGCTTGAGTCTTTCCCAGAAAGGCACACGAGATTTTTTTTTTTATGGCTTTTCATTGCTCCTACTGTGCATACTTTATCTCTAGCCTTTAAGACAATCCCAGCCCCTCGTCAATGGTACAACTGTAGTGGCTTAAATGCTTCCACAGCTACACTTTCCTTTCTCAGCCGTCAGAGGCTGTTAAAGCCTCTGGGAGAGGTAATCGGCCGGTGTCCCCTTGTGCCTGGACCATGGAGGCAGGCTGTCACCCTGAGGAAGGGCTGCAGTAGTTAAAGCAGTTCTAGACACTCCATTTCAATCTCATACTATATCATTTTGATTCTTTTTGTGTCATCGGAGCTGCTGCTGATTTATACCCGTGCTCCATAAGTGAGATAACAAGCAGGCTTTAATCACCAGAATCACCGTTATGCCAGCTATAACTGCCCGAGACTCAGAAATGATGGGGGAATCTCACGGTTTCCCGCTGAAGGTTCAGGTATTTATAACCTGGGGAGGAGTTTGCCTGGTGCGGGGGGAGCAGTGATGTTTGGCCGCAGTTCCCAGCAGACCCATTTCTGGGCTGTTGCTGGGGCATTCAGTCAGGAATCAATATCAGGTCAACGCAGACACAAAGTTTCTCCTTCAGCCCTTGGTTCAAACCAGTTGCACTTTCCAAAAGAGGTGTAAATTGATGTCCTGACCACTCTCTCACAAAGATTGCCACAGCACATCTTATCAAAGTTTCCAAGCTCAGCATGACAGGGATGTAGCCCCCAACTGCAGATACATGACGAGAGCCATGTATTTCACTGCCCAGCCTGAAGAGGGGCCCTCTCTGGCAATAGGGTTGTCAGTGTAACTTCATTGTCTTAAATGAAACTGCCCCCAGCTTTCCCAGAGATACTGTGTGATCTCCATCCTTGGAGATATTCATAACTTGACTGTACACGTCCCTGAGCAACTCTGCACTGAGCAGGGCATTGGACTGGACGTGTCCGGAGGTGGTTCATACAGGCTACCTATCCGGTCCTCTTTAAATTAGAAAAGCTGGGCTGGAAATGTAATAACGATTTCTCTCCATAACTGTCTAGTATGTCCTACTTGTGATCAGATTGCGAGTAACACAAAAACCACTTTTCTCACGTTGTATCACAGAATCCTCACTTGAGGTAGAGAGCCAGACATTGTTTACTTTCAGATTTGCAGATTTCCAAGTGTTTGACAATGCAGAGGTGTAATAGAACAGCATAGATTTAGTAGCCTACATTCACAGGTACAGCGTAACAGTAGATATAAAATTCCCTGCCAGGCATTGGAGAAAACTAGAAATTTGATTAAGATCAAACCAAAGAAAACACTCAAAACATCCCATTATCCATGTCTACCTACTTGGTTGCCAATGAGCTGTGCAACATGGTAGACAGCAGCACGGCAGAGCCAGCCCTGTGCTATCCTTGGGATAATGCTGGGAAGCCAAGGAGCAGGAGGACACCTGGAACACCCCACAAACACAATGCACACATGGATTCCTTATGCTGAGGAGCTCCTCAAGGCTGAGGCCAAGATGCCTCCAGGAGCTCAGGAGAACTGGACAAGGCACATGGCATATGGAGTGAAGGGGACCCATGTCTTGGAGAATGCATGGGAGACCATAGCCTGGAGAAAGACAGTTTCAGCACAAGAAGCCTGGCTGAGAGGCAAGGTAAATCAACCTGCCTTGCACAACTGCGTTTCCCAGCTTCATGGTCCCAGGTCCTCTTGGCACAGTCAGCCCAACCAGCCCGACACTGCTGGTGGCTCTGTGCCACCAGGTGTAGGAGGCAACACCTCAAGTTCTGCTTCAGCATTAGGTTTCCTTTGAGAATGCTTGGAAAATACTCGGTCTGGCAGGAAGTCAGACCTCCTCCTGCTGCACTCTTGGGACATTTCCACAGACATTGAGTCCAAGAATCTTTCATCATTTGGGCTTTTAAGTGCCTGCTGTTTTCTGTCAAGGGGGGAGGACTGGACTTTGACAAGAGTGGCGAAGTCCTCATTTAGTCTCCTTGCTCAGGAGAGTAACACCTGGGACTTTGAGAAACAAAAGCGTATGGCACCAAACTTACAAGAAAAGAAAATCTGAGCTGGAAATACTGCTGTTACAACAGTGATAGCACATAATTTAGTCAAAGAAAATGAGGTATGCTTCACAGAAATTTCCCCTACTTATTAGATTATGACCTATTAAAGAGTCATAGGCACTCGAAGAGGGCTTGCGGCTCTGGACATTTAAGACAAAGCTGGGCAGAGCACAAGAAAATATCCTGGAGGGAGCAGACCTGCACCAGCAGAAAGATGGATGAGATATTAGTGTCTGATATTTTCCATCTCTAATTTCTAGAGCTCTATGAAATATTCATAATGGCACTGCTGCCACGCTCTACCCTTAATGCTCCAGTCTGCTAACACCAGAGAATCTTTCTGCTGTGGTTCAAATCATATTCTGGCTAATGAACTTGCCAATGAATCAATCAAATCATGTTACGAGGTTAATCCTTTGATCATTATTAGGACTAGAGATTTGTCACATACATTACAAAAAGTCACAGCATAGTCATGAAAAAGAACCAAGGGATATTTATAAAATATATACATTAAAACAGTAATAATCAAAAGCCATGGGTCACATTATTTTAATCAAAACATCTTTTTTCCCTTGCAAAACTCACTTTCTGTCATTAAATTATCTGTAACTACTTTACATGCTTACCCAAGACAAGTAGGTTCGCAGGGAGCACGGCAGGGACCCACGATCACCCCATAACCTGGCTAGGTTTCCCCATACATTTTCAATGAGAAGTTAAGCAACAGATTTTCCCCCACTTTGAAGCATTTCTTGCCTGGGTAGGGAATTTAATCCAAATCCCGTGCAGGTGTAGAAATCCTTCAGGTGCGGAGGGGTGTGAGAAGAGAGCAGGGAGTGAGGTGCCATGGGCTGCTCCCATCAATCCTCTTCCAGACCAGCAGCAGCAACAGCAAATTCAGGCATTTCTGCTTTAGGTCAAAATTCAGATGCGGCTTCAATCCTTGTGTGTCTGCCCACCAGCCCACAGTATCTGTTTGTGAGGGATGGTCAGCACAGCCCAGGGCCACTGTACTGCATTTTCTGTGGAATATCTTCAATGTATGGACTCCATAAGCTATTTTTTTAATTCACTTGCCTTTAGTATTCTTTGGGAATGGTAGGTTGAAACTGCGTTAGATAGAGCCACCCCCAAATCTTCTTTTTTTATGTGATGGGAGCTGAAATTCAAGCAGCATCTTCAGAGAGAAGGAACTGTTGGACTTACTTTGGGGTCAAGAGCAAAAACAAGACTAAGAGCCATCCTGGTGGCCAGGCTGATCTTCAGCTAGAGGTTGAATGAAAGTCTTTTGGGTTGTCAGTAGGAACTGCATTTTCTCCTAGACTATCTATTTAGGCATTACCCCTAAGGGAAAATTTGTATAAAGGTCTCTCATCAGCCTTCTCCTCTGTGGGTGAACTCCTGTGCCCACTATAATCACTTTGATCCGATCCAAGTGAGATCTGAACTACCAGATTTGTATTTACAGAGAGTCAATTACCCATCTAACTGCGAGCATATGCGTGCCACTTAAGATGAAGAGGTACTTCATCAGTTCCATTTTTGCATGTGTAAATTAGCAATAATAATATATTCACCTATCTCACGAGGCCGCTGTGCAGATTAAAGCATTAATGTTTGTACAGCACTTGGAGGTTCTCCAATGGGAAATTCTGTAGATGTGCAAAATATTTTTTGTCTGTGATAAATTTATTATTAGCTTAATAGTATTCCACTCTTATTATGAAAAGCATAATCATCTTGAGATTTTCCTGCTTGCCACCTGAAAACAGACACCATATCTGGTTTGGAGATGCATTTTTCTCCCTCTAATTTCTTCCCAGTGTTCATACATACCCAAGTGCGGCAAGAACTATGAGGAATCCATGTCACTGGTGAACGTTGTGATGGAAAACTTTAGAAAGTACCAACGCTTCTCCTGCTTCTACGACCCCGAAGGTGTTCAGAAGAACGTGATACTAACCAAACTGTACAGCTCCAACGTGCTGTTCCACTCCCTCTTCTGGCCCACCTGCATGATGATCGGCGGGGTCGCCATCGTCGCAATGGTAAAGCTGACTCAATACCTTTCCCTCCTCTGTGAGAGAATCCAAAGGATCAACAGATAAAAACGAAAACTTCTCTGAGATTTAATTACAGCTAAAATACTGTTTTCTCATTCTTCACCAAAGAACCTTAAGTTTGTAATGTGCAAGTCTGTTATAAGTTCCTTACTATATTCTTATAAGTAGAGCAATAATGCAAAAGCTGTTCTATATGCAAACATGATGTTATTATTATGCAGACAACTGAAAAAAATAGTTTTGTGTTGACCGTCTATATGATCTTGGTTTTTGCTGAGACTCGTACTTCTTTCTTTTCTACAGCCAAGATAGGGCTCAGTGTGACCATTTGCCAAGCTTAGTCGATAGACATTTTCGGTGTAAAGGATTCTGGGGAAAATTCACTGCTGGACAAAGGGAAGCCAACCACTTGCGCATCACTGAGGTCTCGCCCCCGGCTCAGTCCATTCGAAGGATTTGTGGTGTTGCTTTTTTATTATTGTCTTCATGGGTAGGGGGGAAAGCATTGATTGGGGGATTTTTATGGTAAGATGGCACAAAAGGGACGTATTTTGAAGCCAGGATAAACATACAGTATTGTTAGCCTAAGTAGAACTTGGTGATGCTTTGTGTTTGCTCCCCCAGTTCAGAAGTAAATTTTACTCTCTGGTGTTTAAGGTCTTTTGGAAAACACTTTGGAGTTTTATTTTATTTAGTGCTATAATTTCCTTCTATCTTATCAGCATCATCTTTGTCACTTGCATAAGCTGTAGCCAAAAAACCAAAAATCACCTTGTTCCATTTTTCTATTCTAGTCTGAGCCCTATTGATGGAGATGGGACCAGAACACCTTATGTAAAGGTTTATTAGTCATTTGTCTTGTATTTGCTACCATATCACTGTAAAGAAAAAAAATAACACAATCAGCTATTTTTTCATTTTTTACTTCCAACTATTTTAGATTTTTTTACTTGATATATATATACAGATATATATAAAGAAAAAGCTATATTATATCTAGTTGTGTATTGGAACTTGATTATGGGAGTTTTTTTTTTCCTTTGTTTTTACCAACTGAAAAGTGAACAGTATAACTCATGTATTTATAACCTTCATCCTCGGATAATATCATAACATGGAGGAGCAGCACTGCAGGATCTTATCCAATATTCATGATGTTGTTTCAGTCAAAGGTCTCTGCTACTGTGACATCAGAATTGACAAAAATCTCATCCAATTCTATGGCTCTATTAACTGAATTGTTAGATAATCATCATAACACATCTGGAAATCTCTTGTGACCTTAACTCAGTATGCAGTGCCGGCTGACGTGAATTATGATTTAAAAGACCCAGGTGCAATGATTTATTGGAAAAACTGAGATTCTAAGATGTTGTCCTATCTGTCAAATATTTACCACAGGGATCTTGCCAGTATAATTTCATGCACACTACAGTCACGATTTCTGCATAATTTATTTTTATTCCCCCATAGAAAGGATTCCTTCTTGTGTTATATTTTAAAGACACCTCTCTCAGTTTCTCAGCCTGAAGGACAAACACAAGGCAGCTCCTGCAAGCACCCAGTGAGCTCACTCTCCAATAGCTCAAACAAACCATTTACAGGCCTATTCAAACCAAGAAACTAACTTTTTTCCCCTCTCAAAAAAGACTGCAAAGCAAGTATTCTGCCTAGTTCATCTATATATAAGTACCTTTCTGCAATGTAGCATTAAAAATTTCAAGATGTTACAAAACTTTACAAGTCATGCAAGTGTAACGTGAGCTGTAAAAAAATGAGTTCTCAGCAGTGAAAATGAACCTGCAATCTTGTAATCAGTAGTATAATTTTCTTTAGGTAAATAAATTCCTGGAGGGTGGGGGTATAATCAGGGTTCCAAAAATATGTAATAAAAAATATTAAATTAAATCTTCCAAATTTCAATATCTTCTGCCTTCAGGTCTGGCTTGTTTCATCAGACTTTTCTTTGTAGCTTTTATCACCAAGAAATGAGCAGTACTGACGCAACAGGGAATTCATAAAGGTTTGTTTGCAAAAATGTGGTTTTGATCATTCCATGGGAATTTGCAGAAACCACCAGCAGCAGATCTGGGCACCCTCAACATCAGTGGGAAGTGGAGTCACAAAGTCTTTGGTGGACTGACAGCAACCTTTATTCAACCACCTGTCCACCAGCAGAAAGTGTGACACTCCCAGTGCCAGCATGGATGGGGGGACAGATGGAGGGACAGATGGGGGACCCTCTGGTCTGCCCCCAGCCCCTCCACCACAGCACCCCACCTCCCCCCTGCACATCACCTGGTGCCCACGACAAGGGGCTCCAGATGCTCGTTATTCTTACAAAACCAAAGACAGCTCCCATGGTGCATCTCCATCCTTCACAAAGTTTCCCTTCAGGCAGGGAGGTTTGATCCATGTCCTGTGTTGCCATCCTCACGGATGTCCTTCCCCCATCTCCCTGCTGTCAGCTGGCCACCAATGCCCAGGGAAGGACCACATCACCAACTCGCATGATGCATGGCATCACCAAAGAGCTGTGGTGCCTTTTCCACACCGCTACTGACACTGATGTTGCCCATTTACATGACAATTTACATGGCCTGCCATGATGTAGCTCTTGGGTTGTGCATGTGACGTTTTTGGTGCCTGTTGTTTGTGCCCTTTGTTTCTGGTGCCAGGAAAGCTGATTGTTCCTGACATTTACACATCAAACACTGCTTTCAACATGTTGCGCCATAAACATTTCACCAGCGCTCCTGTGGGTGAAACATCTTGACGCTGTTGCAGTCTATAATCATTTTGTTGACATTAACAGAGAGATCTGTAGGATAGCAAAACAACTTGAGTAATTGTATGGAGTGAGGTAAAACAATAATTTTAAAGGGAATTATCCATCTGATGGCTGGCACAGTTAACCCCCTACTGAAGTGTTAGCATTGCAAACACAACTTTGACAACTCCTGCTGCCCCAAAGAGAGGTTAAGTTTCAGAAGGGATATTACCCTGTGCTATTTCTTTCTCTATTTCCATTTTAATATCCCTGCAAAAAGGAACTTATGTTCCTGTAGGCAGCACAAATTAATGAAAACTCATGGTAGTGAAATTAGGACTGGTCCTGACTCTTCCTGGCACAAACATTTCTCTTCTTGATGTCCCAGCTGGGCATTCAGGACAGCCACTAACAACCAGTGCCAAAAAAACCCACCCTGGAACAGGAAGGTGCAGTGTGGAAATGGCAGCACAGAATTCACGGGCATTACGAACCTATGAGAGGCACCCTTGTGGGATTTAAAGCATGCATAAGTATTCCAGGTGCCAAATTCACATGGCCTTTTAATAGTCATTATTTTCTTAATTAGATTATTTATGTCAGGTCTTATTTCTATTCTGGAACATCTAAATCTGAAGCTGAAGTGTGAACATCCCTGCTGTAATATGCTGAATCTTGGCACCTTGCAGACTTACTAAATGTCACCAGCTAGGACAGAGCTTATTCTGGTTTAGCTTTTCTAACTGAGGAGACATCATCTTATCTCACAAAAATGTATGCAGAGCACAAGCGTACCCAACTCCAGAGTGAGTTGGAGGTGAATACAGAAAGGAGAGCACACTCAGGAAACACAAGAGCCTGCACCTCTCTAGAAGACACAGGTGCAGTGATTGCAAATCTGAGGGACAAAAAAAAGGACTGAAGTCCAAAGGCAAAGCTGAGGATGCTGCTGGCTTCGCATCCTCATCACTAGCCAGAGTTAATGGAAGAAGCTGCTGAGAAAACTGGCTGGTGCAAGCCCGGTCCAGACTCCTGCATCTGACTACAAAAGCTGTGGCCTTACAGCAATACAGCTGTACTAGCATAACCTCTAACGGGAAGGGCAATTTCAAGGTAATACCACCTTAAAAACTGGTTAGGTAATTTCCCTTCTCATATAGTCGTGCCCTCATTAAAATAGCTGCAGTCATTCAAGTGGATTGAACCAACATCTTTGCAGCAATACAACTTTTTTTTCCCCTCCATAGACTCAGCATCTGAGCACAGTAGCATCAGCTCTCCATTAGCTGCTGTACTGCTCATCATCTATCAAAGATTTGGGAAAAAAACCCTCACTTTTCTGCTCCACTGAACACTTGTCACTTCCCAGCACTATTTTTTCAGAAAGAAACCACAGTTTGTGGTGTACCCAAACAGCTCACAACTCAATAGAAACTTTGCCAAATTGTTTTTGTTATGCAGAAAAAAGTGAAAAGCAGAGGTAAATATCAATTATTTTGTTTCGTGGTTTTGAAAACAAGATGTTTCCATTTTTGTTTGAATTGATGTTGCCTCTTAAAATCATGGGGTGGGGGTTAGATTTTTTTATTGGGAAAGCCTGAAAAAAATAAGTGTAATAGTTCTTTGTGATGTGAAACAAAACTATCAGCAATTGTTTGGTTCACCAAACATTTTGAACATGATTTTTTTTTTTTGAGGCTGAGCAGCAACACATTTCCTTTGTTCCATTTTTCTCACCCACTAGTGAAGTACAGAATCGGTCACACCACTGTAACCACCAGCAGCCCCAGCTGGGCTCCAGCCAGGCTTGAGTGATCATCATCTCATAGTAACCCTCAGTGATGTTCTCCAGGTAAAGCACAGCACCCATCTCAGTGTAACAGATACTAAGTTAGGAGGCACAGGGGAGGAAGAACAGAGGATTTATCCATTATCATCACCTATGTGGGGCAGCAGCCACCAAACATCAGCTCCTCTACCACAGGCAGATGATGTTGCTGCTCCAGGGAGCAGTTTGTGTGCAGGTACTCTGTGCACTTTAAACCAAACCAGCTTTTTTTTTTTTTTTTTTTTCACAAAATGGAGCAGTCAGGATATGCAATTCAATTGTCTGAGCTGTTGTAAATTGAGGACACTCATTCTAAAGTGCTCTGTAAACTCTACATGCCCACCAACACTAACGGATGGCCATTTCCAGGCAGAAGAGCAAATTACTCAAAAGATGAGCAGAGATGGGGAATCAGCTTTCTCATCTAAAACACACAGAAGGTTTGTTTACTTTGGAAGTTCAAGGTGAGAAGTAGAAGCATCTCCAGGCGTCGTCAGGCAGGTCAGATTTCGGGGAGCAGATATGTTCACCCCCTCTGGTATAGCAGAGCAAGATCAGCCCCTGCTATAGGTTGCAAAAAAGTGTTATGGTTATTTTTTTGAGGAGCATCCTCCATTTCTGAAGCATTATAGGGAAGAGTTCGAAAACTGCTGAAACATTCTTTTCACCACTCAGTTCACCCCAAGCTAGCTCCATTTAAATATGCCATTTTGTTAGATTAATTTGGCTTGGAAAAAATACACAAATAAAATTTGTACCTGAAACGGAGGGATCTGCCACTATCCCACTGAGCTCTTTATATTGACCCAACTGTTTGTTTTCAAGTTTTTCAGTTAGCAGAAAATTTTGAGGACTTCTTTTTCATCCCATGCACAGGATAGAAAAAACACAGCTAAAGTGTTATGGAACTGAAAACATCCTTCCCACAAAATTTAAGCTAAAATGTTCAAGAAAAGTTCTTCTAGGGTAGGGTTTCTAATATATCATGTAATAAACTATAAGAGGAAGGTGGGAGTTTTCATCATTGTCTCTCCTTGAAGTCTCCAATCTGGCTATTTTTTGCATAACTGCAATTACTATTCCATATTATAAAAGCACTTTTTAATACCCAGTCACCCACACACTTAACTCCAGATCACAAGCAAAGGCTCTCCCGTGCCAGAGGCTGCCCGGCAGCTCCGAGCCCAAAATCGGGTGGGCAAGAAGGAAGAGCAGCTTGAAACCCTTCCACACGGAAGGCACTTACAGTTTTAATGACCATGCACATCAGCTCTGTTGTATTCATCACGGACTAAGTAGGAAGCAAAGTGTGATGACTAAGCAGCAACACCTTAATCACTCCCCTTACAAGCAAGAGTTCAAAGCCATTAATACAGCAAGACAGCTGAACAATACAAACAGGAGTTTGTTAAAACTGCAGAAGGCTGCAAAACCCAACACAGCTAGAATCCTGGTGTAATTAGTTGTCACTTACCATATACGCTTAAAGACGGGTGGAAAAGCAAGTTAGTACCCACGGCAGCACATTTCCCACCACCGGCCGCTCTTCCCTCCCCAGCATATGGTAGCTCCTGTCCCGGCACAGAGGAGTTGCTGGGACTCAGCCTCCAAGTATTAAACTTTATCTCCCACCCAGCAGTGAAACATGGGCCAGGCAGCCTGTCCTGATGTGCTGTTCTGTAGTACGTGAACTGCCACAGGCAACTTCCAACAGTCCAATGTTTCTGTTAAACAGCTTCCAGGAAAGAGTGGGAAAGTAGACAGGGAAAGAGACAAACAGCAAACATAAATAAATGAGAGATTCTGCTTTTCTCAGGAGAAACGAGGATTGTCTGCTTCCACACAGGGTTTTCCCAGTGCACGAGCTGTTTGGGGGCCTCGCTCTGCACCGAGTGTTGCAGTCTGACGAGCTGGGACACGCCAGACAACCCCTGGTCTAGCTATCGCTGCCTCTCCTGCCCACAGACCTGTCCCTGCAGGAATGCCCAAAGGCAGGCCTGGGGCCACAGAACTCATGCAGGTGGCATGACCTCTTTGAGGTTTGCCCAGGATTTCATTTCATGGGCACAATGCATAGCGCTTCACAAATCTCTGCTTCCCAGGGAGTAGCTGCTTATTAGTCCCACCAAATCTGATGCTAAAAGTTTAGGGTTATTCAGTGTCAAAACCAAAAAACAAAGAAAAATTTCCAAGGAAAGAACACCCAGTCTGGACATCTGACCTTGGACCACTGAAATCAGCAGCCAAACCTCAGCTGATTTCAAATAAATCTGAATTCAAGAGCAGCCCAATGAGTGAATCAATGTAAAAAGCAAGTACTTTTTCCAGCAGCAAAGCTGCCCACACTTGTGCTCTCTGGAACTGCTCACTCACATTTGCTCATACCCAGGCTGGGACAGCATCATTAACTTACCAGCAATCTCCACGTCAAAAGGGTTTGTGTCAGGCGAACCTCAAAAAATATTGCAGAAGGTTGCAATGGAAACATTTCCAGCATGACTCTATTGACCTGAAAGTCCACCTTCTCCAGAGTCACTGGTGTTTTTTTCTCCTCTGTCACCAAAGAGAAGTTGAAGACAGACCTCCTCCACCATGGTACAGAGTAGACACATGGGATCAGCCACCTTTGAGACACGCTACATTACGGAGCACTGATATTCAGCTGCTTTGGGGATGAATATTTAACTGCTCAGGTCCTCTCACAGTACATCCCCATGGCAATCACCAGAGGCACCTTGATACATGGTCAGACCCAGGTCCCACCAGCTGGGTGAGGAGGGACTGCAAACCCCACACAGAGGGCAGCAGAAATGCTGGGCTGGGCTCAAGAGACAGCAGCACCTGGTGGCATCAGGGAAAGGACACCCCAGCACCTGGTAGGTAAGTGCCCTGAGCACAGGTCTGGTCAAATGAACAGGAGCCAAGTAAGAAGCTCTGATGGAGTTGGCTGTGGGTAGAGAATTTGCTCAGTCTTGTTGAAAAAAACCCTAATTTTCTGCTAATATTCCACCACACTTTTTCACTCATAACTCAAAGCATCATACGGAAGACACCAGGCAGAGCTATATCCAGGAGGCTTCCCTTGTGCTAAGGAGCACCAAAATTAGAACATCATTAGAGGGAATTCAGATCCTCACCTGTCAAAACCAGGTCTTTACATGATATCTCTGGCCAGCAGGTTAATCCTGAGACAGGAGCCAGAGGGGTACAGGGGATCCTGGACAGCTTTGAATACCTCTGCAGGTCTGCGTGCAGGAATTTGGGAGGCACTCGCTGCTCCTGATGTTCTGGTGTCCTGCCATTAGCTCTGTGCTGCTGAGCAGTCACCTTAAGGAGGAAAAACATCTGCAGTCCCAGGTTTCTGCTGCTGTCTCTGGCAGTCCTTCATCTCGAGCCAATAACATTCTGTCCGCAAATAGCAAATTAATGATCTAGGAAATTTGTTGTTCTCATACTCTTTCAGAGTCCCCTCCCACCTCTTCTGGCCTCTCTCCAGATGATGACTTGGCCATGCTGGTCAGCACATGCAGGAGAAGGAAAGCCAGAATACCATCCACTTCCCATCAGAGCCGTGTAAACTGGGTCAGCACTGACCCAAATTAAGACACTTGGGCAAGGAGGCCTTGGTGTCACCAGCCCTTTGATTTTGGTGCCAGTCATCACTATCAGCAGCTTGCTATGGACCCATTACTACAAATGACTCAGTGTCCCCAAAGGAAAGTGTGAGGAAGGAGCATCCAGGACTGTGTCACACAGCTGTTGGCCACTAACCCTTCTGCTGGGCTGAACCACATCCCCAGCCCCCAAAACCTGCTGCCCCATGCCTGAGATAACCCCCAAAGCTCTCACCTCATGCCAAGAGCGGGACAGGAGGTGGCAGTCCACCCCGGGCATGCCATCAGGCACACAGCACTAAGCCCCAAATAGCCACTTCATTTCTTCTGCATCTGGGGTGCAGACATCTTGGTGGTGATCCCTTACCTACAGTGGTTTGCAGGAGCTGGCTAGAGCATGGCAATGCTATAACCATCGCCCCAAGCTCAAGTCATCCCACTCACTGCAGAGGCTGTGCACGCACACCCATGGGTGGGCTTGTCCTTTCCATTATGTGACTGGAAATATGCACCTCCGTCCTTCCCTCGCATCGCCTCAGCCGTTTAACAAGTTAGCCTGACAATTACTTCCAGCCTTGCTTAAAAATCTCCTGTCCCGATGCTGTTAAATTATGTAGAACAAGATTATAATTACATCCTAAAAAACCCAAACTCTACACTTAAAAGAACATTCAGTGGCAAAAGCAAGCACTCAGAAGTTACAAAATGCCAGGAACAGAGCTGCCCGAACAGCCTCCACGCAGCGCCGCTTGTATATACGCATTATGATACAGGCTCTAACTATACAGTGATATACCATTTTCCACAGGACCCCTGGCCCTGCTCCAGAAAAATTATGTTTGGTTAAAGAGTCATTCTGTGACATCTTTTTTAACCCTCGTTGTTCAGTGTGCCTTACTGCACGGCTGCCAAATGCCGCTCTGCCAGCAGCACTGTTTGGCTCCTTCTCCAGGGCACAAAGCAGCTCCGTCCAGAGATGGCCACACAACCCCCGAGCAGCCCAGCTCAGAGGTGGACACCCACAAACACTCAGATTAAGCTGGCTTTCCGTGCATCATGCAAAGTTAGCTACAAGTCAGAGCAAGGATGGAAAATGGAGACACATCTGATGTCCTTCAGAGGACACTGCTGTGATGCCTGTCAGGGTGGTGAATATTATTTAAGGGAGGCTGATGGAGAGCCTTCCTTTCCTCAAAATCCTGCAGATCCTTTTCCTGCTCAACCCCACCAGCACTGCTGAAACTGTGGTGCTGGCGGAATGCAAACACTGGGCTCTGCTCTGAGGGGGGCACAGCCCAAGCAGGTCAGCTCCCTGCCACAACCAACCTGAAGGAAATGTTCTGACAGCTCCAGATTAATTGTTTTCAGACATTTCTGACCCTGGGATGGATGGTCAGTTTACCTTTATTTTAACTCCATAGAGTTAAAAACTCCAGAGTTAAAACTCTAGGAAAGTGCTGGAGGACAAAGCCCCCATCAGCTCCTCTTCAGTGCCCTGCACCAGGGTTGAATTTACCCCTTGGCTCTGGACACCTGCTGCCAGCTGGGCAGCATGTCCCCAAACCGCCCAGCACACCCCACAGCCAAAGGCATGGGCCAGTCCCCTCCACCAGCCCCACTCCAGAACCCCACCTGCCCTGACCCCCCCACCTCTCCTCAGAGAGGTCTGCAGCTTCTTTCAAGGCAGAGCAGAGGCAAAAGAATGAGACCAGCAAACAGACTTTCCCAGAAACGCCCGTCTCTGGCCATTCCCCAAATAAAATAAAAATCTATTGACCCAGACTTCGCAGCCACCATAGATCAAGTTCCTCCAGTTCATCCTGGCCTTACCCATACCTCAGGCCAAAGATCGGCGTGTTTGTGCACTTAAAGCAGAACTGGTCAAAAGGAGCCATCAGCCCCACTGCTACACCGAGTCCTGTTCCCCTCAGAAGATTCTTCCCAGAAAATCTCCACAATAACCCACGAGCATCCACCTGGATTTACCATCAGGCATCAGCCAGCAGCAGCCATGGCACACATCATATTCTAGCAAAATGTGGTGAAACATGATAAGGCAAAGCAACAATCAGGAGGAAATTAAGCAAAACTAATTGACCTACCTGGATTGTTTCAAAACTTTTTTTCCCCCTGGTGACTAACTGCTTCACAGAGAGCAGAGACAGTGTAACAGACTCGTTCCTCACCAGTCCTTGTTTCCAGTGTCTCCACCTTTTTTTCCTCTCAACATTTGGTTTCAATCTGGCAGAGTTCTGCTCAGTCACTCTAGGGGATCTCCAGCATATGAAATATAAAGAATTAATGCAATCTCAATGCATAACACATTTGCACTATGTGGCATCTCCTGTTTCTTGGGAAGCAAATAAGCATATTCAAGTTGCAAAACATTAAGCTTTTTGAACTGAAAAAATAATGAATTACATTTATGTTGTCAATATTACACAGTTCCATGCGAGATGAGACAGTCCAGCAGCGCACTAAGACAGGGACTGTGTGGCAGTTCAAGACTTTCCTATACATCCTCCTGACTGTATATCCTGACTGTCCTCCTCAGCTGTACTTGAGCCTCACCTTCCATGTGTAATTGCAATTGGGCTCGGGGTGACTCAGAAGTACAAGTCCTGCTGCTCGCTTCATGGGTCAGGGGGCTGTTGCAAAGAAAGCACGAGACTGAAAAGACTAAAACCAGCAACATTTCATGGGGGCCCAGGAGCTCCTTTTCATAGAACAGGTAATACAGAAAATTGTCCTACAGTAAGGTTTTTGTCTCTCCCATGCTAACCAATATCAGCTGTTTGCTCCCCATGCCCAGCCGTGTCCACCTGGAATGTCCCACTGCAGACCATGAGCTCTTGGGGCACAAAGCCATCTTCTGCTCTGCTTTTACAGTGCTGAGCCTCAACAGACAGAGCTGGAGCTACCTTACAGTTACCAAAGGAAGCCTGAGCCCCAGAAGCAACTTCATGGCTGTTTTTTCAGTGAAATACCTCTCCACCACCTGAAGCACGGGGCTGGTTGGGTCTCTAAACACTTTTCCCCTGGGCTGAATCCCTGCAGGGTGGGAATTGGACAGGGTGCAACCACAAAACTTCTTTAGGCTTAGGAAGGTGTTTCAACTCATAGCCAATGGCACATCCGCAGTACACAGGGTTGTGGTGTTGTGCCGAGCTTGGCTGGGGTAACACGTAGAGAAGAGGTAGATATTTCCTTGGGGAATTTTTCTTTTCCTTTTTATTTTTGGGATCTATTTTCAATGCTATTTGTCATATATCTGCAATCTGTTTGTACAGCATTCATCTTCTCATCAGTGATGAAAGGCAGTGGCATTAAGGACTTTTTGATGGCCTTTTAATTGAGCTGTTTAAAACTGATAAATTCAGCTAGGGAAAATACTTTAGAGAGTGATGATTTTATTAAATAGAGAGGATGTCTCAAGGCTACAGCCAATCTGAAGGAGCAAGTGCTGGGTCACAGAGTCACTCTTCACCAACTGCATTTCTGCAGTGCTAAGGCTAGTGAAAGTAACAGGGGTCATCAGTGATGCTTTGACCACCACTCTAGAGATAGAGGACCACATCCACATGTTCAGATGGTCTTTTCTAAGATGGGCTGGCACAAGGACAGCCTTTAAAATAGTAGTGCGTTTCCTTGCATAAATATAGTCTATAAATGCTCGTGTTTGTGCTTACAGGTGGAATGTCCTTCTTGCACAAGTTTGGGGACTCACTTTTAGTTCTGTAAGGTGGATCAAGGCAGCAAAATGCAGGTCTGGTTTGCTGCTAATCATGATGCAGATAAAGTTCCTTCTGCAGGGTGTTTTCTGGAAAAATGAGTATAGAGAAGCTCAAGTTCAATGCATCTATGTTTTGGGCCAAATTTTGCTTTTCAAGTCTGCTACAACATTCAACAAAGTCCAATCACTCTCCTGCGGCCAGTGGACATACCCCAGGGCTGGGTCCTGCCAAGAGGGTCACCAGGCAGCAGCCACTACTTCACACTATCTTTAGCAGTGAATAACTGAAGTCCAGGCTTTTCCAGCCTGCTCTGCCAACCAAGCTTGTTCTGTGCATTTGAGACAGACCCTAACGCTCTCCAATGCGGCTTGTCTTTGGGTTTTAAATTACCACCTGAGTTGGCAGGACCCACATTAGACAGGGGCCTGTGGGACACAGCCAGCCTCTGGGGTTCCACAAGAATCCCACTTTGAATCCTATTTTTTTCTCTAGTACTTTAGTTCACTTGATGCTTCCCTCTCACTGTAGATTTTGATCCCTTCTCTTCCTTTCCTTATACACCCTTAAGTGGTATTAAGCATCCAGCAGGTCCCAGCCCAGATTTGCAGGGAGATACCATCTTCCCCAGGGATAGTCTGCCTTGCTCTGGCAGAGGAAAAATCCATCCTGCTCCAACCAGACCCGATACTCTTAGCAGGGGAATGCTAAAATATTGAAGTACATGAATCTCAGTCAACCTGAAGTAAAAAATTAATTCTCTGGAGAAGCAGTACAGTTCCTTCCTCAGAGCGCTGCTGATTAACAAGGTTAATTGTGTACCTGCCAACAGCAGCCAGCGCGAGTTCGCCCATGCCTTGTAAGGGACAAGCACCGATAACAGCTTCCTCGCTATCCATGAGTATCTAAGCACATGCCAGCAGCTGTAGCTCCGGCCCTGCCACCGGACTGGGAATTTGTGAGCAAGAACATCTGAAGCTGAGGTCAGGCAACTCGGTGCATATCTGAACCACACCAGTGCCTCTGCCCTGGGCGCCAGCAAGGACAGCACCACTGAGCATGAAGGTGTCAAGTGCTTCACAAATATGCAGAAGCTTGGCTTCACCTAGTATACTTACATGGCTCTTGCACAGTTACAGAAAAATCGCTGTCCAAGTTTAGTGTTCTGAGCAGGGACTTGGCAGGCAAAGTTCTCCTCCGTTGAATCACAGCGTTATAAGAGCTCAGGCCCAGAGAAAGGGCCGAAGAATGAGCAAGGTGACAGCAGCCACCTCCAGAGCACGGCAGCAAGAAACCCAGAGCTGCCATCCCCCGCCTCCTCCAGGTGCCACACACTGCCTGGGCAGGATTGCACCCTTCACCTTGGCCTGGACCACCCAGGTCAGGAGCAGCCGTGTCCTCATGTGCAACCACTGAAAGGCTTCCCCCTTAACATCCCTTCCTACAGGCATCTGAGATTTTATTCTCAGAAGCAGGCTAACTGCAAAATATTTTTCTATCAGATATAGTATTTCTCGTCCCAAAATTTCCAAAGGGGATTGTGACAGTATCAATAACATTTTACCTTAAAAGACACAAAAAAAAGAGACTTTGACTTGTTCAGATAAGGATTTTCTGTTTGCAATTCAAAGTAACATACTTCTTTCTTTCATTTATTCCCTGCTATAAACAAACCAAATGCCACTTTAGTATCAAAACAAGAGACCACCCAACAGTGGTGTTTGCGCTAACCTGAGCTGTCACGTTGAGAGAAACCATGAACCAGGCTGCTGTGCAGAGCAATAAATTCCAGGCTCTGGCACCTACACTCAGAGCAGGTATTTCATACCCTGAACACCCCAGCACACACCACTCTGCTTTCAGGCACAAGGGAAGAATTTAGAAAGTTGCAGCCTCTGGGGATGGAGGAATTAGAGCAAAACCATGGTGGAGAGCCCAGGGAAATGCCCACTGTATTCAGCCTGGGAGACTTTGAGACCTGAAGGACTTGCACGCAGCTTTGTCAAGGGCAATTGGCTTTGGCATGGAGCAAAGCCTGCGGCAATAACAGCTCAGCAGGGAAAGCGCTCGAAATGTGGGTAATGGTTTGGGTTTGAAAGCTGAAGCTGGACTGGGTTGTTTCAATTGCCCATGGGTCCCAGGGAGCAGGCGAGGGCTGGAGCTGGTGCTGTGAGGACGGGAGAGGCAGAGCAGCCTGTCCCAGGGCATGCCAGGCAGCCGAGCTGGCCCATGCGAGAGGGGAAACTGAGGCACACTTCTCAGTCAACAGGTAATATGCATTTCTGAGACATTTTCAAAACCAGATGCTGAGTTTGCATCCTTGGAGTCACAATTTGCCCCTGTCTTGTTCTGTGACTATTCCAAAGTACGGGCTGTCATGTCCAGCTCATACTACAGTGCAGAGCTGAGCAACTGGGCAGCTACAGACCCATTCTGCCTCACTGAAACACCTCTGAAATACCAGACACACACCTCAGGTTTTTTTTAAGAGCCCAGAAGAGCAGGGACATGTTACAGCCAGCATTTTTAGAGGCTGCACTCAAGCCATGCTGCAAATGCAGGCCCTGAGTGGTTGATAGCCCTTCAGAACAGACAAACATTTGCTAAAGGGCCGAGTCACCCACGCTGCGCCTGCCAGCCCACCCTGAGGCACCCCTCTGGGCTGATGCTCCTCAGCAGCAGCCTTCCCCCCCAGTTTCTGGACTCCAGCTGTTTTTGCATCTGCCACTGAGCAGGGCAGGCTGTGAGGGACCTGCAAAGGAGGTTTCCACCTGGCTGACCTGGTCAGCACAGCACCAAGACCTGTGCAAGAATTCATTTTCCAGATCTGATCAGCAGCCAGTGAAAGACAGCACCCAACACAGCTCCTGGAGGAAAAACAAGGTTTCAACAGCAAAATAGATAGCAGCAAAAGGGCTGTTTGAAAATATAAATTCTTAGAATTTTCTTATAAATAATGAAACTACTGTTTTTCTTTAAAGAATGGATGCAAAAGCACAAGTTGGGTAACTGTCCCCACACAGTTCAATGCTGCACTGGATTAGTGCTGCCATTCAGGATGCAAACCAGCAGCAAGCTCTGCCCTTCAAGAAATAAGTAACCACAAGGCTGAGATAAAATTGGGTAATGAAAGGCTTATGGGACACCCAGAAAGATCAGGCTGAGCTACAGCTGAGCTTCTCTTACTCCAAGCCAATCCCACCACCTTTCTTCTCTGCTTTACACTGGGATTTGCTGCAGACACAGATGTTGGAGCTGCACCCATAAGGCAGGATTCTTACATGAGCTGTGCTGTGGTCCCCCACGTTGCTACAGAGCATCCCGTGCCCTGAGCACTGCAGATTAGCTGTGTCATTGCTCATCCCTAAGAGCCCTTCACAGCAGAAACTCCAGGAACTTAATCTGTACACCTCAGCCAACTTATCAAAAGTGTTCAAGATGTTTAGGTCATTAAGCAGCAATAGAGAATAATGAAAAAACCAAGCTTGCACGTCATTACTATTAACTGCAGTGCGCTGTATAGTTTCAAGTTTCCAAACAAAATGCTGCATAGCAAAGCCAGAGGCATGAAAAGTGAAGAGAGTAAGGTCACCAAGAAGGCAAGAACAGAGCCGGGTCCGTCACTCAGAGCCAATGCATGTACATGACCCCTCCTGCAGCCTCACTCCGCTCATTTGCTTCATCAGTGGTTTGGGGTGAATTTAGTGCGGAGGAATTCAAAGCCCAAACAGCAGCCGGAGACCCCAGCACACCCCGAGGTGGGATCAGGGCAGGTTTCCCAGGGCTGGCTACGCCAGTGCCCCTTGCTCCTGACCCAGCGTAGCCAGGGGTATTTCTTGAGCACAGGCTGCCAGGCTCATCCCACAAAAAAGCAGAGGTGGCCTGGGAGAGATGACCCAAATCATTTGTATCTGAAAAACTCAGCCTGCAGCAGTGGCAAGCTAGCGCACGTAATTCAGCAAAGCTTGACCTCTCCCCCCTCCCCGATCCCAAAGCACCATGAGCCTGCCTTGCCCTCACAGCACTTGTCACAGCAGGGTAACAGCTCAAGGAGGGCAGCAGCAGCCACAAGTTTCTGCAGCCCAGCACACAGGACGGGTCTGGCCACCAAAACAAAGCCTGCAAAACCTTCACAGCCCCTGCCCAGGCAAAAGATTTTGCAGCCTGCCCAGCACCGCATACCCAACATCAGCTAACGCTAAGGCAGGCTCAGGCAGTTCGGAAAACAAAGCAAACCTCTGTTTTCCTGTGTGAAACTGCAGAAATGCTTTTTCTCAAAAGGATAAAGTAAAACTTTTGGGGTTTATTGCCATTCTGTAAACTGAAAACAAGAACATATTTGGCTGATGGATCAGAAGTAAACTGGCTTTTAATAAACAAAATGAAAAGCCTCCCTCTTGATGTGGCTCTTACCTGTAAAACTTCAATTACACAGTAAAAACACATCTCACAGGGAAAAAGGCATTATCAAAAAATTATCACCTCTGCCCAGGAAGCTCCAAAACTTTTCTCTAATCAGAGTAGCTTGAGTACACTCATAACATCACACACGCTGAGAAAGGCGGACGGGTGACACACCACGATGGCCGTGAAGTAGACAGTTGAGAGCTTAGGTCCCAATCCTGGCCTTGGCAGCACACGCCCTGAACAAGTCACTGCCTTTCGCCCCGTTTCGCCCCACGACAGGAGCCCTGGGGTCCCAGCTTACCCCACGAGCCGCTGCGACAGCCCCCCGCAGCGGAGAGCTGAAGGGTTAACGCGAACATTTGGGTGTTTATTTTAAGAGCAGCATAAAAACCTGACAGGCCATAATTACAGTGTTGATAAGCAGGGAAAGAATATTTGATGTTTCAAATATCACATGACTAATTGGTGCTGGAACAGCTGCGCGTGTAATTTGGGTGATGTGTGTGGCGTGTGTCACAGGCTCCTGCAGCACAGCAGGGAGGAGGGGGCTGCACACCAGAGCTGGAGGAGCACTCCCTCCTCGCCTGCGGTCCACCCCAGCCATGCATCACCCTGACACCGCCAGCACATGGGGTGACTTTCCCCTTATTATATTGTCAAGCTGAATTAATAGAAGAGTAGAGAAATAAATGCCCATTTCTGTTCTTTGATTATCTTTTTGGATCAGGCGTCTCACCAGAGCATTATGGATACTCTACAGAGATGCCGGTATTTTTCAGATATTGGGCAAGAGACCATTTTGAGAGCCCTCAAAGGACGCCCTGGGCTATGGACAGTAAGGTGAAAGGCAAGTTTCTCTTGTTGCAAAAGCCACCCTCATTTTCTCATTCAGCACACCAGCTTTTTCACTTTTTTTTTAGCTAAAAATGTTAGCCAGGGAGGCTGATGGCCCATGTAGCAAAGAGGTCCAGAAACACCACCACCAAGCCCAGATGGACAGGGACAAGCCCTGGTGGCACTGCCCGCCTTCCTGTGCCCTTCACAGGGAGCTGCTTCAAGCCAGAGTGAAACTTCGTCCCCTGTTCCTTCTACCCTTCCACATTTCTCCTCACCAGGGGTATCTTTCCACACCCATCCAGCTGGGATGATAAATTTTCTTTAGAAAGGGATGAATGTTTCATCGCTGTGATTCTCTTCCTCTCCCCTTTCTCCCACTGACTTTGTCTCTCCAGATTCTCTCCTCAGAAAAGGGCTTTCCACCCAGGTTTCAGAAAAGATAGGAAATTCATAAGCTTCAGCATCCTATGTTGCTTAAGAATTACTTTTTTCCTCTGTAGTTCAGGGGGAACTGTGAACTATTTTTAAACCAGAGCTTGGTGCGATAAGAGCCTTTAATTACTAGATAAAACCTGTGCATCAGTGTTTGGAGTTTGACTCTTTTTAAGCTTCTTTAAGGAAAAAAGCACCAGCGTATAACTGTGCTCATGACCAAAAGTTTCTGACGTTCACTGGTGGGAGCCATTTGTCTCACAAAAGTTGGGGAGTGCAAGAGAGCAGGTCCAAGGGCTGAGCATCTGGCCAAGGCCAAGCTGGGATGGGGTCAGTGGTTTCCCACAAGAAGCTGCCCACAGCCCCACAAGACAGCCCAGCATTTGCCACAACATGTTTGCTGGTGCCGTGGCCTCCCAGTACTGACCAGAGGACCCAGTTCACAGCTAGATTTTGGAAAGAGCTCTTAGTTCTCCAAGTGCAAATATGACTCCTCGCACCATCCAGACCCACATGCAGATGGAGAGAGTGAGGCCAACACTGGGGCTCTACCTCCAGTGCCACAGACACTGTCTCTGGGACAAGCTGGCCATCTGTTAGCATCTCCATGCACCTACAGCTCCCCATTCTTCACAAGATTCACCTACACCTCTAGTGTCATCTGGAGACAAGAGCTACTGCCTACACACCTAGAGCTGCCAGTCCACCCACACAACTCTAGCAGGACCATACCCCCCTTGCAACAGATGGATGCGGCCAAACACACCTAACAAAAGGCACTAGGGTGGCTTGTGACCTATCCACAACTCTCTACATTAGTAAGTAAATTCAACTTCCCAAGGACTTTCTGGACTATCCAACTACTTGCCAGACTGGCTACACCATCCTCATCTAGAGCCTTTAACAATTGCTGATTGAGTCAAGCCAATGGCCTATAGCTATAGCAACCTGTGAAGAAATTCATACCTTTCTTAAAGCACCATCAGCAGCCCCCCCTCTGACCACAGTCATAGCATAGCAGCATTAAAAGCATCAGATAAAGCACATTTAGGACTCTAAGCTTGCAATAGCATAGCACATACCTGAGGAGCAGTCCCAGGAACCAAAGCATGTACTGCAGAAGAGACTAAAACCTTCCAGATGAAGGACTGCTACTACCTCTGCTACTTTTAAAGCGTGGGACCCTGACTGCACCAATGGGCCTTAACCACCCTAATCATCCTCACCTGGGCTCCCACCCACACACCCCGACCGTTGGCCCAGCTGCTGCAGTTAAGCTCTGTCCTTCAGTGTGTGTGTGTGTGTTTGTTTCTGGTCTTAATGAGAGGGTGGGTTTTTATGGTGTCATCATGGACTTTCTTCTATAACATGATGTTATTCCCCCTGTGGTCCAGGTGCTGTTTCTTCTGGGGTATTCAGCTCCATGGGGGGGCGGGTACTACCATCCTTAACCTCATCCCTGTCCCCATCCCACCATGGGGATGGTGCTAGGTGTTGTGATTTCACCTCTTTTGTTTTGCAAAGCTTGGTGTTTCACTATAATTATGTTTTGGCTACAAGCTGCAAAAGAGGGAAATGATTATGGGTTTTACTATCTCTTAGAATTCAGCACAAGAGCCACAGAGCAGCTGTGGCTGAAATGATGAAGTATTTATATTGCTGTTTTTCTATCACAGGTGTTTCTCTCCTTGTGTAAAAAAAGATTTGCTTGCATTACACTAATATGTAAGTGTACATTGATTAAAGCTATTGACACCTGGTCCCACAGCCAAGAGGAAAAACAAATTGCAGTTCATTCTCTATTTGTATATTTATAAACTCACCATAACTGGTGTATGATATCACTACTGTATCTATGCCATGTGCTGCAGTAGTGCAGAGGGGTTTATTCCACAAATAATGTTACATCGTGATATTGTTAGCAAATGCGACACCCATCTACAAGAAGTGCTGAAAGGAGGATCTGGGGAACTACAGGCCTGTCAGTCTGACCTTGGTGCTGGGAAAGGTTATGGAGCAGATCATCTTGAGTGCCATCCTATGGTACATACAGGATAACCAGCTGATCAGGGCCAGTCAGCATGGCTTTATGAAAGGCAGGTCCTGCTTGACCAAGTTGATCTACTTCTATGACAAGGTGACCTGCTTAGTGGATGAGGGACAGGCTGCATATGTTGTGTACCTGGACTTTATTAAAGCCTTTCCCACAGCATTCTCCTGGAGAAACTGGCTGCTCCTGGCTTGGACAGGCATACCCTTCACTGGGTAAAAACCTGGCTGGATGGCCGGGCCCAAAGAGTTGTGGTGAATGGAGTTAAATCCAGTTTGCAGCCAGTCACAAGCGGTGTTCCCCAGGGCTCAGTATTGGGGCCAGTTCTGTTTAATGTCTCTATCAATGATCTGGATGAGGGGTGCACCCCCAGTAAGTTTGCAAGCGACACAAATTTGTGCGGGACTGTTCATCTGCTAGAGTGTAGGAAGGCTCTGCAGAGGCATCTGTACAGGCTGGATGGATGGGTCAAGGCCAACTGCATGAGATTCAAAAAGGTTCTGGGTCCTGCACTTAAATCACAACAACCCCAGGCAACGCTACAGGCTCAGGGAAGAGTGGCTGGAAAGATGCCACAGAAAAGGACCTGAGGATGTTGGTCAACAGCTGGCTGAATATGAGGCAGCAGTGTGCCCAGGTGGCCAATAAGGCCAACAGCATCCTGGCTTGTATCAGAAATAGTGTGGCCAGCAGGACCAGGGAAGTGATTGTGCCCCTGTACTCGGCACTGGTGGGGCTGCACCTTGAATACCGTGTTCAATTTGAGACCCTCGCTACAAGAAGGACATTAAGGTGCTGGAATGTGTCCAAAGAAGGGCAACAAAAAGCTGGTGAAGGATCTAGAAAGCAAGTCCTGTGAGGAGTGGCTAAGGGAACTGGGGTTGTTTAGCCTGGAGAAAAGGAGGCTGAGGGGAGACTCACTGCTCTCTACAACTACCTTGTAGGAGGTTGTAGCCAGGTGGGTGTTGGTCTCTTCTCCCAAGTAACAAGTGATAGAACAAGAAGAAATGGCCTCAAGTTGCACCAGGGGAGGTTTAGAATGGATATTAGGAAAAAATTCTTCACCAAAAGTTTTATCAAGCATTGGAACAGGCTGCTCAGGGAAGTGGTTGAGTCACCATCCCTAGAGGTATTTGAAAGACGTGTAGATGTGGTGCTTAGAGATACAGCTTGGTGGTGGACTTGGCAGGGCTAGGTTAGCAGTTGGACTTGATGATCTTAAAGGTCTTTTCCAAACTAAATGATTCTCAGATTCTATACTCACCAATAACTCTCTATGAGGTAAATCTGGAGGTCTTTACATAGATTTGGGGAGAGGGAATTGTTACTGTTTCCTATATTTTTTTCTGGTCAGGAAGTGGGGTACATAATGCTGTAATCACCACACATTTCTTTGCATCAAAACCCAGTAAGTTTTTGTAGGAATCATGCTGGAGTAAATCCACTATGACTGAAGGTGAGATAAGTTAGTACTTTATTTAAAATCCACTGACATTTATTTCTGAGCGCTTTTCCTTCCTCAAGGCTACAAGTCGGGAAAAATGCTGTCATGGTCTGGCAGCACACCCATGTCATCAGCATCGCTTCCAGACCTCAGCCAGGATCTGGCAGCTCTGGGGAGAGCCTGTGCACCCAGTGTGGTGCTGTGGGCTGGGCAGCTCTCCTGCACCTTCCACCCAGGATTTGCAGTCCTCTCTGCAGGTAAGGGAACAACCAACAAAGCAGCTGCTGGTTTGGCTCTGTTTGTCCTGATCCATAGATATGGATTGCATCAACTTCACTCAAAGTTAAAGGACTGCTGTGAGTCACGGGGGATATTATATCAGCTTGTTTTTCCTGCTTCCTCACTTGCAAAATGATGTTGCAGCTGAAGCTTTTGAGGGCATGCACATCTCAGCTCCCTGCTTGGGTAGGTGACATCGACCCTCTGGTGGAGTGACCGTGGATGAGTTGTGCCTGCAAACTGCTGGGATACCCCGATCTTCCCCTGGTGTTACAGCCCGGGACCCTCACTGAGCTTTGCTCTCACCAAGGGTCAGATCTGGCTAATGCAAGAGGGAGAGCAATGTGCCACATCCCTCAGACACAGCCCAAGCTAATGTGCAAATGAAGAGCTGATGCTCTCCTGACATCAAAGCATCTCTGGCGTGCTGAGCTCTCAGCTCCCCCCATCACCACTGCATGGGGGCTTGGGGATGTGCCCTGAGCACTGACCTGCTCTTCCCAGCCCCGCTCATGGGAACCACTCGCTGATTCATGTGAGTAGGCGGAAAGGAAAGAAACCTCCCTCCTTTGGGAGGTTTTTTCTCAGGATTAACCTCTATCTGAGAGGGAGGATATCAAAGGGAAGCAAGCGGGCAGTAGGATAGCTAATATCCAAGACTTGTGGTAGTGAAGAAAAAAGCTCAGCAAGGAGACAGAGATGACTGGTGCTAGTGAAAGATTTGGGGGTGCTGTACTGTCTATAAGAAGGCAACGGAAAAAGGAGGGAGTGGTTTTACAAACCTCTTTGCGTAGTTTCTGTGGCTGCCTAGACAGGAGACAAAAAGGGCAATAGGATGCGGGGGCCTGAAGTTCAAGAAGCATACTGGGACTTCACATTGAATATTAAATAAGCATCCTCACTAAAAAAAAAAGCAGAATTCCTCCAGCTTATACTTTGCATTAGTGTCACTTGTTTACCAAGGACCACTTTTCCAGGAGCTGCTCTGGTGACACCCCCATGCACTGCCATGGGTCAGGGGTTGAGGTAGTGGTTAGGCTGGACTAGCAGCAGGGCTCATCTCTGGTTCCGATGTATTCACTGAAGGTTGTGCAAGCTTACACTAAAAGTTAAACTCGAGATGGTTTAGGAAAATCCTGGACTGGAGACACAAAACAAGCAACTTGAAAGCAGAATGAGGTTTAGAATGAGCTTTAACTACAGCTGATGATCCAACTTTCAAGCAGATAAATTACTTTGCAAAAAGACTGGTACAGCCAAGTTCCTTTTCAATTACAGAAAGCTAACTCAATCAGCTCCTATTCTTTTTAAATAGATCTGCTGAGTTTAAATGAATGTGCATAATATGTGGTCCATTTATTTCCAAGAACATTGCAGTGAAAGTTGCTTTACAGATTCACTGCAAAATACTGAGTAAAGAAAAATAAATCAATAGAAAGTATCCACCTTTCTTAAAAAGAAAAAACATTTTGCCCCCTAAAGTTCAATTAATTTCGCTCTGGCACTTACTGACCTTGATTAAGACACTTTCAATGTTTGTATAGGGGCTTTTCTTCAATCAGCCTGGCAGGAGTTTCTATTCCTTAAGCCACGGGGGGATCTACAGACCTGGAGGGACTTTGCCAGGGGGTGGGAGGGAAGTCACAGAGCTGAAGCTCATCTTTGCAAATGAAGGGTGACAGCTCTTTTGTTGGGGTTATTTGGGAGGGTGGGGAGTGGTGTGTTAGAGTGTGTTTGGGAATGTCCTTGTTACCTGTATTGCAGCACCATCTCCAGCTGTACCGGCCCCGGTATGGCCAATATATAATTGGTGTGGCTGAATTGGGGAGATTGGTCAGCCCAGTCCAGCCTGTGGTTGCCAGAGCCTGCTGAGCATGCCTGCGACGCTCCGATTTTGAGGTATTTGCTAGGTTTTAGGGCTTTTGTGGGCCCAGCAGACCTAGTCATTGAAGTGTTGGTGCAAGTCCTGAGGCAATGAATTCAACAAGGGTCCTGGGAGCAGAATAATCCACTTGGTCTCTCTTGCTTAAATATTTTGCTTTGATTAGGCAAAGAAAAGAGGCCCCAATGATTTCTGCAGCATCTGTCACAACAGCGCTGGGCAACACGTCTGTTGTTCAAGATCTAAGCATGAGTCACTGGTGCTTTGGGAGGTGGGGTGGTTACCAGCAGAAGGCTCTGCCAGCTCCTTTTTATCTCTTTCAAGGACTAGCTTGGCTCAACCACAGTTATTAGCTAGCAGAGTGGATGGTTTTCATCGTTAGGCAGCTGTAAGCAGGTGGCTGTGCTCACTCGGAAATGAGATAAGACATGAAATGCGTGTTTCTGGCATTTATATGAAGCTGCTCGTTCCCCTGTATGTACCACCGTACAGAGCATGGCTCCTTGTAAAGGGCTGTGCTATATGAAGATGCAGAACAATGGTACAGGGAGACAATGCTTCTTCTGTGGGTGGTAGGGTATCTCCCTAAGACAAGGGAAAAAAATCGTGAAAGTACTGAACAGAGTCTTTGCTTGTAGTGAGCCTGACATTATCCTGTCTCTGTGTGTACAGAGTGAATGGAAAATGTCATGTAAAAGCAAAAGCACCTGTATATTCACTTCAGCCAGCTTCAGATGATAACGCATGAACCAGATGCAGGCAAGAACAGCAGTGTGCTTTGCAGGAGACTGGCTCTTCTCAAAATGCTTTCATTTTTTTTTTTTTTCAAAGAAAGTCACAAATAACTTCAGTTTGAATACATCTTTGGAGAGCAATATTTTTCTTCATTTTTTGAGACTTCCTTTATTAGAAAAAAAAAGCCAGAAACTCAGTATTTAAGAAAAAAAAAAGACCACTTAACCTTGATGTAACCTTTTTTCATTCTCTTTTGTTGGTGTTAGGGAGGAGGTCAAAAGAGAAGCACAAAGGAGCAAATGATTTCCCGAGATGATCTGCAAACCTGACAGCAAAGCTAAACATGTAACTCGGACCACTCAAGTCCCTGTCTATAGGGAAGTCAGTTGTCCACAATATGTATGTAACATGTAACTCTAATTAAACACTGCTCTCAAGCTGTTTTAAATGAAGATATAATTGGGTTTTTAGTAACAAGTGCCTCATGTCTGATAGCTAAAACTATCTCTGGGTTGGTGAGAATAGATATCTCAGATTAATTATCAGCCAACTCAGGGACTAATGTGGGAAAGCATCTACACTAGCCCTAAAAATGTGTGACTACTTTACATTAATTGGCAGTCAATTAAATTGTGGTAAAAAGTGCCCAGAGTGGACACACTCAGAGGAAAAGAATTCCCTCTGCGTGCTGTATATGTTAATTTAAAACCACTGTAACAGTCAATTCAAAGCTAAGTCTTTCCCAGTGTGACTGGGTGTTAATCTTCATTCGCATTCCAAGGGGGAATGAGTACATCGCTGTTACACAAAGCCATTTTTTTCCGTTTTCCAAGCTAAAAAAGAGAGTTATGACCTTTTTGCCAGAATATGTGTTACAATTTTAGTTTTTAAGTGACCACTCTTTGAAGTTCTCCTCTGGAGACTCTCCACCAGACCTTGCGATGTAACTGGAAAACCCTGTTCAGGGAGGGGATTTCCCTCTCCCCCACCTGACCCGCAAAAGGCGGGTGAATTACCTGGGCTAGAGAGGAAACTCTCTTCTCTTCGATGAAACTGTTCCTGAGCACCGAGGTTTCGGTTTTCTCATCTTGCTCAGAAAATTGAAAAGCTCAGCAGATAAAATGTGTGAAATAAGAATTAACAGCCAAAGAGGGAACTGTGTATATTTTATTGCAAGAACTTTCATTGGGACATTAAGGGTATTTGCTTCACAGTGAATTGTTATTATGTACAATATATGGATTTCTTTTAGACCCTTTCCTTCATTCTTTATCTCAAAAAAAAAAAAAAAAAAAGAGAAGCATTAACAATGCTCTCAGCTATTAGGGAATCACTTTGTGGTGTCTGAAATTAATGTAAATTGAAATCAGTGCTTCAGGTTCTGAGGTGAAGTTCTGAAGTTTTGTATGATGTGAAGCAAAGAAAGAGCTGAAAAAGCATGGAGATACTCATCAAAACGGTCCGTTTTAGTGGCACGGCTTTTTCGATTTTCAGAAGGCAGCAGAGGTGAGATTATCACAGCAGTTAAGAGAAGAAACTGAAGTTTCAATGAGCTGGCGCATCTAGATAAATGAAACCTGGCTGTGAGATGTAAATGAATAAAGATGGCAGAGAGGTGGAGAAGGGAGGGGGCCTTGCTCCTCCTTCCTGTCCCTGAATTCCCATCTCTGCTTCGACTGAATGTCCAGGTGCAGTGGTGCCTGGGCACCGTGCTAGTATTTTGTGCCAGCTGATGTTCTCCGTCCTGTGGGAAAAGTCCTGGTTCCATCAATATTTACTGATGTTTTCCACACTGGACAGTCCTGAGGTGACTGGGGTTTGTCCTTCAACATGCAGCAAAGAGATTAATGAGAGTAAGAGTCTTCTCCAGAAGCAATGTGGGCACCCTCCATCTGCTTTAGATGCTTCCGTCTTTAAATAAATGCTAATAGTTCCATGCCGGTCTGGAGTTGCCTGTCTTACCTTCATGGACCAGCTGCTGGTGGTCTTTGAAAGCCCTCTGGCAGCATGGCAATAGCCATGGTCCTTCTTCCAGATGCTTGCTGCATGCAAACAAACAAAAAAATAGAGACTAAAAGGTCACTTTTCCACATGGACAACTGCTGTCCTTGTCAGGAAGGTCTTCCATTGACTCAGGGAAGGGAAAGGGAGAGAGGGGGCAAAGTACAAAGGTCTGGGATCCAAGTGGAAATAGTCCTCGTTCCCACATTAACCTATGGGACCCAGGGCAAAGCCCAGGTTTCTGTCTGGCTTGGTTTCCCACAGACAGAATTAACTCAAATGTACCACGTGGTTGTGAAACACAGTAGTCCAAAAAAAATGGCAGGAGTTTAAATAGTGCAAATGTAACATAGGCTTTGGGGTCAGAGAAAAATAAGTGGCAGCCTGAGTTTTCATAGATCAGCAGACATTTCCAGAGGATAATCTCTATTAGACTGGGGAGGGATGTTACGAGAAAATTGCCAGTGCTAGGCAATTTTCTATTCTAAGGCATAGGAGGTTTATAACAGCCCCATGTGCTTTGGTTTAGATCATTTAGTCTGTTTTGCTAGCAAATATCACCATGTGCTGATAAGCTAAATTTCAGCAAACCTTGGTACAGTCAGCAGGGAGCCAGGTTTATTCTGCGCTTTAACTTCATCAAAGCCCATTCTTTCTTTCCTTTTTTTTCTTTTTTTCTTTTTCGACTGAAGTACTGCAAATACTTCTGATCCCAATCTGAATAAATAATCTTGCACAGCAAACACAGCCTGCAGTCCCCGGTACCCGCATTGCACCGTCCCGTGTCCCACTTGTCAGGTACTTTGGAGGAGTCACGATGACACATCAATCACTGCGAACTCCCTTTGTACCTCCTCAACGTCTACATCAATTCCTTGATGTACTGCGCTCGGAGCAGAGTAAACCCGGCGCTATTACACACCAGCTTTCCAAGCCGCAGCATCCGAGCCAGCTATCATTCACTCCCATGAGCTGTAATTGGCCTTAGAAACCTGCACGTCTTAATTTCTGGGTCCCAGCCCAGCTCTTGGTGAAAGTTCACCGCGTGCCAAGGTCACTACAGCCCTCGGCGATCCAGCGCAGAGGGAAAATGAGGAAAGGCTCCCTTTTCTGTGGATACAATTAAATTTCTGACACTTTCCAATTATTCATTTGATTGGAACAGGGCAATTAAACCAGCTGTGCTGGGTCCGTTGTTTCTGGAGAGCCTCCTCCTCCTCCAGCAGTGTTTCGAAGAGCCTGCGATCGTCAGTGGGTGCAACCCAAATCCCTGGGGTCTGGCTCCCACTCAGGATCCTGCCTGGCCTCTGCGGACCCGGCTCACCTCGAAGGATTCAAAGGAACAACAGAGCGTGGCCGTGCTGTACCTAATTGATAGTAATGTTAAGAGACTGATCGTAATTTGAAAGCTAATTAAGGGAGATCATTATTGACTTTAATGGGAGACGGACCAGGCTCTTGCACATCTACTAAATAATGAGAAAGTACTGAGGGTGCTGTCAGCACTGGGGAAAGAATCACAATAATAATGTGCTAAGAAAAATGCAGCTTCCTCTTGGTAAACCTTTAACAGCAGTGAGAACTTCACTGAAGGAGAAAGGACTTTCTGTTCGCAGTCCCAGGAAGTTAACTCATTTCTTTCTGTATAATTTACCATTGTTACAATAGCACTTACAAACCCCCATAAACAGCAAGTATGGATTTGTTAGGAGGCCGCCTACCACTGAGTTATATGGCTCACCGGCATTTGTAATGTTTTCTGCTTATGTCAAATGTCATTCTCCCCCCACCTCACAGCACCTGAAATTCTTTACTTTTACTAAAAAAAATAGTAAAAAATTCTTTACTCTTAGTAAGTAGCTTTAGTGTGAGCTGGGGTCAGCCCTCCTCTGAGAGTACTACCTAATGCCTCAACACCCAGCAAAACAAAAGGGAAAAGACTGAGCTTCCACGAAGTGAAAGCACAGGGGCTCCTTTTGCTCCCGTCTCTTTCGGGGATGGGGACCCCCAGGGCAGGTGCTGTGCAAATATAACATAAAAGAAGGTCACAGCCCAGTGAACTTGGGCTCCACACAAGTATTGAAACTCCTGTCAGATGCAGCAAAAGAGATGAAAGAGAGGAGCAAGCCAAGAGAAAAGAGTATGGGTATGTGTTTATTCGCAGAACGCCCGTACAGCCACAGGGACACGATCGTGGGACAGTTCAGCCCAAACACAGCCCCCTGCCTTGGCAGAGCTCCTCCCTCGAGGAGAGCAGCAGGGCGATGGGAGGTGGAAGAGTGGTGTCTCTCCCTCGGAAACTAGTTTTGTAATTTGGGGCTGGAGCCAGCCGGCGTGTTGATGAGGATGTAACGTGCAGAGCAGGTCGCTGGTCCATCACCCCCCCTCCCTGCTCTGGGAAGGTTCAACGCGGGGGTCTGCAGCGTGTGTTTCTGAGAGCATGGGAAGTTGGTTCTCTTTAAGTGTGGTTGAGCACGTTCCCAGTCAGTGTGCGCTCCACGATTTCAGGGAACTGTAAAAGGAACGTTACTTTACAGTAATATGTAGAACTAAGTAGTGGGTTTACAAATATCCTTCCCCAAAATTTAATGCTGTAAGATTTCTCTTGACTCTCGTTTTTACTTCTACCAATTCACCTTTGATCCATTGCTCCCATTCTTAATAGCAGCAGGGAAGGGAAGGAAGAAAGGGGTGTTCAAATGACACTCTACCAAGGTCCTCACAATGTAGGGAGAGCTCAAAAATCCATAAAATTGGCCATTGTCTTTCAGCTGCAAAATCCATGTTGCATGCCAAGTATTACTACAACAATAAAAACTTCTCCATCATTATTGCCACAGAGTGTACTGACTCATTGCAACGTTGCCCGGGAACATTTGTATTTATGCATATGACTCTGAGAACATTGACCAGATAGGGTGGGAAATTTCCAAGCCACCTCTTTGGCCAAATAAGATTTTTTCAGTTGAATCACTGAGACTGTACTTTGATTTTCAATGCTCATGCTGGCATTTTTATGATAGTGGCTTTGGCTTGTTAACAGAGCATAGTGAAACCAGCTTGTTGTTTTCCCCTCCTTTTCTTCCCTCCGTTATACCAAGGGACGTTTATTACTTTTTGATAAAAGATGCACACCTTACGAGAGGGGCACTGAAGCAGGATGAGATGTCTCCTGCCTTTTTGTGCACCATCTCCAGAGTAACTGGGGAAGGACAGGAACCAAAGTGTAATCATTCAATAAAGCAACAAAATACAGGACTGAAGAAAAAAAGCTTAAATTAAATAATTCTTCGATGTCCCTTATGTCTTCATCTATTTCTCAAAGGGCATTATGTGCAAAGCAGAAAATGGTTATTACTTTTTGTATTAATAGAAGAGATGAATCATCTAATGCTATTCAACAGTTGGAACTAATATGAAGGTTCAGGTTTCACAGCTGAAATTGTAAAAGAAACAGGAAAAAAGTCACACAGACCAGAAATTGTTCATGTTTTAGGGAAGATCCACATTCAGCCCCAAGGCCCATGACTTCTTCTGATCTCTAACTAGTAGTCTGAAATCAAAGGTCTCCCATTAAAGCCTTCAAACTTAATTCTTGATCTCCCGAGCTCTAAACAGGCAGACAGAGCATTTTCAGGGTATGCAAGGAGGGCAGCGTGGGCTTGCTGCCACGTAGCCAGCCTCCAAAAACCTGATACAGCCTTTGGAAGGATGATGACAGGCTGCTTCTGGGTGTCTAGAGCATCTCATCGGGACGGCAGCAATCTCGCAGCATCGCTACGAAGGCTGCAAGGAGCCAGGTCGCACACCAGTGGTGCAGCCCACCCGCACAACATGTGCCAGGGCTGGCCGTTTGCTCTGCGGTGTGGGGACTACCTCCCACAGCCCACCAGGACCCAGGGATGTGGTCTCCATGCACCTCTGTGAGCTCTGGAGGAATTCCATGGAGCAAGGCGTGAGTAGGTCCACTGATAATGTCAAATCACTTTTCCAAATATCTGTGATTTTTGGGATGCTCACTCAGGTAGATTAAAGACTGAGGTGGCTTCTCCTCATGAAGCAGTCTTCTCTCGCATCTCCTAGAGGCTGCCTGACCTCCACCTCCATCCCTTGCGCCACCGATACCTGAATAACTACGTGAAGCGGCACTGAACTGCTGGTACCAGTTTGTGCTCTTTCGTTAGACTGTCACGTACAGCGAAGCAGGAGCTGTTTCGTGTGTGGTTCGGCTGTTTCTGCTGCAGCGGTGGCAACCTAGGTACAAACCGCTACAGCTGCTGGGTTTAATCCACCTGCATAATCAGTCCGCATTTTTGGAAAAAGCCAGGATGTAAGCCCGCTAGTCCAAGACATTATGACTAATCATGAGAGGGGAAATAGAGGGAACGGCACGCATGAGGGGTACGAGTAGTACAGTCTCCAGAGCAAGAGGAATTAATTGCTTGAATCCTAATTCTTCGCAAGGTGTGGAAGTCAATGGGAGGGAAGGATGCCCACGTCTTGCAGCATGAAGGCGCGTAAAGCCAGGGTCACCTTTCACGGCAAAACTTCATAGAAATTAGATGACAGCCCATCCGTGCTAAGAGTTTCTCCACATCAGAGGTTTTGAATTGCAGCAGAATAATTCCACCATCTGTAATTAGTGCTTCCATTAAATTCTCATTGCTCTCATATTAATTTCAGGAGTTTGGAACTGTCAGAATTGTTATTAAGGGATGCTATCCTTGTCAGGAGCTGCAAATAAAAGTTGAGTTCCTGATTAAAAGTTTAGGGCAGCCCTCATTATCTTCTGCATCAGAAGAGTAGTCTTTCTGGGTTACCCTTTCAGTCAGTACTGTTTCATTACAGAGAGTCTCAAATTGTTCCTGCCCTTTAGCTCTTTAAAAAAAAAAAGACAATTTGTTTTTCACATGCTCCTCACTGCAGCCAAATACAAAAATTCCCCCCTGCTTTTTTTTTTTTTTTTTTTTTTCCCCCCCAGAGCCAGAAAGGCACAGCGACACTGGAAGGAGTCACTGTTGAGTTTTCCAAATTACCTACCGACTGGGCCAGCGAAGGTGCTGGGAGGTGTAAGTCCCACGTGGGTATCTAGCCTTCCTCGACTTCAGCAGCACCATCTCTCTTGCTTGGCACGTCGCTCTGCTAGCAGAGGCAGCACCACCCAGGCACCTCCTCCCACCACCCCTCCGGGTGAGGTTTAGTCCCATGGGGAATGGGGACTAACTGACCCTCTCATTAAGTACCTTACAGAGCGAACCAGCATGCTTCCCATGCCAACCAGTATGGTTATTTTTAAAATATACTTTAAAATATACTTTGAAAATACACTCAGGTTCCTGACTCCAGCTCCAGCCACGGCCCCAGCGCAGCCCCAGCCGCGGGGCTCCGGGGATGAGAGGTTGGTAGTTCTAAACAGGGAAGCGGCATCGTGTGGCAAACCAGATCTGGGAAATTTCTTATGCAAAAACTGGCCACCTTGTGCTACAAGGCTGCGCTGCCTATACGCAGTCTGCATACATTGAAAAACAGGTATAGAGGCTTAGACAGACGGGCAGGCTGGTGCTGCTGCCCAAAAGTGGCTGCTCTGTGGCTAAAATCAGGGCTCAGGGCTGCTCACCAGGCAGCTGCAGGGGTTTCAGCTAAATATTTGCCAGGAAATAAAGGTTCAGATGGACTTAACCTCATGGTAAGCTCATGTGAGACTTGTGTAATTGTTTTCATTGGAAATTGAAGCTTGAAAAATTAAGAAGTCACAGAACACCTTATTTTGGACTTAAAGGTAGATTGCACTCCAGAAAGATGTTTTGCTTTGGAATGTATGCATTCGATGTTAAATACAAAATGAAAACATCTTTCAATTAGAAAAAAATATACATTTGGAGAGTTGAATAACATTTTACTAAATCTGATTTTTCCATATTTTTCCATACGTACAAAGTGACAATTCACAGCAAATATTTTTTTTTTTTCCAGATTGGGCAGTAAACAAAGAAACTGGCTACTAATCCAGTGAGATGCCGAAAGCTTTTTATTCTGCTTGATGCTGAACATCTCTGAAGACCGAGTTCTATATTCCCTTGGTTACTTTTTAATTACATTGCAATAAAATTGCAAGGAATCTAATTTTGCCAGACGAAGCCCAGGGACTCTGTGGAAGGTGATGGGGGTCCAGCTATTTTATACACTAATTACACTAGCACGAGCCCTGGAATACTGTGCTATTTTTATTCATTCATGAAAAAAAAAAAAAAAAAAGCGCCCTTTCGTCTAGATCTGAGTGACTGCTATTTCATTCTCAAAAAATAGTCAACTCACTCATTTCTCAAAAAACAGCTGCCCTCTTCTGTTTCCAGGGGATATTACCACTTGTTGAAATCCTAATGGGTGTGCTGTTGAAATCAAAATAAAATACCATCACTTTGCTTGCCTCAAAACAACAAACCAATATCAATAAAGCACTGCCACCTTTCTTAAAACCTCTGAAAATGGGGCAATATTAAATAAAGAGTTTGAAATATCGGTTTAAGGAGGCAATTGTTTGGGATTTCTAAAAGTATGTCTGCAGTGCCATCAGGAGGTGCGATCCCAGCATGTGAGAGCTTGCCTGAGCTGAGGCTGAGCCAGCCCAGTTAGGCAGTACAGCCGCCGGGACAGGCTGATGCTGGTGCAGGGATGCAGGGACGGGCATCCCGCACACGTCTTTTGAGGGACAGCTCCATCTTGACAGCTCCATCTTGACAGCTCCAGGCACCCGTGAGAACCACCGCAAGGTACGGCCACCTCTGCAGCCATCCCTCCAGCCGCAGCCAGGACTTCAGAGCCTCGACCCAGCTGAAAGCTGATGGGACTTCTGCATCCGGAAGGCTCAAACGCGTGAAAACACGTAGGCTTCTAAGGGGCTACAAGACTTGTGAACGTTTCACGCTTGATTTTTTTGGTAGCCAATTAGGAAACCACGGCCTGAACCTGCAATGGGTGTGAGGCTGGTTGGTGCTCACCGAGCAGCACAGCACAGCCCCCAGCAAAGCTGCTGGACCAGCAGGTAAGTGGGAAAAACAGAGCCCAGACAAGTAAACACCAACTAATATGAGTTATTTCAAAATTATGAATTACTGTGACTCATTTTTTCCAAAACTAGTCTCAGTTCTGTATCGTTTTCAATTTTTGCAGTTACTACAGCCATCTCTCCAGGGAGCAATGATTAAATGCTTGTTAGGGTATTTCAGGAGGGTGACTAGTAATCTCACAACACGATCGTTCGCTTGTCTCCTCTGTCCCATAAAATACATCAGAAAAATGCCTGAGCTGCCCAGTAAGGTCCTCAGAAGAAGGATCAAGTGCCTCACTGCATTTACATACAGCACAGTCAGATTTGCCACTCATGTATTACACCTGGTATATTATTTATATCCTCATGAAATAGCAATGAATCCACTCATCCCACACTTGCTCTTTCCCCAGAAGGACAAGCAGGATTCTCCCAAGACAGATAAGCGTCACGGCTTCACCGAGGCCCCATAAAAGAAAAAATTGGCTCAAATAGGTGAAGATGGAGCAAACAGTGGCTCCCCATTCTCTGCTCCAAAGGAAGGCTGGGCATGAGGATGCTGGTTAAAACCGGCCTCTTGCTGTGTCTGTGGAAATCACTTCCAAGTAGTAGAGCCTGCCTGGACTCAGGGCACCTGTGCTGCAAATGAACAAGATGGCCCCCCAAAATACTACATTTCATCACCAGTTTAACTTCATAACAAGAACCTCCACTGCAGTTGGTGATTCGTTTTTTGTTTTTTTTTTTTAAAAAAAAGGTAATAGCACAAAGGCAGAAAAAAAGAGGAGTGAGGTTACATGGATGTACCTCTCCGCAGCTTGGCTCTGGACCAGCGCAGCCCTTGCATCTCACAGCTCCTGTTTTGCTTTTGCTTCTACGGGCTTTCCACGTGCACCGCTTGACTTTCAACATTTCCCTGCAGTCTCAGCAATAGATTTCCCTTCTTTGAGTGAAGCTGTTTGGAAACAATCCTCAAAGCACACAAAGCAGATGAAGAGCTAACACACATTTAGCTGTTCAAAGGCTTCATTTCTGCAAGGTGACAGTTTGCTTCGGTCATACAGCAACTTCACGGAAGCAAAACGCTGCAGCCATGGTTTTGCCACAGTGCTGTAGGTGGCACCAGCTGTGTTGGGTTAAAGGCAGCGCTTCCAACATAGATAAGTAATTTCTAATAAACAGAAATTGGAAAAGCCTCCAGCATCAAAATAATATTAAAGATTGAATCCTTCTGGGAAAGACACGTGGTATTTGTCTGGCAAAATTGCTGCCAGCCATCCGACACCGTAATGGTAGAACATTAAGTTTTATCCCAAATGCCAAATGTAAGTGATTCTCCTGTGTGATGCGACACAGCTTCATTTCCTTCCAGAGGAAATCTAGATCATCTTCAGCAGCACCTGCTGAGCACAGGGTGACCTCAACCAGTCTCCAGGAAGACATTCAAATATTTATAATGTGACTGTGGCACTGCAGCACTGAGACGATGGGGTTCTATATGGAACATGTAGCTTGAGAGCAGGACCCAGTGCTGCACCCTAGCAGAGACAGGGGACTGTAGTCTTTCATTTCGATGTAGGCAGCTTAGGCAACCCCAGCTCTGCGCAGGGAATTGTCCTGGATAGCTCTAGCTAGCTCAAAGGCTACAACTGCACCCACTGCAGCCGCACAAACATCTGCTGATGACTCTCCTTGTATGGTTAAATTTTGTAAAAGACTAACTCACTTGGGTTTTTAAGGCTTGTTTTCAAAGAAGACTTGCAATCAGATTTACAAAAATGCTACAGCAATGTGAAATGTCTGCTACGATTTATGAAAACACTCAAGCAGGTTAAAGTGCTAAAGGTTTTTAAACGTTACCATGACCTATGCCAGCCTTGTGTCCGGAGCTTGGTGGGATCACCCAAGGGAACTTCAAATTTTCTGTCTCTCTGTTTCTGCTCTTGTTTCTTTCACCAATTATTACTTTTCCCTCTGGGACGCGTACATCAGATTCCCTTTTAAGTATTACCACCTACGATTTGGAACCAAGCTGTGTCTTTGGGTCCTGATATTTTAGGGAAGCGTGCTCTCTGCTTTCGAAGACCTGCGCTGTATTCACCGTGGGAATATTATGTTGTATGCCAATGACAACAAATGCTGGCTGGTATTTTGTAACCTCAAAGCTCTCATGAACCATTTCAGAGAGCCTGGCTGCTCGTCCGTTTACCGTGCAGTTTGGTAAGTGGGCAGCTTGACAGTCACAGTAACACAGCTTCACTTTCTCATAACAGCTTTAGGACACTGTTTCTTAAATCAAGACAATGCCTTTGAAGTTAGTGAGAGGGGAAGACAATGCTGGCTTTGTTACTGCAATCAGAAATGCAAGTTAAAAGGATGCATGCTAATTGTCAAGACTGTTGCCATATAATTAGCATAGATAGTCTGTACCCAAATTAAGAACTCCCTTGGAAGCTTATTATGTCCTAATATATACCCAGCACGTATATCCATATAGCTGCGGTCTGACCCATCCTTGCATTTCTTAGCAGCTGTGAGAAGCTGTGTGAAGATCAATGCTAATCTAGATTAACAACGTGTCTTCAGAAATCTGTCCCACGTATTAGACACTAGGCAATGCATGAAAGGACTCCAGGCTGATGTAACTGTCTCTCTATCAAGAAACCCTGTTAAGAGAAAAGATAACACACCACGCGTCCATGTCCACCCTGAACTTCTAGTGTCTCTGTTCATACTCCATTCACCCGCAGCCTCTGATGCTTCCTTCAAAGCTTCAGGTATGTGGATACATCTCACGTTTTATCAATTGTCGTCATGTCTTCTGTGCTGATCAGGCTAACACACAGCCCACCCTAAGGACGAGGACTTAACCTGGCCATGCTGCACTTTGCCGTTGTGGAAAGAGCATGCGGGGGAAAGCACAGTCTGTTCGGCCGAACCTAACGATCCCCGAGCCCTTCTGCATCATGCCTGTTGGCTGGGATTGCAGTAGATCGATCTCAAGGGAAGGCTAATACAAATGGTCAGCAGTACAGCTTGGATTTTATCAGACATTATTTCAAGGGTATAATTACAAATATGGCAGCTGAACATCCAGCACGTGACTTGGGACTGGCAAAAGACAGACTGGTGCTATCCACTGCTGCTTCCCATTTTTACCTTCTCAGTTTCGTGTGCCTGGGGTCACTGCAACCTTGAAACATCTGTCTTGTTTTTATTTATATTTTTCTGTTACAGCTTTTCTCCCTACTTTTCAATAACATTCATTAGAAATTGCTTGGGTTTTGCATAATAAAAATCTGTGCTTCACACAAGTAAACAAACTTTAAAGTCGTTAAACAAGCATTAAACAAGTCGTAATAAAAGCTGTCCTATTAATTACATTTCTGCAACTGCATGACAAGGTAAACCAAAGATAGACTACGCAAAAACAGAGCCCCAAAGACATAGTCACAGAGGCCAGTCATAAGAGCATGAGAAGCACCCAGCTTTTGTGCCTGGGTACCTTGGTGCCAGCTACCAGACAGACCAGCAGGATGTACAGCACCCCATAACCCCACCTGACATAAATAAATCCAATACTCTGGAGATTAATTGCATTGTCCCTCTATCTGAATTTGGACCTGCTAATCCAAATGGGCTTTGAGTATCAGTTACATGAGTAGCAGGTGCTCACCAGCTTTTACAAACAGAAGCTACTTGTCTAAGATTCCCACGTATTTGGTAGTTTGGCTATTTCCTAATTAAGCCCAAGACGCGGCTGCCAAGATACTGCAAACAGTATTAGAGGTAGCTGCAGTAAGGAGCTACTGGAAAATGAGCCCTTATAAATAGTGGATAGTACCAAGGAGGAAGAGTCCTTAAAGGGACTGCTTCACATGCACTTGGGTACCCCGTAGGTCAAAGCGGAAAAGGACACAGAAATAACATCTCAGCTCCCAAACTCCCTAGTCAGCTGTAATCAAAGATTTTTGGCATCATGCTGTTGTTTTTGCAGGTCCCTTAAGTCTGAAGTATTCTTTACAGACTCCCCAAAATATCAGGTGTTATCCCAAACGTCATCATCTCTTCTGGTGTGCAGGGATTTTGCCATTTGACTTTTCACGGTTTTTTTCACACCCACATTTCACCTTTTAAAACCCAGGGTAATACACAGGCTCACGTAGTGTTTTTCACACTATGGGTCTCACTGCATTTAGTTAAGTACATAGTCCAGCTTCTTCAGGTAAACATTGCATTCCTGCATAAACTCCCAGACACACCAAATGCAGAATATTTAGCTTGTCATGCAACTGTGTTCAATTCTTATAACCCTACACCTTGTTCTTTCATTCACAGTACCTCTTTGTACCTTGATATTGAGAAACAAGCCTTAGATTAATACTTTTTTAACATCTTTATATGTACAGGAAACGCCTGCCAAAGACATTCTCTAGTCTCAGATAATACATTGTGGATAATCTTCCTATCTGTCTTTACATTTGTGTAATTCCACCGACTTTAAATAGATCTGCTCTTGTTTCATGCAGGTAGAGAGGTGAAGCAAGCCCAGCGAAATAAGGCCAATTGAAAGCGTGTCACTCGCTGAAGGATTAGGCCAATGAATTCTAGGTATTATCTGTTACAGCAGCTCATTACTATTCCAAAACAGACAAGCAGCATTCAATCCAAATGCTTTAGGAGAACTAGAAGTAGGAATAGAGGGAATTTATGTGAAGTGGATATAAATGAATACAGAAGAGCCTCCGGAACCTGCACTTTGCAAACATGCACCCTCTACAATTCTCCTAAAAGCTGTTGGTTTTCCACCTCTCCACTAAGATTTAATGGCAGAAGCAGTATCGACAGCTCTCCCTGCCAAGTTTCATTATTTTTAAACCATATGCTAAAGTCCATTTCCTAACACACTGTAAAGCTATTATATAAACAACAAAAATAAAGTGATTATTAATCAAATTGTTTTTAAAATCCAGATGCTTTCATCAGTCTGGGAACTGAGAGGCTGAATGGAGATGTGGCAGGGTCACCAGCCTGGTATTTAGAGGCCTTGGGTTCAATCTTCCTTTTCAGCCACAGACTGTCCAGATCAATCACTTACTTTTTCCAAACTTTACTTCCTCAACTGTAAAATGTTGCAAGACAACTAAATGAGATCCTTAGACACCAGAGTGGACGGAGGGCTATTTATACTTTCGAATCATACAATTAGTCTTGGATTTTCATCCATTTTTGTATTATATTATTTGCTGCCTCATTTAACAAACACCTGTGACTGAATTAGGTTGCCCAGGTATCTCTGTGTGTCACCATGGTTTGGCTGTACCAAATTGCTATAGAATTACTATAGAATACAATTGCCACATGTACGTATTAAAAAGGCAGTGCTTTAACATCTGGTAACGGGGACATGCTGCTCTGTAGAGATTTGCTCCCCTCTGGTTCCTAGGATGACTGAAAGGAACCCAACCTGCTTGGGCATAAGACAATGAAGGGCTGGGGTCAGACTTAATGTGAAGCTCCACTTACAAGTCTTTATGACCCCATTTACTATACGTGAGAACACATAAAACTTCCTGCATTTCGCTGTTAGCAGTGAAGCCACCTAAGCACTTAGGCAGCTCACAGTCCAAAAAAAAAAAGTAAATCAGGGTAATTCCACCACGGTGTCACTATTCCCTATCATGGTCTGATGCCCTGAAAAACAGAGGACAGGGGAGTGCAGAGACACATCTCTGTTCACATCCACTCAGAGCTGTGCCCCAAGAGCAGTCACAGTCACACCCCCAAACGTCTTACGTGTGCCACCCTTGAGGTCAGCAGCTCACCGCACTACCAGCATAGCTGCAGCATTGAGGAAGGGCAATGTTACTCTCTTACCTGAGTTGAACCCAGCAAATCCCAGATTTTCTCCACTTCAAGGCCCCAGTTCAGAATGTCCTTTCTGTTTGGAAAGTCATTTACCCTGCATAAGCATATGCTCTTCCGGAGCCCTCAAGAAATGAAAGAGCACACTGGCAAAAAAATGTGCAAATGTAAGTATCAGGTTCAGCTTGTCCCTACCTTTTTACAGTTAAAAGTTGAAAGTCAGTCTGCGGTTAGCCTGGGGCTGTTGCAGAGCTTGTGATGTCTACTCAAGGGGGAAGCACAGTCGGAAACGGAGCCCCTCCCGTACCTCCTGGTTGCCATCCTGTCAGATGCTGAGCACTCCCAACCCCTCCCATAGCCCAGACGGCTCAGGGAAAACTCAGCGGGCTTTTGGTAACAGTTGAAAGTACACTGACGCCCCTCCAGAGTAACAAATTCTACGCTGGACTATACTCCTTTATCAGTGTGTTAAAACATATTACTCATGTAGCCGCACTCAATGCTAGGCTAAAATCAATTCAGTCATGCACAGTCCAGCTATATCACGAGCAGTAGCAACACCAAACACTAAGGCCATACAATGATAAGAGCAAGATGATTTATTATATACTGAAGAAAAAAGAAAAAAAGTCATTTGCATCAACCATTCCCTCACAGGGGTCAGTACAATATAAAGAAAATAAGGACAAATGTACAAAACCAACCTGACAAGAAGGCTCTAGATGAAACATGTTCAAAGCATTTGCAAATGATGTTGCTGGACAGATGCAGAAGGAAATTAAATAATGTAATTTTTCCCCTGGAAAACACAGGCTGAAAAACTGGTTTTATTTTTAAAAATCCACAGTCCTGCCTTTACCTGCAGATACTTCAGATAAAAAGATACAATTTTAGTTGTGATACATTTTTTTTAAGCAGAGATTCCCAGAACTACTGTTTGACCACCTTTATTTGAAAGTGGATTTTCACTTCCAATTTTATGCAGACGACAAAGAAGCCAGCCCAGCTCAAAAAAATAGGAGCTTAGCCACTAACTTCAAAGAAATCAGGTCCATACTTCTGCATTTTCTGTTAAACCTTTGGCAACCACAGCATTTGTTTTTCCATAATCAGCAGCAGGTATCCATCTCATCCAGAGCATCCTTGTATATATGGTTGTAAAATTAAAAAAAAAAACCAAAACAAAAAACAACAACAAAACCACAAGAAAACCCAAACAAAAAACCACAGAACAAAAACCACGTACATGAGAAAACATCAGCAGTATGAAATTCCTGAAGGGTTTCAAGGCTTGTTCCTACTCAACTAAAGTCAACGTACTTCAAACTATTTTAGCTGGAGCAGGACCAAATCCTTACAGAACCAGATACACATTCCTCAAAAAGCAAAACCTTAAGAGTGTTGTAACCCGAACATAGGAGTAAACCACAGATTTTAGCAATGTGCCTTGCCTGGCCCTAGCCAACATAATACATTCAGCTAGGGTATTTCATTTACTCCTGACTTGGGCACGATTCCCATTGGTTACAGTGAGAGTATTACTTAAGTAACCTAGCAAAAGGACATCATGCATTAGTAAGCTAAAATATGAATTCGTGCTTATGGCAATAGCTTTCCCTTCTAATGCCCTATAATGGGCATCTAGAAAAGGAAGACAGACAAGAAGCTTTACAGAAAAAAAATCTGCATTTTGTTACACTGATGACCATCCTAAGCAACTCCACAGAAGTTTTCAGGGTTCTTTTTGATGTATGTGAAGAAAGCAAAAGTCAAAAATAGACCAGTGTTAGGCAAGATAACACCACATTTACTCATTAGTGCAGAATGCAAAATAACAGCTAATGCCTAATACAGACAAAATACTATCACTTTCATATTCCTCACAATTACATGGATTCCACATAGTTTACTTCCTTGCCTTAAAAGAAATGCCTAAATGTAGTATGAACTTCATGTGTCTCCAAAAATATCATCCCAAGTTATCAAAGGAACCATTGGATATAAAAAAAAAATTAGAAATGGATATTTAAGAGCAAGTTGCAAGGAAATCCCCATTTTGTTTGGCATGAAAAGAAACAAGGAAGATTCACTGGCTGGATTTGGGTATTTTTTGGTTTTGGGGTGGGTTTTACTATTTGGGATTTTTTTCCATCAAGGGAAAGAAAACAATACATATGTGGGAGGGAAAACATTTTCACAAATATAATAAATATCTGTTCTGATCCAAAAGCAAAGTGCGACATAGAATTTTCTATTTAAACAAAAACAACCAACAGAATAATGCCTTAAATATTAACAAATCAATTAGTGGTCTGCACAGTAAAATAAATATGAAGACATTGATTTATATTTTGTTTCTAGCAGCAAAGGTCAATAACTCACTGGCCAATGTGACAGCTTCACAGAAGTCCTGTTTCTGGGGTTTGGTACTTTCTTTAACATGAGGAAAAAGATTCAATGGGTCTGGAAAATGGTACTACAGCTGTACAGTATTCTCCTCAGCCCATCTATGTCAAACAGGGTTTGGCCAAGACATGTTTTCAATATGTTTTGAACACTGATTTGGAGAACAGCTTTCACAAAAAGAATAAAATCAGGTTCTACCCAGTTTCTCATGCTGACAAGTATGAGTTTGGATTGGCCTGAACCCTAATGATATTAATGAGGTGGGGTGTTTTCTCTTTGCAGTCAACAATTTTCTATGTTGAAGGGAGAGTGGGAAGATCACAAACCATTAAGAAGTGCTGAAGAGGGAGAGGCAAGCTTTGGTCACTTGTAGGGAAGGACCACAACAGAGCACTGGGGCAAAGCAAGTTCCAGCTGCATCTCCCAGCAAGAAATACCTTTCCCCCCATGTATGAAACCTGTCCTATTCTTGTTGCTTGAGTCCCACTGTTCGCTTTATACCTGCTATATAACTCACAGCTTTGAAATTCTCAGGATGATGACATTTACTTGCTGTACTCCCTTGGACAAGACAAAGCAGCTACAGAGCTCTCTGTTCAGAGCCATTCCTCAAAACCAGACTCAGATCTGTGCAGAAAGGAGCCTTCAGGAACAGCCTGCACCTCCCTCACACACCCTTCCAAACGCACTAGCACGCTGTGGCATGTTTGCACCAGCTTTAACCAGGAGGTAACAGCACATGGAGCAAACTGAGTTTTGATACCTCCAGCAGTCACTGGAAATGCCAAATGAGCAGATCGCTGCGCTGGGAGCAGGAGCAAAAACCAAAGCAAGGTGGTGAACAGTTGATTTTTGGGACACTTGAAAGCAGACAAAAATGCCTTCTCGGCCCTAGTGATGAGCTAGACAACACAAGTACTTACAGTACTTGAGCATAACGCAGAGATCGCTCTGGTGAAACCCACTGCGGTAAGGCTCATCCAGCTGCCTCTGTCCCTGCACAGTGGTGTCAGACTAGCAAAACAAAAGACAAGAACACAAAGAGAAAACCAGAGCCCTTCTTTGACTGCAAAAGATGAGGGGAAAAGGCTGATGAGAGATTTTTTTTTTTTGTGAGGGGAATGTTCAAGGCCACACAGAGGGTGAGCCAGGGGCAGGAAAGCAGAGAAGAAACAGACTTACAGGCTGTCAAAACTGCTTAGTTAGTGCTTTGCAACCTGGGCACCTGTCCTCCTACCTTCTAACATGCTCCAGTACACAAACCCTATTTAATTGGGCTTTGCCCAAAGGAGGGGAGGGAATCCCATTCAAGAGGATATCCATTGCTTTGCCTGCATCTGCAGGGCAAGGATCAGCATGGAATGATGTACAGGGTTGCTTTTGACTACTGTGCAAGAGCTCGCCTTACCTAGATCTAGGAAGGCTATGTTAAGGTTGTATGGCTACCTGATGCTCAGGTGGCTAAAGATAACAATATTCGATTTCTGAGGAGCGGCCAAGTGCAACAAACCTTTCTGAGGTGAACTAGAAAGATGAATAAAAACTATCTGGATTTTTTGTTAGTTTACTCATTTTTCATTTTTTAAGGCAAGCAGAAAGTCCTTCTGGAATGCAAGAAGCAGGATCAGAATGGCAAAGAAAAGTGGATGGGAAGCTACCTTCAACATTATGCACTAGGTAAAATTTATCCCTGGTAAAATGCTACTGAAAACAATGGAGCTGTGTCATTCAACCTACTGCCTAAAGAGGAGGGAGAGACAAGCCACGATGCTTCCTCTACCCCCTCTCCGCACCTGCCACTGAAGTCAATGAAGCTGTACCAGCGTACAGCTGTAGCAGCACAGTGGTGAGCCAGGTGCAATGGAGGTTACCTGCAAGCTGCACTTGCCACTGGAGGCAAAGTTTTAGAAACTCTGTGCACCGGATTCCAATCACAGCTCCTTACATCTACCCAAAATGAGCAGAAAAATAAATGTCAGCCCTACTTCTGCTCTTTATCCTCTTTCTACTTTTGCTAAGGAAAATCAAAACAGACACATACCCTTTGGGTTTGTCTACACTTACAAAGTTGCTCTACAAGTTTCATGAATACTTCTTTGTGGCCAAAAAGCTGTTACTCAAACAATCATCACCTCTGACATTTACATGCTACCTAACCTTGGATTTTTTATGGTCCCTAAAACAGTGAAGTTCACTGAAGGAATGGAATTAAAATCCATTCTGAGATCAGAAAAGAAAGAGGGGAAAAAATTCATCCAATATTGGTAGCTCTAGTCCAAAAGAGCATTTCACCTCTCCTCTGTAACACCCACTGGGCTTTGTCCAAGGAATGGCATGGAAGTGGGACACACTGATACCTGCTCCTCAAGGTCCAGGCAGCCCTGCTCTCCCAGACCAATACAGCTGCAGGCCAGAGATGAACACTTGGTCTCTTCCACATCACTATGCAAAGAAATTACAGCTGACAGCGCCTTCCAACCTATTCTCAACCGTACTCAGTCTAAAGCAGAATCAGAGCAGAGCACACCTCATCTGAGCAGGTTTGCTTTCCAATTCAGTTCATTAAGCCACTGAGGCCCCCAGAGACTCTCTTCAGGGAGGTGAGCTACACCCATGCTGCATTAAGGTGCCCAGCCTTACAACAACACTGAGAATCTTTTTTCATCGTTAACTGGTAGAAGAGAGTATTTCTGAATGGGGCTAATCAGCTGATATCCAATGTCAGATGTTCAGAATGAAATCTGCATCACAGAAGAAGCAGTAAGAGGCATGACCCTCCAAGAAGGAGACGTATGCACAGCCTTTCTACAACAATGTGGAAAGAACTTACTCTGGGCTGTAATGGGGGCCACAAGCAGCAATTTGTGGACAAGTACACCACCTAATTCACACATTCACAAGCCCCATTCCTGCCCCTCCTTTACAAGCTACCCAGAGATTCAGTCTGCTGTAGGGAGGCATTCTGTATCACTGCTCTGTGGTGTGCAAAGAGAGGAGCAGGCTTTCCACATGGTCCACCTGTGTGGTAGAACCACAGAAGTTCCCAGCACTTCTTGGGCTTTGCATATTCATGCAGAAGGCTGGGGAGAAGACAAAGTCCTCCCCGCCACTCAATACAATGAAGAGCCTTAGATAATTAGCAAACAAACATCAAAAACACTTCATGTCCTGCACAGCATCATCCTGCCAACTATGATAGAAAAAAAATCTAACCATACCATTACGTTTGCAGGTGTTACATGTATAGCTCGAGAGCATACTCCTATCAAATGGAGCACAAAGCAGGGCATGTGGCAAACAGCAGGCGAGAGACAAGCTGCTCTATTTGCAAACTACTATCAAGGGTGGCGCGTCATTGTACATAGCCTAGGTTCTCCATCTCATTCCTATACCGCTGTTCGGACACCTTGCTTTTATGTTGTTTGCTTTCTAAGTGCTGTCTGAACTCCATCTCCTCGCTGGCACCGGCGTTGCACATGGAGCAGTAGAACTGGCCACTGGGGGTGACACACATGGCCAGATCCCGAGGAATCCTCTGGCGTGAGCGGGGATTGAAGTAGGGACCTGAGGAGACAACAGACAAGTCTGTTTCATCTGGAAGAAAGAAAAGCTTGAGGCAGCTCAGTGACAACTTCTAAGTCAAACAAACATTTAAAAAGAAGCCAAAGATTAGTTTCTTTAAGCCATTAGAGACTCAACTTTATTTTTGCACATGACTTGTCCACTGAGATACAGATTTAAAGGGGTGTAGCACACAGAGGAGTGGTACTTGGTGGTATTTTCTAAAGCAGTAGAGTGGGCTTAATGCCTCAGTCTTATTAAGAATCAATAGGGCTTTGAAAATTAGGAGTCTAATCATTTCAATGATAAGTCTTTTTTTTTCCTTAACCCTCCAATTCCAGAATTAGAACCGTCTTTTGATTAGAATAAGCTGCCTCAGTTTAAAATTATCACAAAATGACATTTAATAGAAGGTTAAAAGATTTATCTTTTCCATGTGACAGTGGTTAGAATGAGGCAATTAAACCAAGCTTCACCAGGAAACAGGGTTTCAGCTAATATGTGCTCATAACACAACTCAAAATGAGAAAGAGAAACAGATGCTGGACTGGACACTATAAAACACACTTTAAATCATAGTAAAGAGGCAAAGTTTGTAACCAACACCTGCGAAAGGACTCTACTTTAGGAACAGATGGTCTTAGAGGGAGGCTAACATGCTCTCTCATTCTGGTCATGGGAGTGCAAGTACAGGTTGATGTGCTACAGTAGGAGTCAAAGCACCTGGCCACTTGCCAAGAAAATAAAGCAGGAAAATTGTCACCACTTAGAGCAGCCTTAGAGACAGGCAGATGGTAAATTAAGTTACAAACTGAGGAACCGAACTAACAAGCAGGCTGACAAAACAAAGCAACTTTAGCAGCTGGGAAAAAAAATGCAGACATGAAGGATTAGCAGAGCTAGGACCAACTCCTTTCACAACCTGTCTCTGCTAAAACAGACCTCAGAAACAGAAGAAAAACAAGTCTGTTTATCATTCATTATTATTCCAACTCTACAGCAGATGCAAGCTCACAGTTACCTGTGTTGTTCTGAACCGTATACATATTTCTTCTGTTCTGCATCATCTTATATTCATTCCCTTCTTTCCTTGCCCTCCGTTTGCCTAGTTCTGATGCATCCCTGAAGATTAAACAAATATGAACAGCTGCAATTCAGAGTTCTCTGAGAAAAAAAGCCAGAGACACTGCCACATGCTTGCAGCCTGAGCGTGAAGTTGAACAATACCTACGAGAATGAGTTATTCTGTGCTTCTGCAAGACGCAGCCGTTTGGCATGATTCTTCCCTTGGTAGTGAGCCTGTGCCACAGCTGGAGAACTAAATGAGGCATCACAAAGCTTGCAGTAATCATTCTCTGTGGCCAAGATCACTCGACCACCTGGTTTACTGGATCCCATCTAGCAGCAAAGGGAGAGACAGCATGTGAAACACAAGGTTAAATTGTTGAAATGTTTTAATCATAAGGACCGAAACCAGTATCATCTTCATCATGCAGCAAGAGAAATGGAATTAGAGCATATGGATGAGGACTCATTCAAATGCTCCCCAAACTGTTCTTATATGAACTTAATTTTCCCTGCTCCAGCCTCCAGGAGAATCTGCAAATTCCTCAAGATCTAGGCAAATCCCTGGCCTCAGATGGAGAGGAAACCAATCTGATCAAACACCCTGTACCTTTGCAATAACTACAAAGGCTTGTTTACTTCACAACAATGATTTAACTCCTCTACACCAGACTGCTGAGAGCTGATGAACAGCGACTTTCACACTGAGGAAGACTCACTGAAAGGTAAAGGTGCTTCTCTCTCCTATTTACTGTGTACCTGATCTCTCCACAGTACTCTGCCTCTACACAGCTCCCTGACCACACTAAGAGATAAAAAAAACCCCAAACAATAGCAGAGCTGCCAAACCTCTGATCTTCACCCTTCAGGTAGGAGGACACCTGGATCAAGACTTCAGAGGAAGGACCCAGCCTCACACGAGTAGCTCCTGCCACATAAAGGATACCTTGCCTGTCTAGTAAGACCACACACTGATCGGGGCAGCAACCACGTCTCCTCATTGGGCATCATCCAGAGAAAAGTGCTTTGTAAACAGTGCAGCAGCAGCGATTCATGCAGCCATGTCACTGTGGCACTTGTCGAGTCCAGTTTCTTTCACCTCTCCTTCGATACTGTTCAAGCTTATAGACACACGCACATAATTCTGACTTCTACGTTACAACATGAATCCTCCATGGCCCCAGAGCGGTCTTTTGATTCTCTTCATTAGAAAATGCATCAGACACCGTAGCAGGTACAGCACCCGCGTCCCACTACCTAGCACTGGACCCCATGCCCTCTCGATTCAGATCCAAGCCGCAAAGGGATTTCACACGGGACTGAGTCTCCCTCTGGCGGCTCTGACAACATGTATAACCATCTGCCACTCGCGGCAAACAGTCTGTGCTTTTCTACACACAACAGAGGCTTACGCTTTTGGAAGCGACAGGCACAGCTTCAATCCCTGCAGCCCAGCTGTGGTTCCCTGCAGTCACATGCAAGAGCCGGGTTAGCTGTTAATTCCCGTGACAATCAGAAGCGATGGAGAAGAAAGCAAAAATCATCTATTTTGCCTCTAATGTGCCTGAGAGAGAATTAATCTGGATCACTGAGGGAACCATCCATTCACCCTGTGCACAGGAATGAGCACTGCAAAAGGCGCAATAAAAGAGGAATTAGGTAATAGCCCTGGGCAATGGGTGCAGGAGCACCTAAGCACTTTTTCCACTTAGGCTTCCCTCGCACAATGGAGGGATGATTGTGCAGAGCGGATGCCACACCCTTGCATCCAAAGCCAGCTCCAACAATGCTGTTTAATACCTGCCCTTAAAAAACCATAATCAGCAGCACATCGGACTTACCTAGGAATCAAAGTATTTGCATGCAGAAATAGAACATTTCACGTCCAATATTCTGCTGCAAGGGCAGATCAATATCTGCATCTTCAAAGGAAAGCAAACAGCTCACAACAGGCTATTTCCACCATCCTGTGCCATCACAAGGAAAATTCTTTTCCAACTCCCACAGTAATTCTCAAAGCGTGAGATCTAGTTATCCTTATTGGGGGTTAGGTGACAAGTAAGCAGCATGATCTCAGTCACCTTCCCATGCCTTACCTGAGCTGGAAGGGAGACAACCTGAGGCGGGGCAGGCTCAACCGAATTACTCATTCTGGCAGGTGCCGGACAGCTATTGGCAGCATAGTAATTTCGGAGTTTCTTACTGTGGTTTTTACCCTGGAAAGAGATCTCAAATTAATCGCTGTCCTAATAATAGTATCTTACACTGAAAGAAAAAGGTCCAGAGACTGAAATGAGAAAGTGGCCATGAAGATGGCACCGCAGGTAAAGGAGCCATCACTCAAAAAACAACAACTCTGGACTTGAGAGATGCTGGCATCCCCCTTTTTCTCGAAAGAGCTCATCATCTAGCACAACCGGGCCTCACTTTCAACTGATTTTCTCAAATCAGTAAGGTTACGATTAGTTCTTCAATCTGTTTCTGTTTCACTTGAAATTAGTGTTTTGTATTTTAAACATGAAATGTTAACTGCTTTGCATAGCTTTTTGATAAGCCTGAACACACACACATGCTTCTTTTCAGGAGGTTGCAAGCATGAGTTAAAACATAAGATTGAATCTAAAAAACCCTGCTTCGTATTTTATTTTCCCTTGGAAAACATATACTTTGGTTGTTTTGAAAACCTGATGGAGCTACATGAGAGTATGTATATGCATTGTGTAAGTATGCATATATAGTAAAGCATATGCATAAATGCAAGTTATGAGGGGACAGAAATGCATTTATAGTACATGGCAGAAATACTGCAGAAATCAGATACTGAAGTGTAATGCTAATTCAACCTAGACCTTGGCTGGCATGATACCACTTTTTCAGGGCCAACAGCAGATCAGAGATCTGGGTCTGGTGTTCTGAAGATACGGACAACCATTCTTTTGGATTTACTGGTGGCAAAAGTTACTACCTCCACATTTCACACAAATATAGCACTAGTAAGAGAGGGTACTAGTAAAATGGGGTAACATAAGACTATGACATATTCAGTCTCTCAGCAGAGAATCATATGCAAATAGCCCCTAACCTATTTCAGACAAGTCAACCAGACCAGCTTGAACAAAATTAATTTGGTCTTAGCTGGCTCAGCTGATACTGTCCAAAGCAGATGAGAAAGTTTGCGTAAATGGCCCCACCAGCAGATCAGTCATGTGCATAACCTCGGGGAGGAGACAGGGATGAGCACATGGCAGCAGCTCCCTTTCCTAACTGCAGTGCTGGATCCAGCAGAAAACATCTGTCCAGACCTTACAAAATCACATCTGTGGAATCAGAAGTTCTATTTTATTGGAGGAGTGTACAGGTGGGAAACAGATCACACAAAACAAAGGAAAATGATGAGTGTCTACCTTTTCACCTATGCCATCTTGGTACTACTTCTCTGTCTTTACGGACAAAGTTCTCACAACGTGCTACAGCGATGACACCTTAAATGAAAGCACTGCAGCATGTCTGGACAAACAGTAAATTCAAGCAGGGTGAAGATATGTCTACAGAGCAGTTCTAACCACAGCTTCCAGTCCATTAGACGGTGTAGGTAGCTTCAGATGAGCTAACTCAAATACTGCTGCCAGTGTGCACCCACCTCAACAAAGCACTCAAAACCCCCTTGAAAAGCTAAGTTAGTCCTCGTGCATTAGCCCACGCGTAGTTCTGTGCTACCACAGCAACGCTACTGGCAGTGCATGTGCTGGCACAGGTATGTCTACACAAGCTGCAGATGCAGCAGCCCTGAACGCCATGCTTCCTGCTACCCTCCTTACCTGATAATGAGCCTGGGCTTGTTGTGCTGAATTCAAAGTGACATTGCAAAGCTTACAGCACAGAGGTTTACATAGCTCTTCCAACATAGGGTCCTGCTCCACCACCTTTGCAAGCTCTTCTTCTTGTGTGTGATGAAAGGAAGGCCCCAGTCCAAGAGATTTTGGTGGGGACAGTGGTGAGCTGGCTCTTGGCCTTGTAGCCACTGACATAGGAAGAGATGAAGGCTTCTCAGGATGAGGAAGAAGTCCTGTTTGCTGTAGAAGAATCATTTGCCAGGAAGATTGTGGGCATGCTACTTCTGAAGGATGAGGAGTCTTCTTCAGATCTAGACCAGAGACATATATATGCTCAAATAAGCAGCGCTAACAGGAACATCAACAATCCAGGGGACAACTTCTGTAACTTCACTGCCTCTACTTTATGCCTTTTCACAATGCCAAGCAGGATAAAGTCAGTTTATAACACTTTACCCCACAGGGACAGCACCATCACAGACAGCCAGGGCCATATTAAAAGATATATGTATAACAAGTGGATTGAAGTCTGAAATTAGTTGTTAGTACTCCATGGCACCCTCCTGGACAGGTGAAGATTCCTACCACCCATAGTACCTGATCGACAGCACACACACTCCACTGCTCCATGACCACGAGAAGATGCGATATACCACATGCACAGCAGATACAGCTGTGTCGGTGGGAATGGGAGGGATACAACCATTAGCCACATCCTCTTTTGGCAGCCTAAGGACAAGCTCACACTCCAAGACCTAAACAAATACTACAATGTATTACTGCCACTGATGACTTAAAAAGAACCCATATATTTGTTTTATATAGGTAGATATAAAATACACACACATACACATCCCTCAAATACTCACAAAGACCTTCCTGAGGAAAGATATTCTACAGTTAACTTTTCTCAAGTAAGTTAACAAAAGCAGAAGAGTGGGAATCAACTTGAGCACACCTTGTTGTATGCAGTTAGCTCCCAAGGGCTCTTTTCCATAGTCTTGTTGAATGACCTTGAGCTATTTCTCGCCTTTCCTATACTAACTACAACCAATGCAGCATTTAAAGCTATATCTTCTTTTGCAAAATGGAGAGCTTATCCCATGTTAACCTTTATTCACTTATTTCTCAGTTAATTCAAGTTTATAGAACTAACCCTGCATTTCCAACACAGGGTTCTGAGAGGCTTATTTAATTAAAGTTTATAAATCACATCTAAAGCCCGGATAAACACTCCTAGAATAATGCAGAGCAGTGATATTATGAATCAAGGCACAGCTACTTTTGTTAATGTCTTATTAGCTTCTTATCATAACAAATCCTGTTCACGGCTACACTGGGATCAAGACAAGCGTTATCTTGGCCTTTGCAGATCACTTCCAGCTAGGGCTGCATTGGTAGCAATCATGTTTATGCTACGGGCTTTGTTCATTTGTTTAAGCAAATAGTGAGCCACATATATATTTTAAAATAACACTTCTGGAAAATTAGGGAAAGGTAAATTAAATGCCACCTCAGAACTTTGTTCCTGAGTGACTTTTGAAAATAGAATTTGACTTCAAAGACATTTAGGAAGCTGGAGAAGCAGATAGCATTTATCTGGGATAACTTCTGGGATTTTCAATCTGCTAAAATTAGCAGGAGATAAATACCTTGCTACATTCAAGCTCTGGAAAATCCCAGTTGATGCCTGCATTTTTAGGTACTGTATTACCTTTGAAAAATCTGTCTCCTGAGAGGTCTATGTTCTATTAGAAAAAATAAAAAATAATATAAAAAAAACCACCAAAAAACCACAATGAAAATAAGTGGGACTAAAGTGCTCAAGTGACACAAGCATTTCTGAAATGCTTACCTCTAAAAACAGATTTCCAAATAATACAACATTGGAGGCAATTTAGTTATTACTAGTAACTAAGGGGGGGGAGGGGGAGGCACTCATTGCCCTGGGGCGAAGCTTTTAAGACAGCAATAGAGCTGTCTTTATGTTTTTAAATAGCCCTCCACCATCAAGGCTCTGAGAAATTCCGGGATAGCTATACCTAACATGATGTGACCATAAAAACAAAATCAAAATCACTGTCATGAAAACTAACTTCCACCACACAGGAGGAGGACAGGACGCAGGAATAGCATGGTGCAAGTCATCTGTCAGCATTCAGCATACACTTTCCTGGTTAAGTAGAGCTATGGGAAAAGATTCTGCTATCTTTAGTTTCCTCAACTAGTACTCTGTAGATAGTTTAATTGATTTCAGTGGGGCTACTAACAGAACAAGTTCATATTCGTGAAGGTTAAATGTATTATAACGCAGGCCTAATCAAGGCAGTTTAGATCAACTATGCAAGCAGATAAACATGCCATCCAATTTCAGAGTATTATTTCATCACCATAATGGGCCTCTTACCTTAAAATGGGAGTAAACTATAGCTAAATACTTCAGAGAGCAATAGAAAGAGATCTACAGTAAATGGCAGTCAGGATCCATCTGCTTAATTTTGCGTGAGTGTTTGTTGCATTAAGTCTTCCACGTGCAAATGTCATGGAGCAGATTTATCATATACAAGATAGGACACACTGCTTACAGGATCTGCATCCACAGGGGAAAAGGTATAACGTAATATTCTTTATTTGTAATATACCTTTAATTGTGAGGTTATTTACTGATTCTTAAAGTAAACAGTAGTCTGAAGATAAAATTAGGACTGCATAGGCAATTTTACTTCTTGGCCTGGCATATGCAACTCTGATTTTCTTCTAATGGTCATCTTTCATCATTGAAATTGCTCAATTATGTTGATTTCTTTCTTACAGATATTATTCAAAAGAAAAAAAAAAAAAGAATCACTCAAGTTCAGCTGATTTACATGTCCCTTTAACTCTCCACTGCTAGTCACTACAGATACCCTGTCCAGCAGAAGGTAACGGGACATCTTTGACTCCTCCTCTCCCTTCACATGAGAAGCTGCAAAATCTTTACACTAGAAAACAGCAAAGGAATGAGAAAACTCTGTCATACAGTACTCACGCGCATAACAGTATATCTTGAGGCAGGGTAAGGACCTGCAGTGCTCCAGGGTGAGCTGAGGAGACATTCTGCCTCAAAACATCATCTCTCAGATCTCAGCCATGCCTCCTCCTACACGCTGTATGGGCTAGGATATATTTCCACTCTGTGCCGGTTGTCCTCAGGCGGATGCAAGGCAGGCAGACACGCAGCCCTCCTCACTACTTTTAGGCTGGGGCATCCCAAGGGCAGCACTGAAGCAGAAGACCCAGCTGCTGTGCCCCAAGTACTACAGCCTGGTAGTACTGCTGGTGGCACAGGTAACAGACAGCAGCCTCCCTAGCTGTCTACAGTACAGTGCTGGGAGAGGAACTGGTATGGCCTTAAATCTGTGCATCATTTGACGGGGAAGGCACGCACAAAATATGACCTTCCTTGGCCATAAGTGCAAGCCACGAGACGTCTACGTGCCTTACATTCCCACCAGACTTAGTTTTTAAATGCAGTTGAGGCAACTAATAACAACGATAGAAATCTCTAACAACGATGAACAAGTTGTGGTTTTGTTTGGTTGTTTTTTTTTCCAAGATAGGAGGCATTTCTTCTCAAGTCCACTTGTGTCTCAAAACATCAACATCACTTAACCTAACTTTGTCAGAAAGTTTATCTTTGGCCATAGACCAGGCCTACAGAACTTCACCCTGAAAGGCAGGGTCATTTAGTAATGCTGCAGGATTTAAGACAGCGCACTAGAACAAATATGCATCATACACAATTCCACCTTAAGATGCAGGGCCCACTAACCCTCTGTTGATGAGGATACATATTGAGTAACTCAGAAGCAGAAGGTATTTATCACTTCTTACATCAATAGGGTATCAGAAACCACGGTGACATCCTAGCAGACATTTCTGCAAAGTTGCATGCCTTGCAGTCTTGGAGTCCAAGAAAAAAAAAAACAAACCAAAAACCAAACCAAAAAAAAGCCCTGATATCTACTGCGTTGGAATAACTGCAGCATGAGCAAGAATTCAAGGCACCAACACACAATTTTGGAAACGGAGAAATAAAAACCAGCATAAGGGAGAGGCAGACACCGACATCTGCATCAGCGAAGTCACTTAAGCACCCCTGAACACGGCAGAAACATTGCGAGCCCCCCGCAATATCG
>VXBL01006287.1:883335-934483 GCA_013400195.1 Aramus guarauna | reverse complement strand
GGCCGGGCCCAGGGAGCAACGGCAGCCCGGGGCGGCAGGGCCTCGCCGGCCGCTCACCGGCCGCTGCCCGGTGGGGTTGTTCCTCCGTGCCTCGGGTTAAGAGGCGGTTCGGCCTGGAAGAGAGCTCCCGTGAAATCAGCGACTGCCCCACTCGCGTTACAGTCCTGCAGCACTCGTACGGGGTCTCACAGCAACGTGCGCTCGTTGAAAGATGCTCTTTTTGGCTTTGTGGGCTAAAATGATTGAAAAGTTGCTCCAAATATTTAACTGCTCGGTTAAATCCTAATGCATGGTTTTGCACAGGGTTATTTCATCTCGTTTTTGCTCTGGCACCTTCTGTTTTTAACAGCAGGAATTCCAGTTAACCTGGGTTTGCATATATAAGCATCTCCAGCTATTCATGCTAATTGTAGCCAAAGTGGGTTAATTTCCCCACAACCCGCTCAGGGCAGCAGCACAGGCCTCACCCTTATGGTTGGGGCACCCTGGAGTTTCTATTGATCCTCACCCATTTTGATGGAACAGGAAAATGCTGAGAAGTCACCACAAACTGAAACCACCACCAAGATTTACGGTAGCGATCAGCCGACCCACCTGGGAATCTATCAGTTCACCCCACTGTTACTAACTTTTGTGAGATCTTAAAAAAAATTCCCATTTATCAGATCACTACAGGCCTGAATCACAAACCCTGATGATTTGCAGCAGAAGCAGCAAACGGGCAGTTTACAGCCAGGTGCGCTCACGGGAACCGCTGCTGCTCGGTGTTTGCTGGGGTACGTTTTGCTGTCACCTGCGAGGCTGGTGCTCTGATCGCCGGAGTCACCTGCAGCAGCTCAGCCGGGCCGCGGCTGCGAATCCGGTCCCGTGCCAGGCCCTGGGGCTTGCGGCAGCGTTTCAAGGAGGAGAATTCACCGATGCCCTCACCGCGTTCACACTTGGCTCCAAAACTTGCTTATGCCACCTCTCCCGTTGAGAGGATAAATCCCTTGAAAAACAGAGTGATTAACCAAGATGCCTGACTGATTAATCACCTGGGTTATCCCGGTCTCCTCCTTCCTGTCATCACCTCAGTGCGATCTTCACTTGTGTCTTGTTGGCTCCCACTAAGTTAAACCAGCCCTGCACGCTCACTTCAGGCCCCGAAAACACAAACCAGCAGGGAGCGTTCATTTAAATTAATTAACATTTTAAATGTTATCCCTCTGCTTTCTGATTTGTAAGGGTACTCACTCGGTAGGCCGCTCTCTCTTAGCGAAATACTAGGTTCACATACAGTGACTCCATCCCACTGGCAGTTCAAATTTTAAGGAAAACTTTCGGTTTTACCAGTGATCCAACGAGGAAAAAGGACAAGAACGCAGTGGACTCGGTCAAGCGCGTTGTTCTGTGCGTGGCGTGTAGCTAACTGCGGGCACAGAGCAGTGTTAATGACTTTAAGACAACAGGCAGAGGCACCGTCTGTGGGCCCACGCCGCAGCGCCAGCCTGTCCCGCCCGGCTTGCTGGGGGTAGGAGGGGCCCGTTATTCTCCCGAAAACTCGTTTCCGGCCAGGTCACCTCCAGGGCCCGGTTCTGTAACCACAAGGTACCGGCAGCTCCGGCCAACGGGAGCGCGGACGTGCCGGCGCAGGCACTGCAGGCCGCGGCCTCACCGCCGCGCTAGGCGGCAGCAGGACAGCGGAGCGGGGCTCTGAGGGAGCGGCCCCGGGCTGACCGGAAGGCGCAGGCGGGCAGCGCCCCAGAGTGGCAGCCGGGCGGAGCCGAGCTACTTCCCTCAGCGCCCCAACGCGCCGGACCGGGACTGCTACCTCACGGCGCTGTAACGTCACGCCACGCCTCTCTGCTGCCCGTCACCGCCTTCCCCCTCCCGCCGCGGCTCCACTTCCGGCGGGCGGTACCATCCCCATCCGGGGTCAGGGCTCCGCGCCCTTCCTGTTATTGCCGTGCGGGAGGCGGCTCTGTGGGAGGGGTGTGGGTTGTTGGCGCTGCTTCCGTCAGCGTTGGGGGGGAGGGGGGACGGTCGCTTGCTGAGGGAGCGTAGCGGTGGCTGTGGGGCGGCTCACCTTAAGGGTTTGTGGCTGTTTTGGGGCGCTACCTGGCTCGGCCCGGCCCGGCTCGGCCCAGCCCTGCCCGTCGGGGCGGTGGCTGCGGGCCGGCTCGGAGGTGGGGAGGCCGCGCCTGTGAGGTAAGTGAGGCGGAGGTCGGTGTTGGAGCCGCCTGGCTCTGCCGTGGCCCGGCAGCGTTCTCTGGGGCGTCCCGCGGCCGTGGTCGGGGGCTTCCTGGCACTCTGGCCGGGCGGTGGCGGAGGGGAGCGCCGCTTTCTGTAGGCTGCGGGGTGTCTGGTTCGTCTTGGGCAGCCGGGGCGGGAAGCACGGCTCTCGGGTGGGGGGCGGGCGGAGCGCGGCTGTGTCCTCCTGGAGGAGCGCTGCGGTGGGGCTGCCCTCGGCTGGGAAAGCTCCAAGGCGTTCCTCCGCCAGAGCCTGATTTGCGGGTCTCCCCTCGGAGGGCCGTGGTCTGGCAGAGAAAAAGCCGTAGTGGTTTGTCGCTTTCGAGTGTGGCTCCCCCCCCACCCTCGAAGCAGAGCTATTTTCTGTAAGTATGTTTCAGTAGCTTTTGTGAGGAAGCGTGTGTAGGCTCAAGTTGGGCAAGTTAATGGCACTGGGAGCAGAGCCTCTTCCGACTGGGTGTGTGTTGGAATCGGTGGCATGCCATCGCCTGTTTCCAGCTGCAGTTGACTTACGGTAGCAGCGTCACATCGATACTACCTGTAAGAGCTTCTGATTTCATAGTCTCCAGAGATCTGTCTTTATTAACGTTAAATACGAAACTGCTGTTTCTTACCAGTACTTGTATATTTTCCAGGAGACTGAATGTTAACAAAACTTTGACCAAACTAATACAAGGTCCGTGTTTGTTTTCTTTTGGGGGCTCTTGTTGCTGTTTTCAATATTCCTGAAGTTATTATGGTTTTAAGGTATCAGACTTGTTACTTTTGTTGTCCTTACTGGTATGTTGCTGTAAATTTTTTCCTCTAACTTTTTTCCTGTTGACTTTAAAAATGTGATTGAACAGAAGTTGCTTTATAAACAGTATGTATTCAGAACAAGCACAAGGAAAGTATATATGTTTAAAAGTAGACAGCATGGAATATAAAGCTTTGTTTGAATTAATTCTGCAGTTATGAGCATTCTGCAGCAAACTTGCACAGAAGTAGTAAACTGGATTTGAATCTGGATTTTGTGGTACTTAGTAGAAGAAATCCGGACTCTGTTCTGTTAGTTACTTGTACGCTCACATCCCAGCTTTGAGCTGTAGTAGACTTTCAAATTCATCATGAGCTGGAGCATTCTTTAATTTCTCCCACCTCACAATTAGTTTATAGAGATGTTCTTATACTTGTTGCTTCCATGCTGTGATTCTATAATGCAGCGTAATAATCAAAGTCCACCTCTTGGTGTGCGTAAACATCGTTAGTTCCTAGGAATATTCTAGTACTCAGGATGATGGGGTTTAATGGTTTGTCTGCTGTGGGGTTGCGACTAGCTAAGCTGTTCTGAAAAAAAAGCCCCATGTGAACTTAGTTTCACAATAAATATCTTTCTTCTCAAACAATAACATTGGCAAGCTTTTCCAGAGTGGTTAGTTATTTGGAAGCATATTTTAGCCGATCAGTTATTTGGAATCATATTTTAGTCATTATGTAGACAAACCACACATCAACCAAGTTCATAGTGTTTACAAGAAGAATTTATGAAACCACACAATTCCTTATGTGATCCATTAAATATTCTGCTTTTTCATTAAGACAATAAATACACTGACTCCAGAGCTGCAGTTGGAGTTTGACTGGAGCAGATGCCCTGCATTTCATAGGTGTTAACTTGATGCCATTCTTAGCAACCTGGAGACAGCGTTCCGTGTGTTTTCAAAGCACACTAAGCCCAGCCTACAAATTCATGCCAAGGTGTTTCAGTTGTTTGGCTGCTTCAGATTGTCATTCTCTGTTATTTGTTACAGTTTACTTACATGAATAATGAAACCGAGTGGGTTTTCGTTATTTTTTCTGGAGTATTCTTTGGGAAAAGTGGTATAGCTGCGCTGTTTACAAAACAGTTGTGCTTTATTGGAAGTCATAAAGTATTTCAATACTTTGTTAACTGTTTCTCTGACAATCAGGCTACTCTTGCTTTCTGGAAGCAAGTGGGGGATAGTTCTTCGTGGATGGCTCACTTTTTAAAAGTGGCTGGAAGCTTTAGAATAGGAGTTTCTACAATAAGCAAGTATTTCGTGCTTCACCATCATGCTGTCTCACAGCACCAAGTAGATCATAAGAGGCTTCCAGTTATTGGAAGAAAATCACACCTTTAAAAGGTGTTATTGGGTAAAGAGTGGACTTCCCAATCACAGTTGTTCCTCAGATGCAAATGTGTCAAGTGCTTTTTAATGGCTTGGTCACATGTAATACAATTTTGAACAGCCTTTATGATCATCATAGTTTTAACTCTGAAAGGGATTAATGTTATCTGTAAATGACCAGACAACAAGCCTAAGGCTGACATTTAGTCTGCAAAAACTGCTTTCTTAAAAATTTTGTATGTAAAAAGTCAATTCATTATGTAGTCATCTAAACTTCTGGCGCAGATTGTCTGAGTACCAGGAATACTTGGATATCTGAACACCTTGCAGATATCAGTCACTTCCAAATAGAAAACTGTTGCTGTTGCTTTTCTTGCTTGTTTGAAGGGAAAGGAAATTGGGGTGATGTGTTAATTCCAAATCATGCAAGAAATACTAGCATCTCATAGATGGGTATCATATATAGGTTTGCTTTGCCTAGTTGAGTATATTACTCAAGTTTAACAAAGGTTGTAGTTAATAGGACATTTGAAAAAAATGTTGTATTTGGGTGAGGGGAAGCTACGATTTTTTGGAAACTTTGATGCTGATGTTTATGATTTATAACTAGAGCGGGAATAATACTGTAAAATTAGTCTTTCCAGTTTAGTCTTAAAATACCATTATAAAACTAAGTTGTCTTATTACTTACTGTTTTGTAATTATTGAAAAAATGTGTGAGATCTAGTAAATCTCCCAGCTGAGGAAAAAAGTGCCGTAGGTGCATTTTTTTGTGTGCGTGATTGAGTTGGAGGGGAAGAATTAGGGAAAGCGTTTGTACTATGGCTAACTGAAGAAAGAGACTTGTGGCTTATAGTGTAAGCTAAGGTAGGGCTTGTTGGCTTTTTTGCAGCTTTTTATGCATTGCATTCCATGCTTGTAGGAGTTTTGTCTCATCTTTTTAAAAAGCCAGACATCCAGCTGCTCCAAGTGACGATGCCTGTCTGAAATTGTAGCTATGGCTAGAAGAGGCCACAAAAATATTTACGCTAAAACTGGATGGGAATTTTCTTTTGCCCTTTAAGTTGAATGTGTCATAGCAAAGAATTCTATTACAAGGTTCTCTTTGTAGTATCCTAATCCGAATGTGAGCAGTGGAGAGAGAAAATAGATTCATTTCTCTTGATACTTATTTGGAGACCAAATATATTGGAATTGTTTTGAGTACAGGATTGGTCCAGATAACCCCCAGAGGTTCCTTCCAACTGAATTTAGTCTATAAATCTATTTCTGAATGGTTAATGGAGTGTTAAATGAACCAGAAATAGTACTCTGAAGTATTAACTGTGTTTGGTTCTTTTTTCCTGCAGCACTGCTATAGTATTAACTTAAAACCAAACCCAAAACAAGCAAACACCCCTCCAATCAAACAAACAAACAAAACCTAACACAAAACCACACTGAATTTGGGGAGGGTAGAGGGAATTAAACTGTTAAAAGATGGTGATTGGGAAACATTTTTATAAAAAACATAAGTTAACTTGTGGTCAAATGGAAACGCAGCAGACTGAGTACAGTCTATGTAATTCGGGATCTGTCTTCTCAGTTGACATAGTACTTAAAACAACATATTGGCTGCAAAACCTTTATTTTATGTAACACGCATTTACATTTCAATTCCAGAAAAGTATTTTTCTAGTTAATTCTGGATGCAGATTTCGTAAAAGGCAGTCTAAGCAGCCTGTGTATTTCAAACAAGAATTGTTTTCTATGAAGAGTGTTCTTTTCTTAAAGCCAGTAAAGCAGGCATAATTGACCAAGTACACTCGCTGGGAACGTTCATAGTCTGTTTTTTAAAAACTGTGCTCAAAGACTTGAACTCTAGAAATGTAAAAACAAAGTTCAAAGAAACCAGTTTACTGTTGTGAAAGTGGAGAGAATGATGGAGTACTGGTGAAGCTTTCACCTCTCTGACATGTTGCTAGCTTGTAGCAGTAGATAGAAGTAAATGACTACTTCAGTTTAGTTTAAGAACGGTTGGGTCAAACAGGCCTTAAGGTTCAGTGATCTCGTTTCATGCCCCATTGCTTTTTACCAGTAGAAGGTTAGATATGTCTCAAAGAGACTCGAGTTTTTTGTCTATTCAATAACACATTGCCTTACATTAACTTATCTTCGTGGATTTTATATAAGGAAAACTTTGGCAGTTTTGCATATGGCTTCCAGTTAAAGAAACGCAAATGTAGCTTTTGAGGATTGTGAACCACAAAGCATATTTGTCAAATACAGGAGACTTACTCAATTGACTAAGACTTAGGGTAAAAGTTCCCTGACATTTTGAGATGGCTGAGTCACATTATTGGCGGTACATTACGACCCTCTTCTAAGGCAAAGCAACGTAGAAAAACATCCCTTGGGTGTTTTCTTTCAGAGTCCAAACAGAAAAGGAAAACTAGAAGGTTGCTTCCTAGATTGTACAATATGTCAAAAAACCTTGCCTATCATTGAGACTTCACTGGTTTTGTTATTTCCGTACTAACTAGTCAGTCTTTTGCCAATACTTAATGTGGCAGTTAATAGTGATGAATACCTCTTGCCCAATGTGTTCCAAGACTGTTCCTGATTTTTAACTCTTGCTATTAACTTGGGTCATGGTCCTTCCAGAAGCATGGGGTTTCTGCTGAGACTGCATTTGTTGTCTTGGAAAAGTGTCTTAAACTATCAGCTGTTTAGCTGTGGATTCTTGCAGAGGACACTAAGTATGCGAGCAAAAAATTACTCCTTGTAGCAACCTTATTCCTTCTTTTAGCTATTAGCAGTCAACAAAGAAGCAAGTTCTTGGACATCATCAAAATGCAAGAAAACTTGAATGTTACTGAAAAGAAAATATTCAAAGTTCAGCATTTCATCTGAGACTAATCAAACATAAGTATAAATACCTGTCTGTCCTGTGATCTGAATCTAATAGAACAAAATTTTCTATACTTGGTACTTCAATGTTTGACTTCTTAGAAAAGTGAGGAGACATGCGAAGATGTAGGCAAACTAAACACTGAACGCTTGAAAATACAAGCACAAAACAAGATGAACAGGGAGTAAGGACTGGTTTACCAAGCAAGCAAAGTGGAGATGAATTGTTTCTTTCTTAAACTCAGCACATATGCTTTGTGTGATGAGATTATGTCATTATCCAACTTCGGAGCTTGTGCCATTAAGTCACTTTCTGGTAAGGCTGGAAAACACTAATATGACTCTTGACTACAGGCACAGTTTAAAAAAGCTAATAGTACTAACATAAGGAGAAGTTTCTAGATAGAGCTAGCTCCCTTTGGGAAAAGGGAAGTAAAAACTGCCATTCCAAATACACTAAAATAGGCTTGTTGTGGTTATTAAACTGCTTAGTTTATAAAACATACCACTTATTTTTCAGTTTGGTATTTATGTTCCCAGCTCTTCATAGAATAATCAGCAAGTGATGTGGCTGGGTTGTAAAAGTGGAAGAGATACCAATAAAACTGAGAATTGTTCTTGTGCTGCCTTCTGAAAAGTTTATGTGGATGTTGAACAACCAGTTCCACTTACCTGTTTATCAAGGCAGCCTCCACTGGTGGGAGGAAAGTGATTAATATATTGTATTTTATCTTTTTGCAACTTCATGCTGTCACCTCTGAAACCTCCTTAAATGTTGACATTGAGTGCTGTAGAAGAGCACTCGTCCCAAGAAAACCTCTAGCATCGAAGTGGAAGAGCTAATTTTTAAGTAACATCCAGACATCCTGAACAGTCTTGATTGTGGTGTATAAGCAACATCCAGACATCCTGAATAGTCTTGATTGTGCTGTATAATTGAGAATGTGTCCAAATAGGGTGCCTGTGCTGCTTTTAGTCTAGCAAGTTTGTTACGAAGATTGATTTATAATAAATTATATTAATTATATTATTAGTATTTTACACAAACCTAACTTATATAATATGTGAAAGTGAAATGCTGTTGTAGATGATGATAAATGTAACCAGTTATGTGAATTTTTTTATAAGTGGTCGCTAGCTAAAAGAAAGCACTTGAAGTTTATTTTAACATTTTAAATGAGAAGATAAAGTTTAACTGTTTTTCTGATGTTTAGCTGCTTGCCAGGGTTGTGGTTAGTAAAATTCTAGTAATTTGTCTTCCTCATGAACTTGTTCTGAAATGGAGGATAAAGCACTGATGTCATTATCACTGCTCAGCAGCACTCCCTTAATCTTAGATACCTTCAACTTGGAATGCTTTCATGTGTAGGGGAAGATGGCATAACTACCACCAAGAGATAAAGAATGAAAATAGAAGCCAATGAACGACAAAACAGCGGAGTTGATACATGAAAAGGATAGCAAAACCTATTTCTGACTGTGGAAACTCTTCTTAAACGTGTTGTCAAATTACTTCACAATCCAGCTCTTCAACTCTTCTTTCATCACCTCTTTTCCAAGCCTTTCATTGCACATCAGCAGATAGGATAGTATCACAAGCAACTGCGTGGTGGTACAAGAAGTGTAACAATTATTATACTTTCTAATCTGCTGCTGTCCTGGTATGTGAGCAGGTTATTTAAACAGAAAAAAAAAAAAGATGATTTGCAATATATAGTCACCCTTCTGTAATTAGTGTGTTTTATGGGTTGAAATTAAATCCAAAACACTTAAGCTTTTGTGGTCTTCTGTTCTATCTCAGGGTTAAACTTCACCAGGCTGAAAACTGCTTTCAGTCTTTTTGAATATACACACCTACAAAAACATTAATGAAATGTTTCCAAAGAACCATGTATTAAAAATACTTCCTTGTTTATGCAGGTGTGTAAAAGTTCTCTTAATGGCAGTGACCAACTACTGCCAGTATCTCTTTGCCTTTTTTAAAATTAAAGCCTGTCTTTTTAACATATCCCTCTTCAGAGCTCTGATTGTAGTAGTAGGCAGTGTGTGCCTTACATTCAGATTAAACACTGAGACTGAAAGTGACTTTCCAAGCTGGGAAGTTGAGAAATCTTTAAACTGTTGTGGAGATGTTGCTCGTATTCACTGTTTAAATACCTATGAGCTTATGTCACTTTCTTCTTTGGAAGGTTCATGTTAACTGCAAACATTATCTATTTAGGCAAATACTAGCTATTTCTTTCAGATGTAGTAAACACAAATTGCTGGTACCCTGACCTTGTTAGAGAAACAATTTGGGTAACAGCTTGAAGGGTAGGAAAAAGAGATGCACTAACAACAAGCTTACGGTCTCAGTAGCCCCACATTTGACATCATACTTTCGTGTTTGCAAAACACAGGGTTTGCAAAGCCAATTCTTCTAACAGATATGTACGGAAATGATAAACATTTGCTTAAACATGCTGAAGAAACATTTGTCACAGTTTACCATAGCTGTTTTTATACTTCAGGCTGAAGCATGCAGGACCTAATGACATACATAGTCACAATGAATCATGTTTGTTTGCACTTCTTGAACACAAATATGTTAGGGTCTTGAGTAATGATTTTTTGCTTTGGCATTCAACCTGTAAGTGCAGAGAAAACTACTATTCAACCAGAGTCAACAGCTAGAACAAGAATAAGCCTGCACTTCTTACGGCTTCAGAGAAACTTTGGTTTCTTTGTAACTTATATAAAGCAGTCAGATATGCTTACAAAATCAGTAATTCATTCAACAGTATTGTTTCACAGAGAAGACCCAGTTTTCTGATGCACTTAGATGCAATACACCTAAGGGATCTGTGATCTTTGGGGAGATGGAGCCTGATGGGAGCTTGTAGTGGTCCTTGGTGCTTTGCAGCTGAATAGTGTCCCATGGCCCCACTCACTTGGTGTGTGGGGTAGGCAGGATAGTCTTGGTCTGTTGCTGGAGAAATAAAGGTCTGTTGATAATAGTTTTTGGAAACCTGTTGGTGCTTACCTTTCAGCAGGGTTATCATCTACCACTAAATAAATATTTAGTTAATCACCATTGACTCTGTATCACAAACAAGTCTACTGGGAAGTAGTACATCATTATTTCTAACTGACTCTTGAAAAGCCTTGGTATTTTCCTGTTGTGATTATAGCTTGTGTAGAAGTAGGATTTGTTTGCCTGCTGTCTTGTTCCATGTGTCTTTGTGTAGGAGAATTTGCTAAGCACTCTATTAATTCCAGCTGTTTATAGGGCGAGAGTATTTAGCTGCAGAATTGAAATTTTTCATTACAGTGGCTGTGCCTTTGTGTTAACTCTGCCACAAACTTCCTTCTCTCAACAAATGGTTTTAAAAAGGGAGTTAAGAAATACCTCAATGGAGAATGTATTGTTTTGGGTTTTTTCAGTTCAGGAGCTTAAACAAAGGGGGGCGAGGGGAGGGATCCCAAACCTACTTCCATGGCTTTTGCTGAGGCATGTGGTTCCTTACAAATGCTCTATCAAAAGTGAAGTCACATCCCATCCTCTGTTTGCCAGTAAATAAAAGATAATGATTTTTGCTAACGGAATTCAGTAAGTCCGTGCAGACTAAACACATGCTTCCATAAATGCTGTTTGGCTACAGAAGTCAGTTAAGATAGAATAAATGGGAAAATAATTTATATTTGGATTACGGAACAGAAACTTCTGTCTTCCAGTTCACAGTTCTATGCTTAATATTAAAAATCTGCAAAGTTGCAAAAATACTGCTTGCCACTGCCACTCAAACTTTTTTTAGTTGCTTTCAGAGTCTTGAGTAATTTAGTACGGAAGAAACCCCTTATCTCAACTTAAAGTTGCTGTCAGACTCCATCCTAAGAAATGTTAAGTGGGAAGTAGACAATCTGCTGTAAGTCAGTCTGAGTTTGATGTCTTTTTCAGCTGTTTCTTAGTAAAGGAAGGGCTCACAGGGTGGATCTTTTGAGTAAAGATGGATGTAAATTAATAAACAGAATTGGACCTAATCTCATTTAAATTTTCTTACGAACACACATTTCTCTCTGTGCCTTCCATTCAGAGGAGCTGGTCAGGTAAATGTAGCTTGAACCCTCTTGATACTGTTGCTTGTGGTAGAGAGGCAAGAATACTGGAGTGAGGACTGCAGTACCTCCGGTGTTTATTGCAGTTCTTTCCCTGCCCTCCTGGGTATGGAGAGCAGGAGAGGAAATCTTTTCTCTTTTTCAGTACAACTGGAGGTTCATCTTGCTGCAGTAGAGAGTTACTTCTAAAAGCCAAAGTGACATGCCTGGAGGAGATCAGCACCAGGAAAGGCCCAGTAACTGAGTTACAGCTCTACTGCACAGCTGCTCAGGTTAGGTGAAGAGTCAGACTAGACCAGGGTGCAGAACACCTGGATTCACTCTGTGCTGGCTCCTTGTCCTTGTCTGTGTGCCAGCGCTTCCTGTTTTTAAAGATCCTGTTTACTGTCTGGGTTCCAAATATCCAAGGAAGGTGGGAGGATGGGAAGAAACATGGAAAGAAAAGTAAACAGCATTATTTAGGGTGGAGGTTTTTATTTTTATATATATATATTTACTATTTGTTACCTATCTAATATAGTTCAATGAATGATTTTTTTAGAGTAATCTTTTGTTTACATCCTCTTGCACTAATTTCCAAAAGCAGTACACTTCTGCATGTGAAAACTGACATTGAAGCCCTTAGTATTTGTAGGTAGGAACAGAATATGGTTTGTGGTGTGCTTTTACTTCATGTTCTTTCTGATGTTCATATGAAAAACTGTTTGTCATCTATAAAATAGAATGTTAAAGCAAAATAGGTAATCAGAGGAAAACTTTATTGGTGTGAAATGGCATGTTGCTCTGATTTTGTTCCTGGACTTCAAGGCTTTTGATTTAAAGAGCTTGAAAGAATTTGAGTGCTGCTCACCAAGTTTGAGTGCATGCCTAGCTGTGGAGGAACAGCTCCAACCAGAAAAGAGCCAGGTGGGAGAGTAATTCTCATCCTGCTACGTAGCAAGCCAAGCTAATCGTTGAAATAATGAATAAGCAGATATGTGAAATGTAATGAGAGGCAGCATTGCTTTTTCTAGTTCTTTGTTGTGCCTTATGACTAGTAGTCTTCTATAAATAATAAAATACTTTCCTTTGAGGTGAAGTTAGAAATGGAATTACTGAATTATTTTGGACCAAAAAGGAAGATTTGATTCCAGGCGTTCCTTTGTTTAACAAAGAGGAAAAAATCTGCCTTTAACTGGAAGAAAATGTTCTAGGACAGACATTCTGCTCTTGGTATGTCATAGGATCCCTAGGGAAAAAGCACAGTCGTAGTGGGAGTTGTAGAGGTCACCAGCAACTTGCAAATGTTTCTTTCTCGTGATCCTGTTTTCATGGCTCCCAGATAGTGAGTGAAGTGATAAACAATATGCCTGCATGGATGGGGGAGGGCAAGCAAGGGGATTTGAAAATAAGAATTTACAAAGGTCTTCTGGTTTTCTTGGAGGTAAAAAAAATGAAAAAGGCTCCACCAGTAGTAAATCTTTTTAAACTGTTCATCTTGGATTGTGTTTTTTCCGGCTCTTTGATCCTATGTTTTTTTCAGTAAAAGATAACATATATATGTATTACCTCTTGGACAATACTTCATAGTGAGTTCTCTTTTTCAGGATAACCTCACCATTCATTTTATTCATAGTATCTAAAAGTCACTACAACCAGAATCCAAGAATATTATATTCTGAAACAAAAACTGCCACAACTGTGTGTAAGAACTTTAAAGTTAACAGCTTTGAAATGTAGTCAACCCATATGTTCTCATATCTAAACAGAAACTTTTTGCTAATTTCCAGTGGGATTTTACTTTCACAGGAAAGAATGATCCTGTATTTCTGCTGTACTATAATTCTATAGATACTACCAATAATGTTAGGCTTTTTTAGCTCTGTCTAGAAAAAGGCAAAGGTACTTGGCACTGTCTTCTGTTTTTTTGCAGGGGGGAAGAAGCAGGTCACTACAAATAAAATTGGTAGTGTTTGAAATATTTGCCTGTTTCAGGAGGCAACGAAATGCTAAGATGTGTTTTCGACAGTTAAATCCTTCTGTTTATTTCCCTTGAGCTACTATTTGAGATGAGATAAGCAATTCTGTGTATCTACGCCTTTTCTGTGAAATAATGACAAAAGTAATACATAAGAAATAGAGGACATAACTGCAATACAACAGTCTCCTGATTTCTATTCTAAATGAAGCAGTATTGCTACTGTTTAAATCTCTGTGTAATAATGTTTTCACAGAGGACAATTTCAGACATCTTTGTGCTAGTCTTCCTGGATTTTGGAGAAATGCCAGCTTGGCAAGCAGGAAGAACAAAAGGACAGTACTGAAAATATCTAGTCTGGGACAGTCTCACTGTCACTGCACAGCAAATTTGGACAGCAGTAAAATTACACAGGCAACTCTGTCCAGTTTTCTGGACATTTTGGTCTTTAGAAAGTTTGAAGTGTCTGGCACAAAGTGGAATATAGGTCTTGTGTTCTGAAAAGTTGCTCTTGTCCCAGGAATATTTTTTGTCCCCCTCAATAACCTTCATTTCGAGGATTGCACAGAATTTAAAAAAAGCTTATTTGAGGACACACCTGTAGTTGATACTTCTGTCCATTCGATAGAGAATCAAGTAAATCGTATAACCTACACGAGTGCGCAGTAAATTGGAAGCTATAAACATAGCTGGATTGCTTAATGAGTAGAAGACTTTTTCTTAAGGCAGTGCTGACAGTCTAGAGGAAACTTCTGCCTGGAAAAGAAATCAAATCTAGACACAAATCCTAATAAGCAGCTCTTCGATACCAAAGATACTGCAAATTAATATAAAACACTGCTACGCCTTGTCTATGAAAGCAACGTAATGGGATTTGTCTTGTGACTGGAAAAACTAATGGCCTTCAATTAAAGTGTAGTAGTTTACTGAATGACTAATTCAATTTCAAGTATGGATTGATGAAATTGTATTGAGTGTTTAGTCTGTCCTTTTGAATTGATTTTGAAACACTAGCTGATAGCAATGCAAACTTATTCAGTTCTCAGTCACTGGAGTGTGTACCTCTTTGCATAAGCATCTCGTACGTTATACATTAAATACAGTATTACAGCACAGTACATTTCTGCTTCTTGCTTCCTTCTGCACTTGCTAGATTCCTTGCTAGTTGATTCATCATAGATGGAAGAATTTTCTTCTTGCAGAGCCTGAAGAATAACTGTAGGCGCTTGTGCTGGTGACAGACAAACTAAGCGTCCTAAAGTGAACATTTTTTTTCTTTTTTCTCCCTAGACTGGCCCACAGACTTGCACAGTGGGTCTTTACCTGCTTTATAAGACATGTGTTAATGTTAGATGGAGCTCCTCTCTTTGGAGAACATGCCAACAGATAATTTGCAAAATGGGGGGAAAAGCCTTATCAGTTAACCATGTTTTTAAATATGTGTATAGCTTAATTGCCAAATAGTGGTATCTATGTGGAGTTGGTAGAATGTTTGTGAGTTATCTCTCCACAGTGAAAATCAATTCATTTAAGCTAATTCGTAAGCAGATAATCTGTAAAAATGACTGTTCTCCACACTTTCTGATAAAAGAGCTCATGGAAGATCATTTCTCATTTGCTTGTTTTTGTAATGTAGATGCCATCTGTACTGAAGGGTAACAGTCCTTTTGGACTGTTACAGTCTTTTTGGCAAGACATATAAAACTTAAATCAGTGACGTTCCTGTTTGAGACTCTTCTGGCAAAATGTTAATGTACAAAAAACACTTACAGTGGAAAAAGTACTGCCAGGGTGTCCTGCTGAGCTATAGATGCACAGGGCTTTTATGTGTAAAACTGTGGTAAAAACAGCTGCAGTAGCCTCACATGTCTTAAGGAAAAATATATATGAGATTTGACTCAAGTTAATTTCTCCCAAGCTTAGTTTGCTTAAATTATGAACCCAGAAAGTACTTCTTTGTGTACTAAGATTTGGAACCAGTATTAACTCTTGCAGTACAATTCTTACTGAATTTCTCCCTTGCTGAGGTCAGTTCCTCAAGGGGAAGGAATTTTCAGAAGAAGTAGCAGCAAACTTTATGATGGTCTCATGTAAACCGTTTCAGAGTTAACATATTTGTATTGTCATCAAGAAAGCATTATAAAAATAATTATAGGCTGTAACTTACAATAAAATATTCAATAGAATGAAGTTGAGATAACCATGCTGCTGCAGTTCTGCACCGTTCAGTGCTGTGAGGTGATAAAACTGTCATAACCTACTAAAAACAAATTTTCTAAACTTGGAATCCCTTATTCTAAATGGTGTGGTTGTTTCACTATAGGGGATTTCTATCCTATAAGAAAAAAGATTATATAAATTCATATCACATTAATATGAGAAGTGTATCTGGAAGCAAGTAGGAATCAGTATTTTGGGAGGTATGTTGTTTAACTTCCCTCATTCTTCCTCTATGTATATCTATTATTTTTGATTGTAGTTTCAAAATTTAATTGCTTCTAGGTTGGGTGCTCTGCAAGGTTAGTGATGTAGAATGTGCTGAATGTATCAGGAAGGCTGTAATGAGATCAAAAGAATGCAGTTTGATCAGTGGGTGTCTTTGAGTTTGGCCTCTCTGACTGTGATATCCCAAAGCTTTTGGCAGGGGAAAAAAGTTTAAGGTGTTTTTGGAAGGTCAGGGATTGCAGGTGTGATGTAGTGTTCATTTGAAGTGTTTGTGTGTGCCTTTAGTTGGATTTAAATAACATCTCTCTAGAATTCTCTTAAAATTATAGTCCTTTTACTGTTGAAGAACATAATTGATTCTATTTATTCCAGGCAGCCTTCCAGATTTGAAAGTGTACACAGAAACACAAGCTGCCAACTATACTTCAAAACTGTTTCTGTTTACATTTTTGCTTTCCAAATCCAAACCCTGGAGGCGTGCTTACATGTGCAAGTAAAATGAACGTGCACGCAGAATGATGATGTACACCATTCCAGCACATGTCTGTATCCCAGTTTAAAACAAAAGCTGCTGTTCTGGTGCAGTTGTTCTAAAAAGAGTGTAGATTTTGGGGTGTCCCTTTTGCACCATTGGCAAGTCTTTAAGGAAATGGTACTGGATTGGCATTTAACATTTGAAATTTTTAAAAAGCCATGGTTGACGTTTATTTTGAAAAGACACTTGTCTAAAGGGATTTCCCATGTTTGTGTGTCCCCCAGCCCTGCCTCTGTTTCTTTGTGAGCAATTGCTGGTGGGGAGGGAGGAAAAATTTGCAGTGCCACCACCATTTCTGAAGCTGAACTTGATCAGCTCTGCTGCAGTTGTGTTTGCTCTCCACTATAGACCCTGGCATTCATCTGACTCCTTGGTGATCCTTAGTAAGGCAGCTAAGATAGCAGAAGCTAACTGAAAAAAAGAAAAGCAAGTAGTTCTCTGCCACTTTAATCCATCTGACCCTGTTGCGAGCTGGCTCAGGGAGCACTGGTGCCAGCATGTTGCAGAAGAACACAGGCCTTGGGCAGGGAGAAGATGGGCTTTTAAAACCATCGGTTCAGAGAAGCCTCAACACAACCGTGGAACTGAACTTAAAAGACATCTGGTATAAACTCAGTCTGTGCTGTGACTATTTAATCTGATTGCAGTCCATCTATATTATCATTGTTTGTGTGTGAACAGAAAAGTTCTTACAACTGCATGTTCTTGTTTTATGGGTTTTTTTTTATGCTGGTATATGCCTTAACAGTAATGTGTTTCTGCCTATGCCTGTAATTAAGAAATGTAAATAAGCATGTGATTCACTGGTATGGAGAGTCTCTTTCATGCTTTGTCTGATCAAAAAGATGCCATTTAGCCTTCTGTATATTTCTTTTTTTTATCTGTAAATTGAGGATAGCTATAGGTAATTCAGAATTCTCTAAGTTGCTCTGAATGGTGTTATTTGGGTTAATTTGTAATATTTTTGTAATTGGTCAGATTTCCAAGTTTGGCTCTTTAAATACACTGTGAGTGTGCTTAGAACTTTCCATTTCAGCATCCGCTCCCTGAGACCATCTTTTTAAAAAGTCATCAGTTGCAAAGCCCTTCTAAATATGCATGAGGTGTTAGTGGAAAAGAATTTTTCTAAACCTGCAGTAGCACTTCAGTACTTTTGTTGATATTTTAAAAAGCCCAAACTGCAACTACAAAGGAGGGATAAAAAAAAAAAGACAACCCTATTGCTACTCAGAGTTGCTTAGGAAGCAGCAGATTTGGGAAAACATCACTTTCATTCTAATGATTCTTTTTAAGAACTGAAGTGTGGTAAAAGCAGGTACTGAATGTACTTGGAAGAAGACTTTTCAGAAAATAAGTACCAAGGCATAGAAGCACAGAGATGAGGATAATGATTTTATTTTTTACATATACATAATTTAAAATATATTTATAATTTTATATATTTATATCTATAAATTATTTTATAGATATAAATATATATTTAAAAAAACTTGCAGACCAAAGGGCAAGCATAGCAGTTACTGCTTTTGCAGAGTTGGAGCTCTCAGAAAGCTGATGAAAAGAAGATGCGTGAAGCTGTTGGTTTGGGTTTTTCCCCTCCTTTATGTTATTAAGAAACAGCCCTAAGAGAGTTCTTGACTTAAAGATGACTAAGAATGGCTGTAGAATAGCAGCCTGGTGATTATCCTAGCCCCGTGCTTTGAAGACATTTGGTTGATGGCAGAGGCATGATGGATGATAGGCTGTTCTTTAGATGCCTGTTAATATGACCCTCTCGTACTGTACATGCTGAAGTTAATGAAATACAGGCTAAGTGTAAGTAGTGCACTATTTGAGATTTGCATAACCTGATGGCCCCTGTGGTAACTCGCTATTCTGCAATGAGAGCGTAGGTCTATGGTAAGTAGTTCAGTGAAAATGTCTTGCTGCTCAGTGACAGTCAGAAAAGTAACTTAATTAGGAAAGCAATAGAAAATATTATATCACTACGTAAACACATTTTCAGTTTGGGCCTTGAATGTGGTGTCCAAATAAATTTTTTTCTTTTTCTTTTTTTTTCTTTTTTTATTTATTTTTTTTATTTTGTACCGGCTCTAAGCTAGCATAAGGCAGTTGTGCTAGAAGGTCAGACACGTGTTCCTCTTTCCTTTGCTTGGGAAAAATATTCATGCAGCTGCCAAAGGGAACTAGACCAGGGAATTGATCCTAAATAAAAAAGCCCAGCCAAAAAGTATTAATGGAGCTCAGTTCCTCTGTCTCATTCATGAAAAAAAGGCTTTATTGCCTGGTGTAAGTAGCTTAAATTGATCTAAAAAAAGCTAAGGTGAAGTTTTGTGTGTAGATGGTTTCTTAAAATCAAGTGTAGAGGTTTTAGTAAATACTTAAAACTTATGTTAGTGGTGTTTGAATACTTAAGAGGTTTGGGATGAGAAAAAGCTTAAAAAAATAAATTGAAGGATTGGTGTGGCTAAACTGAGCAGAGCTGATGGTTGGTATCTCATCCAACTGCTAATAAATGTCTCTTTCCAAATGAAAAATGTAAAGAACTGGCTTTGAGATTTGCTTAAAAATTTACTGTAATAATAATTTTAATATTAGATATTTTCATCCTCCATGCTATTTAAGTGTTTTAGTTATAAACATATGTAAAGAAATCAATCCTCTATTTTTTTAAGACCATATGCCTATTGGCACTTTTTTCCAAACTAGTGTGATTCTGCTGTTAACGGTTTTATTTGAGTTACATGTATACATTAAATACAAATTCCTTAGACATCAGTTTTATAAAAAATATTTTTCCTTTTTATGAATGCAAAATATAGCCATAGATATTCATCTACAATTATAAGCAGTGTCTGAACAATGTTATCTGAAATTCCTTGTCATATTTGTATTTTAAGAATTAAATTTCTGATTTTTACTTAGGTTTACTCATACGAATCACTGTTTGAAAAACTTCCAGTACAAAGTTATCTAAAGACTTAAAAATGCCTCCACGACCATCATCTGGCGAACTATGGGGCATCCATTTGATGCCACCGAGGATCCTTGTGGAGTGTCTTCTCCCAAATGGAATGATAGTGACTCTAGAATGCCTCCGTGAGGCCACCTTACTGACTATTAAACATGAACTCTTTAAAGAAGCAAGAAAATACCCTCTCTACCAGCTCCTTCAAGATGAATCTTCTTACATTTTTGTAAGTGTTACACAAGAAGCAGAAAGAGAAGAATTTTTTGATGAAACACGGAGACTTTGTGACCTGCGACTATTTCAACCTTTTCTAAAAGTAATTGAACCAGTAGGTAACAGAGAAGAAAAGATTCTTAATAGAGAAATAGGTGAGATTATTTTTATTTAAACATAGCTAAACTGTTTAACTGGTTTTTCCTCTTCAAAATCAAAGCAAATAACTGACAGATACAGGTGACAAACACAACTCATTTCAAAGTCTGCATTTTGTCATTGTCAGTTGTTGCACTAAGTGTCCGAATATGGTGATCATAGTAAAGCCAACATTCATAAACTACATATTAAACTTGTTTGCTGTTATGTTTCATTCACATGTAAAGTCTTTGCTTTGTACGTATTTGTAGTTGTGTGAGGGTTAGAGGATATTTTTTTTGCTTGTCTCTTATTAGCACAATTTCATATCATTAGAGTGTGAGACCTTATTGTACCTGTTTGAGAGTCAATCTTAATTTGTTTTGAAGGTTACAGAATTTACAATTCTGGATCTAATTGCAAATCTTAAACCACATTTGCAATAGAACAGTATTAAAACACGTGCTATCTTGTTTAGAAAGTAAAATTTCAGAAATGAGATTTTTTTTACCCCTTTTCCTACAAAAAGAGCATGGGATGGGAAGGAAACAAAACCACCTGCTGTAGGGCCAGAGGGGAGACAAATGGAGATGTTTTGAATCATCTCCGGTGTAGCTTATTTTCCATTATCCATTGAGAAAGCATTAGCATATGTTTCAGCATCTAGGTTAAGTATCTAAAATCAGGCAGTACAAGCATATCTACTTCCTTTTAGTGTCTAACAGATGTATATTGTGGTGGTAGAGACTCTTCAACTGGAAATACTTGTTCTGGGGTGCTCCTAATTTTTTTGTTAGATTATTTAATTGTTATGAATGCATCATAGGTAAACTACTGCTTTGTAAAGCTTAACCTGTTCAGGACTTGGAGATCAGTGGTTAGCTAACCATGCAACAGGACAATTGAAAGTTTTTCCATTTGAATGTTCATTCATAAATAATTATTTATGCAAGTAATGTCATTAAAGTAAATGGCATTACATCTGAGACTGAGGAGCTGAGAGGAATGGATTCATTACATGAGTCTATGCCAAAGAGCTTAAGTTCAATATCTCTTGGCGTGCTTGTCACATTTTTAAATAGCATAGTTTATTTAAAAAAAAAAAATACAAAAAATGAAGAGCTGTCACTCAGTTGTAGGCAAGGTTGATTATGGTTGTCATAGCTGCCAATAATTCTGCTAGGCTTTTAGGAAAAAAATCAGAGGTCACAGCTTCTCTGGTCCACTTAAAGTTCCTTTGAAATCAGCGCAAAGTTTATTACTGGTCCTTTTCCTCCAGGAGGAGTGTTAGCTGTGAGAGTGGTGATTTAAGGCTTCCAGGATCTTCTGTGAATGCACGCCTGATTTCTAACCCTTTTTGTGACTCCTGAGTGCACTTAACTTCAGAACTGTGGTGTTCTTGAATGAAACAAAACAAATATATACAAGTAGAAGCCAGTGGTTAACACAAATATTTTAAGTTGTGTTTTGCTTAAAGCATGCTTTTTCTGTCACTGATAGAAGGAACCTGTAGCTTTAGTTATCAGATACAATTATTTCCTCATGCTTCTTCAATATTGTAGGTTTTGCTATTGGCATGCCTGTCTGTGAATTTGACATGGTTAAGGATCCAGAAGTACAAGACTTCAGAAGAAATATTCTTAATGTTTGTAAAGAAGCAGTGGATCTTCGAGATGCCAATGCACCACATAGTAGAGCATTATATGTCTGTCCTCCAAATGTGGAGTCTTCATCTGAGCTACCCAAACACATATACAATAAACTAGATAAAGGTAAGGGAAATAGTTACAGTAGAAATGCAATGGGTGTTTTCAGTGATTGAAATCAGATTACAGCTGGTGACTTAGGCAAATCACTGATTTATGTACTGTATTTACTACACTGTAGTAGCAATATCTTACACATTGAGTTACTCAGAATAACTTCCTTGACAGAGTGTAGATTCAAAAGGAAGACAACATTTAAAAAAATTTTCTTTTGGCTATTCTAATAACTTAATCTTGAAATAAAACTTGGTAAATAGAGGTTGGTTTTTTGGGTTTTTTTTAATGGGTAGAAACAACTTGTTGGCTTTGCATTTTTCTTTGACATTCAGAAATCTGGAATTAAATGATGCTGAATTACTGAGTTATCTTGCAGTCCTCAAATAGGAAACTTACTGCTGTTTTCTTGAAGGCTGAATAGTCAGCAGTATTTGGTTAATAAAAATATTCTTAATCTCAATAAATAAAAGTTTGAATTTACACTAGAGTCAAAAGTAAACTGAGTGTGTAGTTCCTTGCAGAAGTAATAAACCTTCTGTCAGTTTAGGCTATGAATCTTGTCTACATGTTCTTTCAGTAGTACTGCAAGCAATTCTCTGTGGTGTAGGAGGGTGGGAGTTGTTTGGTTTGGGTTTTTTGAGGTTTTTTGAGGGTTTTTTTGTTTTGAAACTGTATTGAAAATGATATGCCTAACATTATTTTACATTTATTCTAGGGCAAATTATAGTGGTGATATGGGTAATAGTCTCACCAAACAATGATAAGCAGAAATACACCTTAAAAATCAATCATGACTGCGTGCCTGAGCAAGTTATTGCTGAAGCGATTAGGAAGAAAACGCGAAGTATGTTGCTGTCATCTGAACAACTGAAACTTTGTGTCTTGGAGTACCAGGGCAAATATATTTTAAAAGTGTGTGGCTGTGATGAATACTTGCTAGAAAAATATCCACTGAGCCAGTATAAGGTGAGTAACATAATGGATTTATTTTGAAGTATACTAAAATAATCCAAATTTGTGAGGGAGAGAAGTGATCAGTTTTATGACTGGCTTGCTTTTTCATTAAATTCATCCAAAACATAGGAATTAAAGTTTATGCATCTTTAAGTTAATTGGCTAATGCCTGAGTGTAGTGTGGATATTTGTTGCTGTTTGTGCTTCAGAAGAGGAGGAGGAAGAAAAGGTAATTTAAACTAGAATTTATATCACTAGTGTAGTCTTCCTTCTTTGAATGAAGTAATTTGCCTCTAACGTTAGTGATAAATCAGTGGTAGGTACTTTGAGAAATATCCTAGATTTCTGGTGGCAAGAGATGAGTTATGCTTGAATGGGGTTGATATAATACAAAAGGGAATTTGATCAGATGTTAACATATGAAGCAACCATTGCTATTATGAATCTTGTCACTTCCCCTTTTAGGCCTGGAAAAAAATCTAAACAAGCTATTTGTTTTCCTGTTACTTACACCTTTAAATTTTTTGATCTTATTAAAGGAGTGATAAACTTCCAGCACTAAAGAAATCATTGTTAAATTCTCCTTGTGGCTGACTGTCCTTCATTGCCTGGGTTTTGTTAGTGCTGTGAGTGTGAGAGGACTGCTGACAGAGGAGCATCTGAGCAGACAACAATGCTACCCTGTAGATTTCCTGACAGGCTGCTGCTGCTTCCTCTTTGAGGAATGTATTGTTGTAATAAACAGCTTCCATTCCTTCATCTAAAATGGTTGACGATCTGCTCTCAAGAGCAGAGGGGGAGAGGAGGAGGGTGGGGGATCCTGAATAATGGGAAAAGCTTCTTTTTTTTTTTTTTTTTTTCTTTTTTTTCTGTGGGAGCTGGGGAACAAGTGCAAGCATACATGAATAATTTGCACAGTCACCTTGAGATCAAACACTAGACCTATTTGATCTAGCGTGGCTTCTTCAGAAGTATCTGGTATGCCTTTACTGTGCCGCAAAAGAGCTTGCTAATTACGCTCCAGGGCTGGACCTGTCTTAACGCATTGTATTTTGTAGTACTGTTGCCAGACTAAATGCTCTCAGCACCTAGTCCTGAATGGACACCGTACAGCCTTGCAGCTAGAGTCTGTCAGGATCAGCGATGGGCTAAAGTTAACAAGCACAACTGAACCAAAAATGAGCGTGTCTGCCACTTGTGCTCTCTGCCTGTGACTAGGAGTATCAGTCACCTGTGCTAGGTCTGCACAGCAGACTATAAACACTGTAAAGGATGCACATACAGGGACAATGCTAAGCTCTTTAAATATGCTTTTACATTTATATTTTTAGCTATAGATTACCAGAGTCTAGACCTTGAAAACATTCTGAATTTTGGTTTTGTTTTCTTGCAGTATATAAGAAGCTGTATAATGCTTGGTCGCATGCCCAATCTGATGCTGATGGCTAAGGAAAGCCTATATACCCAGCTACCACTGGATACCTTTACCATGCCATCTTACTCCAGGCGTATCTCTACAGCTACACCCTACATGAATGGAGAAGCTACAGCCAAATCTCTCTGGACTATAAACAGTGCTCTCAGAATAAAAATCCTCTGTGCAACCTATGTAAATGTGAACATCAGAGACATTGACAAGGTAAGGCAAATGCTGTAAGGCATTGTATATGGTTTTCAGCAGCTCATGGTTTCCCTCCCAAGTTTTCTGTTCCGCGTTCACATTTGAAAAGAGGTGTTATTTAACATGTTAGAAAATTAGACAATTTTGTTTAAATAAAACAATTCCGACAAATACAGTTATGTTTTAGCATCTGAAAACTTTTGTGTGCTACTTAAAGGGTGTGAGTTGTGGTATTAACTAAATATTCTGCCTGATAGGAGCAGAACTCAGTTTGTGTAGTTCACTTCAGCCAAATATGTAATTGGTAGAACAACAAAACCCATGTTTTTAACTATATTCTAAATAATCATTATGTCTAAGAATGTATTACAGTAACTGGAAATACTTCTAATGGGGGTATGCTGGATAGTGTGCTGCTGTCTTTGTTTTTAAAAAGGGATGTATGGGAAAAGCAAAGGGAAAAGGCAGGTAGGGTTCAGTCCCACTGAAGTCATGCTACAAGCCTGACTCTTAAGTTTCTCAGAACTCGTTTGGTCTTTTCTTTCACTATAGCTTGACACAGGAAGAATTGAAAATAAATTCCAGTGGGTTTTTTAGAATTCATTTCAAGTTTATTATTGTTTTTTTAAGAACTAGTTTTGCAATTAATGAGGAAAAGGACCAAACCATTTTTGTTCTAGAAGGGTATGCTTATACTGTGCTTCATGCCTTGCAGAGCATGAATGAATTTGGCTTGGACGGTGGTGGGGCTGTTTGGTTTTCAGTTTGATTTTGTGTTTTTACTTGACAGAAATTAAGGGGTAATATGTTGTAATCATAGTATGTGTTGATAGCAGTGAAAAAAATTGTTCGTAGTAACATTTTGAAGGTAGTACTAATATTAACATTATTTTCAGATCTATGTTAGAACAGGTATCTACCATGGAGGGGAGCCTTTGTGTGACAATGTGAATACTCAGAGGGTACCCTGTTCTAATCCCAGGTAAGCTAAGTACTCGAACAACTATAGAGAACTTGACTTCCAGGGCATCATAAACAATACCACTGAAGGAGTAAAGGCTCAACTTAGCCATTATTCATATAGAGCTCCTTGCTGGGAATCCTTGACCTAAGTTTTGTAAGAACATTTTTATGTATCCCTATATTTATAAATAGAATTAATTTATACACAAGTATCTTGTATCATGGCATATAATAGTATAGTTTCTTTACTGAACAGGTCTGTTACACATGCATTTGCAGTTGCCTCTGAAACTCCAATATAATTACTCATTAATACTGTAAAATCAGCATAGCTCTGGGTGACTAAGCTCTGGTTTTGACTGTGGATCCAATAGCAGGTGTTCCAGTTGCAGGTTCAGACTTCATCTTTGGCATGAGGCAATGTGATGTAATGTAACCTGCTAATTATGTTTCAGTGAGGTTGCAGAGTCTGTACTAAAGCAGAGCTGTTGAGTGCGGAGAGATATGGGTATGGTTTGCTATCATGGAAGTGACTGCCAGCTCTAGGCTGATTATTTTTCGGGAGATTTGACCTTCCCCATGAATATTATCTTTGAACATTAAATTAAAAGTGCCATTAATGTGCAAAAAGAAGCTTTATATGAGCATATATAATCATACTGAGAACAAGTATCTAAAAGATACCGAATTTTTGCCCGGAACTTTGCCTAACCAGGAGAGGTGAAATTTCAGCATCTGAAATTTAGTTGAGTTCTGAAAGTTAGGCCACATTTTTTCCATTTGCTTTTTTTCCTGAAGTGAAAAATATTTCACAAGCTAAACCTTACATTAATGTAGCACATATGCATGTTTGTTATCTTTAGGTTATACCTATACTGACAGTTGCAGGCAGTAAGTTTGAAAGAGTGCAAGTGAATGAACCTATTACTAAGTTTGCAGGAATTGAACCTAGCATGACTTTTTAAACAGTGTTGGTGCTAGAAGCCTAATTGGGGAAGTTTCCATTCCCAGAAGTAACAGATGTGGTCAAATGTGTGTAGGAGGACCCCTATTCAGTAAGAAGGTATATTCTTTATGTACATATACAGTTTAGGTAGGAATATAACAAATGCTTTTCAGTGTAACTGTTGATTAAATGCAGTTATTTTCCATGCTGTCCTTTAACCTGGTTTTATTCTGCTTCTTAAATGTTACAGATGGAATGAATGGCTATTGTATGACATGTACATTCCTGATCTTCCACGTGCTGCTCGGCTCTGCCTTTCTATCTGTTCTGTTAAAGGCCGGAAGGGTGCTAAAGAGGTAGAATACTTCATGGCTTTAATACACTAACGTACAAAAGCTACTTGAGTCAAGTTTGGGAAGATACTTGGTAAAGGCTGTTCTGGCAATGAGGCTTAGTGCAGTGTTTGATTTGAATCTGATTAAAATAGGGGGTTTTCTTTTCGTGTATTTTATTCAGACTACTTTTTTTGTGGTCAGAAATTAACACAGATAAAACACCATTCAACACTGTAAATTGTGTCTATACCGGTATTGACAGACGCAAAGATCAGTGTTAGTCTTTTGAGCTGCAAGTGCCTTTAAACTCAGGTATCTAAACCCATGTGTTACCTATTTATTAAGAAAGGGAAGTATTTATACTTGAATTTAGAGTTGATTTTTAAAGTAAGGAAAACTTGTGCTGCTTTAGCATTTGATGTAAGATTCTAAACAGTGATTTTTAAGAATCTATGTATGGCATCTAATTCCAGTCACCAGCATCATTACATTTTGGGTTTGAGTGTGTGTGACAAGTACTGTATAGTTTTCTGTCTACAATCAGGTTTATGNCTTGGTAAAAAGTTTCTCTCTGTCAAAAAAAACCCCCAACCTCTCCATCATCTTGAGTTATTTTGATGTGGGGGAGATGTTAGCATGTGTTTTGATATAATTTAGCAAAATGACTGCTATGACAGTCATATATAGAAAAATATGGTACAGCTTCCACAACCTGCTTTCTGCTAATCTGGGAATGTAACAACTTGCTCTGGGATGAAGTTATTTCTCCTGACCAACTCTGCAGTAATAGATGACACAGAAAAAAATCATCTTTTCATCTCTTTAAGGAGCACTGTCCATTGGCGTGGGGAAATATAAACATGTTTGATTACACAGACACTCTTGTATCTGGGAAAATGGCTTTGAACCTTTGGGCAGTACCTCATGGGCTGGAGGACTTGTTGAATCCTATTGGTGTTACTGGATCAAATCCAAATAAGGTAAGTGTTTGCATGCCAGCTCTCCTTGAGAGTACATTTTGAAAATATGCTGTTTTCTAATGAGTATCAGTCAACAGAAAAAGTAATTTAAATTCCCTTTACATAGGAAACGCCATGTTTAGAACTGGAATTTGATTGGTTTAGCAATCCTGTAAAGTTTCCAGATATGACTGTGATCGAAGAACATGCCAATTGGACTATATCACGTGAACTGGGGTTTAACTACAGCTATGCGGGGCTGGTAAGGCAAACTCTCCTTCCAAGATTAGCTACTAACATGTGAAACTATTATTTTATTCAGTGTATTAGGATATATGAAAAAAGTTTTCTTTATCACTAATTTATTGTAAAAGCAAGAAATATTTTTTTGTGTGTGTTTAGCATAGTGAGTAATATATTCTTTCTTTATATTACCAGTAAACTGACTTAATGCTTCATTGATCAACCAAAACACTTTAAAGGGAAGTTGTATTTGCAAACTATTAAGGCCTTTTTGACACTTTTATATTGCTAATTCAGATGTCTAAACTTAAACAAAGTTTAACTTTTCAAAAGTTGTGATTCTCCTTCAATGATACTGTTTTTCTTTGTTGCAATTTCATGTCTATAGGTGGGCTTGCTTTTGTAACCTAAAGGTGCTTAAACTCTTTACTGGCTATTTAATGGGCTAGTTGTGACCGTAAGTACAGGGAATTTTAAGGGAATTGCTTGGCTTACATATAAGTGTAGTCCCTTATCTCCTCTCTTTCATGAAGAAAATCTCGATGTTGACAGTTGGCTTTTTGGTGAGGTTTGGAGCTTTCTTAAAAGCACACTTTGTATGAGTAAAAGGAGAGAAAGAGNCAAAAAAATTTTTTTGTGTGTGTGTTTAGCATAGTGAGTAATATATTCTTTCTTTATATTACCAGTAAACTGACTTAATGCTTCATTGATCAACCAAAACACTTTAAAGGGAAGTTGTATTTGCAAACTATTAAGGCCTTTTTGACACTTTTATATTGCTAATTCAGATGTCTAAACTTAAACAAAGTTTAACTTTTCAAAAGTTGTGATTCTCCTTCAATGATACTGTTTTTCTTTGTTGCAATTTCATGTCTATAGGTGGGCTTGCTTTTGTAACCTAAAGGTGCTTAAACTCTTTACTGGCTATTTAATGGGCTAGTTGTGACCGTAAGTACAGGGAATTTTAAGGGAATTGCTTGGCTTACATATAAGTGTAGTCCCTTATCTCCTCTCTTTCATGAAGAAAATCTCGATGTTGACAGTTGGCTTTTTGGTGAGGTTTGGAGCTTTCTTAAAAGCACACTTTGTATGAGTAAAAGGAGAGAAAGAGAAAAGCAGTAAAGCTAAAAATGCTATGTATTTAAAGACAAGGCTGCCAAATTAGTTGGCATGTTTTACATTTCTTTCTGGAGGCTGGTTCAAAGACTTGAGAGTTTCCCCAAGAGAGCTTTGTGGTCTGTGTGAAGAAGAGTCTCTGGGTGGAAAGTTTCAGTGTGCCAAAAAGCACGTAGGTGTCAGTGAGCTTCCAGTTTGGGAGTTCTGGTGATGTTTGTAACATTCCCATCTCAACATAGCTTGAAGAAAGGGTTGTAGGCATTTGATTGCTCTTGATAGAGTGGCGTATCTGCTTATGGTATATATTGTGACTGAGCAGTGCTGCAGGGCTCTTAATAAGTGTTTAAGGACAGCTGGCTTCTTGGTAAATAACATTCCTTTGCTATAACATAGCCTATTACCTGTCTGTATATATGCTCATCTCATGGTTTTGTTGCATCTGTAGACAAAAATAGAAAATGGTGAGGAGAATAAGCTCTCACTTCAGGGACAAAGTAATGATCACCTTACACTTTACAGTTTAAAAAAAACAAACAAACAAAACCAAAACAACCCAACATTCTGAGGTAGAACAAAATCTTAAATTATTGCCTTTTCTGTTTTGTGATAATCTTTGAAAATCTGTAGAAGAAGGTAATAGAGGTTAAATATGGAGAAAGCGTATTTGCATTGATGGCTGAGTTGACAGGGAAACAAACTGTATATCACTGCTTTGGTTTCTCTTTATCATTATTCATGCCGCTTTTCTTTCAACCTTCCTTGTCTGCAAAAATCCTCTTATTACTTATCCTTTCTTCTATAATTTCATTAAATGCTTAGTAAGTTTGAACATCAATAGTTATCTCTTAGTATTGTATTTGTCCCCTTTATCTTTTAATGTGTGGTATCTTCAGGTCTGAAGCCAAACTTTCTATATTCAGGTACTGTGCATATTTATAGCTGTTTGTAATATTAACTATATTTAGGGAGTTAAAAGGCAATGTGTGGTTTCTCATTCGGATACTAGATTATTGTGTAGCATTGGGCATATCTGAAAGAGGTACAAATGCTTGTCTGAAATGGTCAAAATCAGCAAAGCAGTCACTTTAGGTATGATTTCTATATAAATGGTTTTGTTATGATACAAAGAGCATAACTTTTTGTTTAACCTTGAAATGCATTACACTGCATTTAAAATCAATTAATACATACTTATAAGAGATCATTTATAGGTCCATTATTATCTCTAATATGAAAGAATTTTCAAATATTAAATCTAATTTACTGTCCCACAATTCATAGAATTTCAAGTTTTTGGTGTTGACCGCAACAGGATAAATGCATTTTCCTTCTGGGCTTGACCTAAACTATGATCTTTCTGACCCACTATGCAGGTACATTTTATACTTTTTTGACTTTCACTTACTATTTAGGATGACTCAGAATCAAGATGAATATGTACAATTAATCACTTGTTCAATATCAACTATTTGATCTTATATTAGGAGTAGGGTGGTGATAAAGTCATTTATCCATTAACTTCCTTGCAGAATGACCCTGACTTTGCTACTTGCACTGTATCCATTACCATAATATTTAAGAATGAGTTCTGGAAACTTTCCTGTGCCACAGAGAGTAGTCATGAATAATTTTCCCCCAGTTCTAAGTCCACTCCATTTACTTTAGAAGAGTAGTTAAAAAAAACATGTTGGTGCACTTAGATCTCACTACTAACAAGGCAAGGTCCTAAAAATCCTGTCAGTTAGTTGATTTATACCTTCATATTGGTAGATGTAAGCTTGAAGGCCAGAATATTCTTGTCCCATACAATAGTAGTTGGACCCATCATGAGAACACATAGTTTATGTAATTAAAGATAAATCTGAAGTAGATATCATGTGGTATAATCTGACAATTGTTTGCAAAATTTGTGCATACTCTTAGAAATAACACCAGTTTGGCTTTTAAAGGGTGCCTCGATCTCCTGCCTGGAAATTTCAGATTGTTCTTGTCTTCAGCTTTTTTTTTTTTTTTTTTTTTAAGCTAGGTACATTGGAAAGACTTTATGTAAAAGACATGTAGTTATTTCTGTTTAGAAGTACTAGTTCAACCGGGTGAATATTTCCATCAACAAAACTGGCAGACAAAGCTCAGTTTGTTCTTAATATCTTGTTTAATGTGCTGAGTAGAAATTGCCAAGGGAAGGAGCAGAACAAGAGGTTAAATACTGTGGTTCTACTGTTTAAACTATTTGAACTTGGGTAAGAGTTGATCTTATTCTTCTGTAGTAGTATCATACAGGGTGAAAATGCAAGGTCACAACGAAAACACTGTTGAACTGTAGAATTTTTGGGATAGCTTCATCTTAAGTGTCAAACTTGTTTATTACGGTTGTATGTTATACTAAAGGCAATAATATAAGCTGCTTAAGATTTCTCTTCTTTGCAGTGCAATTGATTTTGTAGCTGAAACCTCAGAAACAGCATTTCACATGTCACTTTGTAAAACACATTAAATAAACCAAGAATTGGAAAGTATAGGAGAAGAATTGAACTTGGCACATGAGCTGTCAAAAATCAAGTATAGTAGTTTCAATACCTCTGCCATTGGTCTAAGCTGGTTCTAATAAATGAAGTCTTAAGTAAAATTAATTTCAGTGTGTGCCACTTGTTATCTGTGCTCTTTGGGGAATAACTTTATATTAATTCTGTTTAATGTTTTGCAGTCTTCCTGTTACACAGGCTTTCCTACAGTTTTCTACCTTTTATTTACCTAGCTTCATCCCCCTATGTTCTGCTTTTTCAGTTCTAATTCTTTTTCACTCCTTTCAGCAGCTCTCAGCAATCTCAAAACTGGAGACAGAAATGACCAGTTTCATTTTGTGCTGCATTTTGTTCATCATATGTCAACTGCTGCTATTTCTCCACACAGCTGATTTCGTTGAAATGTACCTCTTCTTGTCCCAGTAGTGACTAAAAGCAATTGCAGACATCAAAGGCCTAGTCTTTCATGTCTATTTTAAAATTGTAAGTCTTCAGTTATAACAAAAGGAAATAATAAGATAGTATTTAATGACATGGGCTATAAGTGTTGCTATACTGTTAAAATACTTCCTGTATGTTGTATGACAACAGAAGGAACCATGTGGAGGGTTAATAGACCACTTTTTCTCTGCAGAGTAACAGAATAGCTAGAGATAATGAATTAAGAGAAAGTGACAAGGAGCAACTGCGAGCCATATGTACACGAGATCCTTTGTCTGAAATCACTGAGCAAGAGAAGGACTTCCTATGGAGCCACAGGTATTTAAAAACAAAAACTAAACCAAAGAAAAACCCTTGTCATAGTCAAACTTCATTCCATTCACTCCAAATTTGTCATGATCGTCTTGGGTTTTGCTCCCTTTTTTTGCTTATTCTGTATTGTTGGAGTTAGTGTTTTAGAAAAGGCTTTTAAAGCATTTTGCATTGTATTTCTTGGTCCATAAGCCTATGGAAAAAAGTAAGTTGCTGAATTAGTTTGACCGCAGTATACCTTCATGCATGGATCCTGACACCATCTTATGATATTGATTGGATTCTGATGACAAAGGAAGAAAAAGGTGCAAGGCTGAGGGGACATAGTAGATGGTTATTAAGGCAAAAATGACATTTTGTACATACAACTTTTTTCTTTTGCAGACACTATTGCGTGAATACTCCAGAAATTCTGCCCAAGCTACTTTTGTCTGTTAAATGGAATTCGAGAGATGAAGTGGCCCAGGTAACATACAGCACTGAATTAGTTTTAAGTTTTGAAGAAGCTTTAAAATACGCTATTTTAAAGAAAACTTCTGGAAAACTTCATGTTATGCATGTATGATATGTTGAATGAAAGCTTAGATGATTCAAGTTGCCACTATCATTGACTGATCAGTCTGGTCCATTGTTCTTGTTTAGCTTAGTTTGAGTCCTAAGACTTCCTCTTAGTGGCATTACTTGAATCTTTCTTACGTTGCTGATTTATCAATTACAGTTAAATGTGGGGTTTTGTTTTCATTCTTACAGTGGATAAAGCAACAAAGTCAGCTGGCAACTAATACCAAATTGCCTATTGAGAGAGGACTGGCAAGTTAACGGCTTCTACTCAGATGCAATTTGTGTCTGACTTACCTTCTGATGGCCATGTATTACAATTTCTTCCTAATCAATGCAAGCATGTAATGTGCTTGTACTTCTTGTCCACAGATGTACTGTTTGGTAAAAGATTGGCCTCCAATCAAGCCAGAGCAAGCAATGGAGCTTTTGGACTGTAATTACCCAGATCCAATGGTGCGAGCTTTTGCAGTTCGGTGTCTCGAGAAGTACTTGACAGACGACAAACTGTCTCAGTACTTAATCCAGCTGGTACAGGTATATAACGTATTTTGGTATACTTGGTGTCTTGTGTATATTTGGTGATCACAGAGGCTTAAAATATAGCAGAAGTTAAGATGGTGTGAAAAAGAGATCATCAAAAGTCTCTGTTTGCATTGTGGATTATTTAGTAGGAGGAAATTAAAGGTACTTCACTTTCGGTAGTGCTGTGGTTTTGCTTGTTGATATTTAATGCCAAAATTTTGCAGAGATGCAGAACTGTTTGACCAGGTGGAACAGACAGCTATTTTAGCTGTCCTAACATATGGGAAAGTATAGGCAGAAGCATCTTCTCAAAACTTTAAGTAAGTTGAGGCTAAAATATTTGGTAACAGTAAAGAAAGTATTGGATGGTAAGTTCCTGAAATAGGTAGCCAATGCATTGTTAGAAGATACTGTTCAAATCCTAACATGCAAGTATTAATACCAAAATCAGCCATTCTACAAAATTTAATGTAAAACAGATTGCTTTTTATTTAACAACCTTAATCTGTATATTGTTCATAGAAATAACTGCAGCTGATTTTTATTTTATTTTCTCTTTATCCTTAACTAGGTTCTGAAATATGAACAGTATTTAGATAATCAGCTTGTGAGATTTTTACTCAAGAAGGCACTGACCAATCAAAGGATAGGACACTTCTTCTTTTGGCATTTAAAGTAAGCTTAATATCATGTCAAGGGGTGGTGGGATTCCTACTAGCTGTAAACAATTAGTTGTTCTAAAGGCTTGGCATACTAAATATCCCTTTTAAGGAAAATATTACCACTTAAAGTTTGTTTTTATATTGGTTAAGAGTTCAAATGCATAGTTTGGTAATAGAAGACATCCCTTGCCATTTCAAAAGCTAGTTAATAATAGATACTTACTCTTGTACTTCTTTTTATGTAGTGGTTATTCTAAAAGCAGGGTAGTCTAAGATTGCTGGAAGCCTCCCATATTGTTCACTGTTTACAACTTTGACAGATTTCTGCTGTTTGAACTTTTATTTTGTATGCCTGATCCTCCACCAGTCTTTTCCAGAAAATTTTACAAATGGTTGAAGCCTAAAGAAAGCCACCCAATTTGACCATATCAGGCTTTGAAAAATAACTGTTCATACATGCTTATTAAAGACTTTATAGAGCTTGATAACCACAATATCTGTGTTCTTCCTTACTGAGCATAATATGGGCTTTTGTAATTCCTGGTGTTGAGAAGGCTGAGCATAAATTAGCCTGGAGCATACTGGATTGTTGCTAGGTCTTGCCTAAAAATGCTGTTCTAAGTGTGATCACACACAAAAATTGAAAGCACAAAGATTCCTTGATCCTGTTTTCTACTTGCCTTGGTAATCATGAAGGATAATGGAATAAGCTGCCAGATTAACTTGTTTTGAGGGGATGTATTTTAGGACTGTGCAAAGACAGAGTAGGTAAGAACAAGGAAACTGGACAGGCCACAGCCTGGGATTGGCTAGATGAGACAAGGAGAAAATGGAACAGGCTAGCTTTGCTTTCAGCAAAGAAATCTGAAGCTCAGAGTGAAAGCTTGAGGTTTAGTGCAGCTTCTGGGAAGCATGGACTTTGAATAAAGGCAAGGGGGTGGAGGACAGGATGGAGCAAGAAGGAATGGGGGAAAAGCCTAGAAACTGTGCTGAAGTAGTTGTAAAGGGTGCTGAAGTCTGATCAGTCCAGTTGAAGTGAGATGAGTGTGGGGTTGGTGGTTTTTTGGGGTTGGGTTTTTTTGGGTGTTTTGTTTTGTTTTTTTGGAGGTCAATACAAATTTTTTACCTGAAAAGAAGGATCTATAAGCAGCCCTCAGGAAGATGTAAGGGTACGGGTTCATTTTTGGCACCTCTAAGTGGCCTTGTCTTTAAGCTATAACTGTTCTTCCTCTCTGTGTAGGTCTGAAATGCACAATAAAACTGTAAGTCAGAGGTTTGGTTTACTTCTGGAGTCCTATTGTCGAGCATGTGGAATGTACCTAAAGCACCTGAGCAGACAGGTGGAGGCTATGGAGAAGTTGATTAACCTCACAGATATTCTCAAGCAGGAAAAAAAAGATGAGACCCAGAAGGTAATATAAGCTGTCCACATACCAAAACTATTGCTCTTGTGTCACAGGAATTACTTAGAACTGTGTTTTATTTGACTAACTAGAAAAGCATTAGCTTCAGCAGATAGTACGTTACCCTAGAAGCTGTAATATTTTCTTTGTGTGTTGCCATTGTTTACCTCTTAAGGCAATAGAACTAAAGTTAAGGGTTTCAATTTGTGTAATATGTGGCTACGCGGAGTTGCTTATCTTTGAACTGTGCAAAACCATGCTTTAAAACCAAAGCTAAAATCTGGTATTTACCTTCATTAACATATAATAAGTGTTCTCAAAGCCTGAATGTGATTATTTATCAGGTACAGATGAAGTTTCTTGTTGAACAAATGAGGCGGCCAGATTTTATGGATGCTTTACAAGGTTTTATCTCTCCCCTTAATCCTGCGCATCAACTGGGAAATCTTCGGTATTGTCTTCAGTTTTTAAATTTGGCGAGATATTTAAGTAAATTCTTAGTAATGTCAACATTAACAAACTTGTTAAATGTTAACTTTGAAGGTACTAACATTCAGTATGCTAATTGAATAAAATTTGTAGCAGAGTAATTTGTAAAGAGTGAAGTACTTTCCATCTAATGGTTTAACAAATTAGGGAACAACCTGACAGTTAGCTGTTCCTTTAAGGTAACTGAAACTGCTGTCTTTTTTCCATTTGTAAGGAACTCATACTGCCAAAAGAAAATTTAGACTGTAGCTAGCTCTTCTGTTGGGCTTAGCAAATTGTTAACATTGTACTTATTAATTTAAATTTAAATCTGAAGCTGAAAGTAGAAGTGGTTGATTGTTGGTTACCCATGCATCTTTAATTCAATACTAGTTCAAGAAGTTTGAAGAAAACAGGGAGAACTTAGTAGTATTACAGAAACATGGTATGAGAATCAAATTGTGCCTATTTCATAGAAATTTTCTCTCTCTTATAGGCTTGAGGAGTGTAGGATAATGTCATCTGCAAAAAGGCCCTTGTGGTTGAACTGGGAAAACCCAGATATTATGTCTGAATTGTTATTTCAGAACAATGAGATAATCTTTAAAAACGGAGATGGTAAGAAAAAATCAGTGTAATCCAAAAGCTATATATCTGTTTATTTTCCTAACCTACTGTTCAGTATTTTTCTAAGCATATAAAATACATATATTGAAAAAAAGCTTTTTTTTTTTTTTTAAAAAAGATCTGAACAAAGCAATTTTCCAGGAAAAAAATAAGCATCCACAATTAAGTATTTGTCTCAGTTATGTAAAAATTTTGTACATTCTAAGATGCTCAGCCTGATGTGGAACATGATACTATTTAATACCTTGGTTTTTTTACTTGAAAATGTCTTCAAGATATTACAGAAGTATATTCTGTAATCCCATTGTCATGTTTTTAGTGTATATTTTTAAACAGCTTTGAAATTGCCACCACAAATTTATATTTATTCTCTACTAATTAAAACCTGCATTTCTCTGTTGAGAGAACAAAACCTACACTGAACGGTGCAAGCCTCATTTCCTTTAGATGTACTTTTGGGGGGAAAAGTAAAGTAAGATGTAACAGTGTTCTGGTGTTATGAAACTTGCAATCTCTATGTATTTGACTATTCCAGACTTGCGTCAGGACATGCTGACACTTCAGATAATTAGAATTATGGAAAACATCTGGCAAAATCAGGGTCTTGATCTTCGGTAAGCATTACAGGTTATTCTCAAGCAATACTGTTCTTAATGGTTTTTGCGTTAGTTTGTTACCAGAGATTGCTTCTGTTTTCCTTAGGGTAACAAATGAAATGCTATAAATAGGCATATTCGTACATGTTAGAGTGGCTTTTAATTTTTTTTTAATGACCTTCAGTTAGCTAAACTACTAGATTCTGTAAAGATAAGATCATATTTGAAAAATACTTAAGTCTCAATCAAGTGGGTACGAGGAATCTACATACCAGGAATCCATACAAGAACTATCCAACACACACTATCCATGCTATGGTCTGCTGATTGTAGGATTTGCTTTCAACAAGTTGCCAAACTTGCAGCCCTGTTGAGCAATGTCTGTGCGTGCAGTAGCTTCTACAGAGTGCCATTCAGTATCAGTTGTTCTACTTCTGGAAAACTAATACTAGACTGGTTATGCTTCCAAATGCGCATTTTCTGTGTGGTAGATTTTTTAGGTGGTGGCATAACAGAGCTACCTCTACACTGTCAAACCAAGGATGTTCTTTGCACCCCAGGTCTCATTTCCTAATCACCTAGACAAAAGGACCTGTTGGTCTATGTGTCCTGGCAACTATTTTGTCTCTAGTACTATAATGAATGACAGAATTATGTCTTTGTCCAAGAATGGTTTGCAGAGTTACAGTTCACAGTGCCCATGTCTTGAAGCGTAGCCAGCTATGGAAATCTTCAAAAATATATCCTCTCCCACCTCTTGCCTCTATTCCTCTTAAAGAGGCAGCATAAAGCTTTAGAAGAGAAGTTGCATAGGTACACTTTTATATAAAAATGCAAGTGTAGATAGATGTAAATAAATATACTTTTAGTACCTGCAAAACAGGAGAAATACAGATTTTGGGGGAAGGTGAGGAAAGAGACCTGTGAAAGAAAAGGGAGGCAGAGGAATTAATTTCTTCTGTTTGTAAAGAAGAAAATGGGCTACTGAGATTTATGATCTGTAGTGAATAAACATCACTTAGTCCATTAACATCTGGATAAATTGTGATGTCGCTGACTCTAGATTCCAGTTACAAATTTATAATATGTTCAGGTACTATTTTGAAGCTCGTTTTGAAGGTCCCATGCTGGCCTTACATAAAAAGTATTACCTGCTACTTGTTTGCAGTAACCCGTGAAATCCTAACATTCATTTTCTGAACGCTTAGATTCTGTCTCTAGTACTTCATTTTGAGTATAGTTGAATAGATCTCTTTAAATCATGCTGAATGCCTTTTTAAGGGTTTTTCCTATGTATTCCCCAAGGCCTCCAAGAACATGATAATAAAATTTTGCTTTAACCTTTTGTCCTGATATAAAACTGAAGAATGACATCGGTGGCTACAGTGGCTGGCAGGTTACTGTACAATTTTTCCTGGTCCATTTTTTTTCCACAAGACTAACGATAATACACCTATAAAACATTAAAACAGATTTTTATATCCTAATGTAAGTAACAGATGACACTTAGCTGGTAAGGGTTATTAAACATGCCTCTTGCTTGCTGTCTTAAAACTTAACTCTGTTTAAAAAAAAAAAAAAAACCACCAAAAAACACAAAACAACAAAAAAACCCCCCACATTAAAAAAAACACAAAACAAACCACCAAAACCTTCGTCTTTCAGGATGTTACCTTATGGTTGTTTGTCTATTGGTGACTGTGTGGGACTCATCGAGGTAGTGAGGAGCTCTCATACGATCATGCAGATTCAGTGTAAAGGAGGCTTAAAAGGAGCATTGCAGTTCAACAGCCATACGTTGCATCAGTGGCTCAAGGACAAGAACAAAGGAGAAATGTGAGATTTCCTGTTGCTTGTTTTTCTTGTTCATGTGCTTTTTTTGATGGAAACTTTGAGAACTAAAGTTCATCAAGTGGGAAATTATGTCCATCTCTGTTTGGTTTGTTTGATTTTTTTTTTTCTTTTTTTTCCTGCCCTCGTTTGCCTAGTATACCTGCTTGTAGCTCTTTGGGTGCTTGTGTGACTTCTCAGCAGTAAAGTGTAAGTTGGAGGTAGAACTATGAAGATATGGCTTAAGTCTGTATTTTACAGTAGCTCATCAAAATGAAAACTGTTGGCCTTCAAAAGAGGGACAGTCACTTTAATAGCTCGTTTACTGTTCTGTGGTCTAACTGTAAGTACTACATTTTTCAGAGTATGCTGAATTTCTTCCTTACTTGGGTATGCAATAAAGTCCAGGAACTCTGCCTCACTGAGAGAAGATAGTGGAAGTTGAGTCTTCCTTAATGGGGGGAGGGTGGGTGGTTTTTAAAAAAAGAAAAAAAAATAAATTCTGCACTTTTGTATTATTAGAATATCTGTAGGAAGACGTCTCCTTTTTTGTTTTAATAGGTATGATGCAGCTATTGACTTGTTTACACGTTCCTGTGCCGGTTACTGTGTTGCTACCTTTATACTGGGCATTGGTGATCGCCACAATAGTAACATCATGGTAAAAGACGATGGACAAGTAAGATATGTTTTTCTAAAAACATAGCCTAATGTCATATCTCACTTTGAGTTTCTTTAAAAAAAGAAAATAAAATCCATCTGAACTATTAAGTACGTGACCAATTTTACTATGACATCATTTAAACAAGGAATTACTAATCCTAAAATACCTTTCTGTCTTTCTAAGCTGTTTCACATTGACTTTGGGCACTTCCTCGATCACAAGAAGAAAAAATTTGGTTATAAAAGAGAGCGCGTGCCATTTGTCTTAACACAAGACTTTTTAATAGTGATCAGTAAAGGAGCCCAAGAATGTACCAAAACAAGGGAGTTTGAAAGGTGAGCCTTTTCTTAAGCATTGAACTTCCAGAGTATTTTGTACCTAAAATGCACTCTACTGCTGGTGACCTTTAATAATTAGACTTTTAAACTGAAAAGTACTATTTTAATTGCTTTGCCATGGGTATGTTCTAATTCTTTAGTTGAAGATCAGCCATCCACTTGTAATTCAATAGGCGCTCTTAGCGCTTCCATGGCCATTGGTTCATGAAACCTCACTCTAGCCTTGCAAGGTCAGCACACATGAATAAAGATAAAGTTTTAAATATCTGATTTCTTTTTTTTTTTTTTTTTTTTAATTAACATGTAGAACAGAATCCTCTTGGGATTGCATAACTGCAAGAAGTGAGAATTTTAAAATGTCAGATGCAATGCGCATCAGAGCCTTGCTGGTCACTCAGCAATACTTCTCCTATAGCTGCTGTGGTATCAGCTCTTCAGCTGGCCTGTGTGGTTTGTGACATTCTGCAGAACCTGCTAAGAAAGAAGAACTTTAAAATAATAAGTAAATAAATTCTGTTGCTGTAGTCATTCTTAATATCTGTCTTTCCAGAGGTCCAGCTTTTGAGAGGTTTCAGTTTTAATTTTAATTGCGTTATGTTAGAGGGGAAGACAGATTTTAAGTTGCAGTGTCTGAATGCTGCAGCGAAGCCTTTTGCGTTTAATTTTTTTTTTCCCTTAATCTGACTTAATTTAGTGATTTCAGCATAAATAGGCATTTCTCACCCAATGTTGTGACATAACAAATGCCTCTGTCTTCAGTGCATTCTCCAGAGTATCTAAGGAGCAACAGCTCTGGCCCTGATAAAACTACAAGAGAGAAGTGCATCTCTGGTGATAACCAGGAAAGCACTGTTTGCAGCAATGTATCGGGGAAACGTGCTTTAAAATCTGAAATGTCAGTAGCAATGACTAAAATGGCTCTGTGAACTCCCATAAACTTGTGCTGAATATTTGCATGAGTTGCAAATGAGGTTTAAGGCTAGGAAGCCTGTCTTCAGTTTGGCTATTTTGTTAGTCTGACCACTACTAATTTCTACAGAAATGAAGATAACCTAAGTCAGAAGATGAGTATATTTTCTCAGCAACATTATGGTGTTCTTATTAGACTAAAACTGTCTACTTTTTTAGCATCCAGTTACCCGAAAACTGTTTTGGGAGGTGTACTAGTAATATGCATCTAATAGGGAAATACACTGAGGTGTTTTTTTTTCCTGTGTCTTCCAGGTTTCAGGAGATGTGTTATAAGGCTTATCTTGCAATTCGGCAGCATGCCAATCTCTTCATAAATCTTTTCTCCATGATGCTGGGCTCAGGAATGCCAGAACTGCAATCCTTTGATGATATTGCATACATTCGAAAGACCCTTGCCTTGGACAAAACCGAGCAGGAAGCTCTTGAGTACTTCATGAAGCAAATGAATGATGCTCACCATGGTGGCTGGACAACAAAAATGGACTGGATCTTCCACACAATAAAGCAACATGCTTTGAACTGAAATGAAAGCAAAGACAACAAGAACTGATAGCCCGCTTTGTGGGTACTGCACTGTTAATACCCGTTAGCAGCAAAGACTGGTTGCATAGGAATTGCACAAACCATGAGCAACATTAGAATTTATGGCAAGAAAAGAGATGAACTGTTCAGACAACTGTCGAAAAATAACGTAAAACAGGGTTTCAGATAGCACTAAAGTTGTACACTTCAAAAATTAAGCTTTAGTATGATGTGTGACTTCATGTTATGCCTTAAGCCCAAAAAGGTAAACTTGGAAGAATGTTTCCTTTTTTTTCATTTGATAAATTAGAAGGAAAAAGAAAATAGTGCTAGCATGAACATAGTCCATCACACATTACCTTAGATCTGGTACAGTAGGTAGCAACTATGCTGGATTGAGAGGAGTGGAAAGAAAATTACTCACAGTGAACACTTACATGCAGCATAGTTTGAAGGGAAGGAGTTTTAGGCTCAAAGATCTAAAAACAATAGTGAGAGGACAGTGCCTTTTTAAATGTGCTCCGAGGCGTTAACATTTATGGGCTTTAGATGACTCTGATCTCTGGGTCCGTCATCTGCACAGTTTCTGAAAGCAGTAGGAAATAAGCCCATTCAGTATGGTCTTTCTTCTGCTCAGTATTTCTAGGGGTGCGATTCATATCTTCACAAAGGAACTCCCTATCATCCCCAAAAACTGACTAACCTGGAAATTGAATGGTCAGAATTGGGTTTAGTGCAACAGAGAGTTGTAGTGTTCATATTAGGTTTGCTTTAATCTAACTTGAACTGAATAGATTTTTTTCATACATGTTTTCCAGAACCTAAAGAAAGGTGAGTTATTAAAATTATTGAAAGATTATTTTTTTATAAAGGCTATTTATATAATAGGAACTATTATTAATATATATTCTTTATTCACATGATTTGTCCAATATTGACTCTTTTAATTTTGCAGCCCAGTTCTATCTGTCCAAGACTCCCGTTTCCATTAACGTCACTGAAGGTGACCAGATATACTCCTAGGACCAAATTCAACCCTGGTGAAAGAGGACACAAGTACCATTGAAGTAGTGGGAGATACACCCACTAATGCGAGAGGTGAACTTGGCCTAAGTCTCTTCACAAATTTTTGGGCATCACTCTTCACATTACTGGAGTGATATGCTGGCTATTCAAGGAACATACGTTTAAACCCTCAATCTTTGGGTCCACCATTTCTCCTCCTTCTTCCTCCTTTGGAAGTGGTTGTTTAATCCAGTAACAGATACATCAAAAATAGCAATTTAGATTTTTCAGTATGATCAATAATAAGCAGTTCAACATACAGCAGATACGTTGGATAGCTCAAAGCATGTGGAGTTACCAAACATTTTATAGCTATGTCTGTTTTGTGTGTGTGTAATGTATATTTGTAAATCTAGTTGTTGTCCTCTAACACAGTTACGATGTGTGCAATCGATTAAATTGGCACCACTTTTTGAAACTATTCAGAGTACTGAGGATTTCAGATTGCCCTTATGCACTACTTCAGGTAGGACTGTTTTTCTAATTATTAAACAGGTTTTTTAATTAGTGAAGCCCATAATTGAGGGTGATGTTCCCCCTAACATTTTAAACTTGCTAGATTGGCAGCACTTGGAGTGAATTCCAAAGGTCTGTATCTTTTGGGGGTTCAGCTTGTTCACTTGCAAACACACACCAAGGTGCCACTCAAAGTGCAATACCACATGTAATATAAAATATGCTGACAGCTGGTGTTAGATTAGAATATAAATAAACTGTACTTTGTGCAGGCTGTACTGATGAGGTAATGAGTGGTTGGCTTCATTTAGCAAATTGTAATATATTAAAAATGTGCAATCAGTTACATTATGAAAGACTTTGGGGATTGTAAAGCCAAGACTTTGGTCTTTCAAGACACTTTCATAGTCAAGATCCTGCAGTTGATGACTGCACACATGGATACTTGATGTTGTGGGGGGAAATATGTTTTTGTGAAAACTACAGAAGTTCTGAGAATAGTATGGGGAATGTGAAGTTTTATTTCCTTAGTTCTTCTAGATATTTTGGAGTAGTCCCATAGACTTCCCATTAATCTTCTTACTGACTGTTACATATTCCTTTTTGTTCATACAAATATTTTAACTCCTGCTAACCTTGGTCATACTTTCTAGAGCAAAATCACCCTTGTATTACTTTGCAGTCAACGCATTCTAATAGTTTAGCTCTTCTAAAACATGGCTTAGTTTCAATTTAAACTTAATTCACAAAATCTGAAACCCTGTTGGCTGTAACTCTTAATTTAACTGAGTAAAACTTGCACAAATGCCACATTAGGTGCTATATTATCCTTATTTATCTGGTGTTGAAACAATGCTTTACCTCGTTTATCTAAGAGATGGTCAGCCTTTTCTAGCCTGGATGAAAAGATCAACTTCAATTTATTGGATGTTATGAGCCTGACTTCTTTTGTACTTTGCCCTTTCCTAGGCATTTACTTCTGTAAATATGAGTATAAATGTCTTTCAGTTCAAGCATGCAGTGTTCTGCACCCTTTTTGCACAAACAGAAGGGTATGAGGAATTGGGCTCTGTTTCTAAACGTTACTGCAACTAAATGCTGCGCACAAGCTGTAGAAGTTATGAACATCAAATAGTAAAAGAAAGGAAACTTCATAGTGATACAGACATATGATTTGGGATAATTATAACCTTTAAATTAAAAAAAAAAAAAGTAGGAGAAGCTCGTGGGCTTTAAGCAGGTGTTCTTACCATAACCAGGATGGGTATTTGAAAAATATTCTGCCAGTGTTTCAGGGGAAAAAAATAAATCCTTTTTTCAGCTTCAAAATGTTCAACCCTAATTACCTTATCCTGTTGATAAGGCAATCCTGTTTTGTGCTGATGTAACTTCACTGAAGATAGTGGAGGTACTGTTTACTTCCACTGGTGTAAATGAGAGGATGTCATCTGTTTTCAGTATCAGAAGTAAAATCTGCTTACAGACTGTGAAAGCACCTGTAACTGAGCTCTAGATTCTTACAGAGATTGCTTGGAATGTGGATTTTTATTTTTTAACTATTCCAAATTCATGGAGATTTGACAATGTTCCCTTTATTCTGAGAATCAGCTACACAAAACACTAAGTAGCTTATTTTGAGCTTGAACTGAATCTGAAACCTTGCTACTGCAAAACTTTCTAGTAGGACTACCAGAGCAAGAAGCCCAGGACTGGGCCATGTGTTGCCTTATAAAGCATTAGGAAAGGGTGATTTAGTGAAATACAAATTTAAAAACAGTAACTTTTTTCAACTGTGAAAGGATGTTTGATTTAATGACAGAACATTAGGCTGCTGTTGATTAGTTTTTCTTTAAAATATATTCTTTTGCTTTTGTAAAGGTAACAGAAAAAGCACCTGTACTGACTTACATGTGTACACTTCTCTGTTCTGAAAGGGGGCGTTAGTAGTTTTTTCATAGGTGAAACAGACTTTCAGTATAATTTTTTAAATTAAAAAAAAAAAGCATTTAAACAAAACCAAAATTGTTAGTGGTTTGGCATCTTGTGGTGAAGATAGAAGCCTGCATATTAAGGGCGATATAGAAATTACCAAGCTTGTAGAGAACTTTGTGATGACCCTGCTGTTGGTGGTTTGGAAGGTTGTTTTTGTTTTTCTTCCAACTTTCCTTTTTATGTAAAATATTACATGCCATTTAGGGGTCAGTAGCCCACATTTGTTGACAATTTGGAGACATTTTCTTTGCTTTGTCATTTTATAACTGGCATGTTCCAGCATCTGTTCTTAATTGTGAATTCCTCCTGTTTTGCATGTCTGTACAGGTTGCAGACCTGGGCTGGACCCATTCAAAAAACAAATATCAAAAAAGCCACTTGAAATTACTATTTTGTTGTCTCTGACATCCTGAAAATGCTTCAAGTTAATGAAAATGGTGTGGTATTACAGAAAGAATTGTAACTTGCTGCTTCTAAGATTATTTTCTTAAATTTCTTTCTCTTGTTTTAGTTTTACTTGAATGGAAGAAGAACCACACTTGTTTGTTTTTTTTGTTTTTTTTTTTAATACTATATAGCTGTGGATGTTGTTGCAGATTGTTGAATCCCAACTTAATTTTGCAATACATGTTTCATATAAATAATGAATTTGTATCTTTTTTTATGCTGAAAGTTGTCTCAGTTTAGGTAAGGCTCTATCTGTCCAAAATGATGTGTAGCTCACCACCTCTGCAGTTGGTGTGGGTTTGGGGTGGGGTTTTTTGCTTTAGTTTTGTTTTTTTACATTTGTGTTCATGAAGGGAAGCCAATTGGAGACTGGATATCGAAGTTCTCTTAACTGCATACATTAACCAAATCTATAGGTGCTCTGGTCTTTGAGAAATTCTGATTTAGCTTTATGCTGATAGAACACTGACTTCAGCAGAATCACTCTGGATTCAGAACAGCATATGAAATCAGAATTAGACTATATGTTTATTAAAGTCCCAGATTACTTGTATGATTCAGTATGCTCTCTTAATGAGAGGAATGTTTACTAGCAGCCCAGTTAAATGCTTGACAATTTTACTTTGAAACTGTCTTTATTAACTAGCTTTTTCAGCTCTCCAATTCATAACTACTGTGATCTTGTCTATAGTTACTTTCATTCTTGAGACATCCAGGATTTTTATTGCTTGCTAGCTTAAATGTTTCCTTTTCCTTCTCTTTCATAGTATAAGGACTTGTACCCACGTTCAGGAAAAGTAGTTGTTAATTTGCAGTACAGTATTCTTGACTTCTGACTCTTAAGTATGAGGTCTTACTGTGTTAGCACTCCTGACTCTAAACCAGAGGTGGATACCTCTGTCCCTGTCTCTTCCCTCCCCCTCTCCCCTAAAAAGGGACAGGCCCATAGCATAAGAACAACATAAAATCTTGTAAGAGAAGATCAACTGAAGCAACGCTCTGTCTGTACTTTGAAGCTAGCGCCCCCATGGGTTTGCATAAATGTGTCTTAAGTTTAAGTGTCCTTACTGTCACTTCTGTATGTGATGCAATATTCCTTTGGCATAAGGAAGGCAAAAAATACACCATTCTGTCTTGACTCCTTCTGAAATTCTGGTGCTGGTTCCCAAGTAGCTATTACACTGGTTTAGGAACCATTTAGTTCAGTGTAACTGCATCAGTTTTGTTAGGAACCTGTTCCAGTAATAAAATCAATCACAGTTAAACGTGACTTAATTGTATTGCTTGAGTTATAGAAAGCCTAATTCAAGCAGAAGCTGTTTCTCCTAAGAATCTTATGTCTGTTGTAGTTTAGTTAATCCTTGAGAGCCAAAACATGGATGTTCATAGCTGCAATCTCATTCTGCCTTCTTTGGTTTAACTATTTTTAATATATTTCCAGGCTTTATTAATAGTGTTCTATATCCTGAATTATCAACTGCCGCAGGCTGTCCAGTGTTGTCTTACCATTTCATTTGGGCAGGGGAAAGAAAAGGAAGAGAGGAAGACATGAACCCTCTTGTCTTACAGCCACTGTGGTCCAAATTCTTCATCTTTGCAAGAGAAGATAAATGTATAATTCGTCATGTGGGACTATCATCCTTTCCCCTTGCCCCTTCGCACCTCTGCAAGTTTTAACTGTGAATATCCATACATGCTATGAAAAACCACATCCTTGGTGGGGAAAGTGATTTTTTTGTGTGTGTGTGTGTGTATATATATATATGGCTGCAGTCTGATGTCCTGAATTCTCAGGCTTGAAATTTTGAAAGTATTGTCATTGTGACTGGTACCACAATTGCAAGAACTTTCACAGAATCGCACAGAATTGTTGAGGTTGGCAGAGACCTCTGGAGATCGTCTAGTTCACTTGCCCTGTTTGAAGCAGGGTCAGCTACAGCAGGTTCCCCAGGACATCGTCCAGTTGGGTTTAGAGTCCCACTAAAAAGTCCACACTAAAAGCTTTTCTTTAATGTTTGTATGAAACTTGTTCTATTTCATTGCTTAACATCCTTTCAGTGGGCAGCAGTGAGAAGCCTTGCCTGTCGTCTTTTCTCCTCTCCATCAAGTATTTATGTATATTGACAAGATGCCACTCGAGCTTTCCCTTCACCAAGCTAAAAAATCCCAGCTTTCTCAGCCTCCCCTCCTATCCCTTCATCATCTTCATGGCTCTTTCTGGACCAGCTTATACTGAGGAGCCCAGCACTGGACCCAGCACTCCCACTGTGGCCTCAGCAGTGCTGAGCAAGGGGCAGGATGAAGCCTCACCTCCCTTGACCTGCTGGCATCGCTCTGCCTAGGGCAGCCCAGCATCCCGTTGGCATTTTGGATAAATAGAGCCCAGGAGGGTGTAATCTCTTGATGCTTCTATGTTGTTTTGTTGAAGCTAGTAGCAGTTACGTGTCTGCATCAAAATGAGAGTATAAACACCCACCAGTGCTTGAAATAGCTTTTTAAAAATGAGACAATTATCTCTGAAATAACCACTAGTGGGGAGGGCGGGGGGGTGGGGGGGGATGTTGCCATGTGTATGTCATTCTGTAATAAAGGTCCTGTGGTAAAGTAGTTAGAAAGCAAGACATTTTTAGTAACAATGGGCCAAAATATTTAAGATGCAGCAAGATGCATGTGTTGTCATACTGAGAATAGTCTTGCAGTATGTTTTTAAAAAACAAAAAAACAGCCACCACCTTTTTTCCCCTTCTGCTGTGCTACTCAAGTAAAGAAGTTTGGCCTATGATACTTATTGTAGTTCATGTTCATTAGAAACTGTAAAAAGTCTGCTTTTTATTTATATTTGCGGTCTGTATCACATGCTGTTTATTAAAAAAAACCCTACTTTTGTTTGTTTTTTTATCACACTTTGGAGTGTTAATGTATATACTAACAATTAAATTAAAATAATATGGTTGGTACACTTGTGAATTCTGAAGTGAGAATTTAAGGAATCTTCAGTCTTGGAGGTATGACTTGGAGTTGCATCTCTGCTTTCAAAAAAAAGCTAGAAAAAAAGATGTTTGTGTACAACAGTTAATTGGGGTGGGATGGGGGAGAAATGGAAAGTGCATTATTTATGGGTGGGAAGTCACAGATGCATGTGGTGGTCATTCTTGTACACTTTGATCCTCAACATAAGTAACATTTTAGATGTGGGCTGTAAAAGTTGCAACAAGAGACCAGATGGTATTGCAGGTTCAGCTGGATGGTTTTAAAGCCCCAGCTAAATCAATCTGTTTGTTGTTTTGGTTTTTTTTAAATATTCTTCATGCTTTCATTACCAAAACTATACTAAAAAAAAGCCTAGGTTGTATTTTTGTATCCAGTATGAATTTTGAAAGAGTGAGAAACATATTTGGGAAATTACTGGCAAGTATAAGAGCATGAGGCTGCAATGGAATTGCTTCTGTGGGCATGTTGGTCTACTTTAGACTTCTGTTGCTAAAAAACTCTTATGGGAGGGGGATTTGAGCTTTCTTGCTGAGAATTTCCCTTTTTTTTGAAAGGATGAGGGAAGTGTCACGGTTTTTGATCAGGTCCTTTCTATACATCTTTGTCCCCAGTGAGCTTTAAACTTTGTATGCTGGTCAATTCTGTTTCAGATCATCACTGCCTAACTTTGAAAAGGGCTATGTTCCCGCAAGTGCTCGGTCTGCATGGGATTTGAACTCCATAATAAAAGGTGGACATCGTTATCCTTAGTTACTCTGAAGCTCCAGCTGAGCTCTAGGCTGGAGAGGGTAAATCAAACTATGGCTTGTGATTTTGAAGTAGTCCAGTAATTGTTTGCTAGTGTAAGGTGAGTTTTACCTTTTCTAGTAACTGCGAGATGGTTATGAGTGGTTACTGCCTTGTTTTAAATGGTTCAGGGAAAGAGGATTATCAGTTCTTGTTAAAATGCAAATTTTAGACTTTACTGCCATTACCATGGTTTGATTTTTTTTTTTTTGCGGTGGTTCTACATTTCAATCCCTAAAGCACCAAAAAATTATGGAAAACTTGCAAAATAATCCTGGTGAAACAGAAGAATTATTTGCAATGTGGGCAGTTTGCTTTAGCATGGGAATCTCAATGAGCCCTCCTGATTTTATGCTCAGAAATCAGTCTGGTTTTCATCCTGCATTGGGAAGACTTGATCCAAAATCTGAACCCATGTAATAAAAGAGCAAGAAAACTGATGCTAGATAAGATACCTCAGATAACCTCCTAGATTCATTAGCATTTAAAAGGACATGTATCTTCACCAAAGATTATTATGAGCTATACTTACTGCTTTCATTGAAATGAGAGTTTATCCCATTCTTCTTCTTTCGGTAAGGATACATCCCTGCTAATTCAAGTGATTAACATAGATGATGCTCATTTCAACCATAAGGTGAGTATCGCACAGGCTTTTCTGTGTTTCCAGTGGGAATGGGTTCCAAGTGATTCAAACCTGACCCAGAGCTGTCCGAGCATCCCAAGCACATGATAGTTTAGAAAATGGGACTCAGACTTTTCTGTCTGAAGTATTGATGACACTGATGCCTGTGGCTTTGAAGTGGATCTGTGGCTTCAAAGGGGTTCCTCCTCAGATGTTTTCCTTTCACTCAAAGTCCTGTCTTTTTATCTGACGCAGGTGATGTTGGGCTGTGCTGCTTTGTGTGGAGAAGAAATCAGTCAGAAGGTACAGAATATATATTGTGCGTTTGTTAGCTTGAGTTTGTCTCACCAAGCAGGACTGAATTCAAAGGAAAGGGTTGGGTTTGGTGTGGGTTTTGTCTTGGTTTTTGTTTTCTTTTTTCCTTTTTCCCATGGCAAATAATGGATTTTAAGTTCTCATTACTGCCCTCCGCTGGGAACTGGGGAAAGTACTTTTTTGTGTATTTACATGGAAAACATTTTGGTGAATAGAGGGAGAACTATGTGGGCATCCACCCATTTGGGTGACTATAGCCAGTTTACGAGAACTTTAACAGAAGCTGTCCTGGAGAAACCTCAGCTCCGATGGCTGGAATAAACAGCAGAGAACAAACTGAACTGGGATGCCAGGATCTCGTCTGATTGGTAATTCAGCTCAGGAGATAATAGATACACTGCATTTATTTAATTTCTGAGAGCTCAGCAGGGTGTCCTCAAAGTGATACCTTTACTTCTTCTATTTACTGCTTACTGTCAAGCCCTCTGTGTGATCACAGGATGAAGCTCTTTCTATGTGGCTCTAGCCAAATCACATCACCCTAAAGAGATGTTTCAAACTTTCAGGACAAAGGCTAAAGGTAGGATTTATAAACAGACTAAGTCCAGTTTCAGCTGCCAGTTAATGAATAAAACTGAGGTCAGCAGTAGGGTATTTTTTTACTGATCACTAGAACAACATCGTCAGGGATGTTGTGGATTCTCTGCTAATTGAATGATTGATCTTAAAATTAGGTAGCTTCAGGCTAAGCCAGAGCAGAATAGCTCAATGAATTAAATGCTTGGTAAAATTCTATGATCAGTTTTAAGTCATCAACCTAAGTGACTGTAATGGTTTACCTTGTCTCTTCAAAATAAATGAGTTTTGAAAAATAGAAATATGCTGTTTGAAATATTCTGCTCTGTAGGGGGATGTAACTGTGGCTTAAAAAAAAAACCAAACACCTTGAAGTGAGCAAAATAGGGATTTTTTTTATTTTATTTTTTTTCAATTGTATATTCAGAAAAAATAGAGAAGGGGAAAGTTGCTTATTTTAATTCTCTTACCTTATTTTACATGCAACCCTCTTCGTGGGCCCTCTAAACCGAGCTTACATGCTGCCAGATGCTTGACAAGAGCCTGTATATGAAAATGAGCTGGTGTACTTCTCAGCAGTTAATTTGCAGCGATGGGATGACGGTATCGTGCAGAAATTGAAGGTTTACTTTGCCCCCTCCCCCGTTGCTATGGCGACGGGCGGGGGTCCGGAGGCGCCGGCGCAGCCGCGAGGGGGCGCCATATCGGCGGCCGCCCCTCGCCCCGCTCCGCCCCGCCCCTTCCACCGCGGGGAGCGCCGCGTCCGGAGGCGGCTGCGGCCCGTCGTTGGGCGCGGAGCGGAAGGTGAGTCCCGGCGGTGAGACAGAAGGGGAGCGGCCGCCGGCGTCGACCGCATCCCCGGAGAGCCCTGTCGCTCCGCCGGCGTCCGCTTTCCCTCCAGCCTTTTACCCCGCCGGGCGCGGCCCCCCTGCCCGTCGCCCCGCACCCGCCCCC
>VXBL01006287.1:840409-883221 GCA_013400195.1 Aramus guarauna | reverse complement strand
CACCGCTCGTCCCCCGCGAAGGGAATGAGAAATGACTTACGTTCCGCAGCGCACTCGGGGCCGCGCGTCCACCCGCGCTGAGGCGGGGCCGGGCCTTTCGGCGCTCCCCGGTGGCGGCCCCGGGCCGGGCCTTTTCCTCGCCGCCGGAGCGTGGCCGCCGCCTCGCCCCTGCCCCCGGCTCCGCGCTTCGCCACCGCCCGCGGCTTCCCCGCCGCCTCCTCTGGGGCGGAGCGGCGCGTTTGCCGCGCTCCCGCCCGCGGTTCGCCGCTGCGGCCCTCGGCTCCGACCTCCGCGCAGGCCGCGGTCCATCGGCGGGGGCTGTGGGGGGCCGCGGACCTCGACTTTTAGGGCTTTCGTGAGCCTTTCCCATAACGGCGCCAAGCAGCTGGGAGGGGAAGGATGTACCGGGGCAAGGCGCTAGAGAAGAATAGCAGGCGGCACTGGCCCGTGAGGAAAAGGTTGAGCCGCGTTAACGGGGATAAAACTCGGTATCTCCATATGCTGTAGGCTCTTCCTCGCAGTCAGAAAAAGTGATGACGGTATCTGATACTTCTTTATAGGGCGTTTAAAACCCTATTTTTTTTTCATGCTGTTGTCCCCTTAAAATTTTAATTCAGACAAATTATATTATCTTAGGAGAACAGCACTTACTTGATGAGGGGCCTTTTTTCGTGCCTCTGGTGGATGGCATTGCCTTTAGAAGATCCTGGGCCCATAAGTACTCTACTGTTATGGTAAACCACATCACATCTCGTTTGTAGCCCTTTCTTCTTCAAAACTGTTTGGGCCGATAAACAGCTCAAGTAGTTTCGGTGTTGTCTCCAAATATTTTTCTGTTGTCAGGAGCTGCCTAGTGCAGCGAAAGGCAACTAACCTGGGTCAAAAGGAAAATAAATGCTCCAATGCATCTACCTCATCAATTTTGATACTCTAAACCAAAGTTAATGTCAACTTTTATGTTGTTTTCTTAGCTTTGATTTCCATAGCTTCATTCTTTGTAATACTTGTGTATCTGATTCTGGTTTTTTTTTACTTTATGCTCAAGTTTTAAAGTGGTTTAAAATGCCATCGCTCCATAGATGAAAACTTTCTCGAGCTGATGTATTCACTACGTTTGGAAGCTGTACAGCCATCAGCTTCTTAGCTGCTCTGCTTGCTGATACTGAAGAATCTAGGATTTTTGGTAAGAGAGCATGACTTTTGTTAGTATTTTCAACATTCAAACTTTATCTGAAGGACTCTGCCTCAAAACATCTGGCCTCTGACAGAAGGCACAGGGTGCTGGAGAACAGCCTTGAAGGTTACACTGAGTACTTGAGTGCCTGGAGTCCTGACTTGTCTGGCTTTTCCGTGAACCTTCTTTTGTTCCAGGGCAGGAATATGAAACTAGACTTCAGTAGCTGTGTGCAGTTAATGTATTCTTAACTGTAACAAAATGGGCTGTGGGGGCAAGAAAAGGGAGTAGGAAAAAACCTCTTTGTGTTTAATGTGCTGCTTTTCAAAAACGCTTGCATTATTTCATAAAGGCATGAAAGATAAGCTAGATCAAACAAGACTAATTCCTGAATGCTTTCCCTTTACAGTTAATTCAGACTGTTCAAAATGAATGAACATCCTAAAAAGAGGAAAAGGAAGACTCTACATCCTTCTCGATATTCAGGTCAGTCTAGAGCTTGTTATGTACACTTTAGTAAGCTTATTTTTTCTCACTAATTACTTTATGAGAAGGGACCACATGTGCTAATACATGGAAAATAAGTAACGTTAAGGGTGGGCTAAGAAGCCTTGGTCCGAATGTATTGAGCACCCACTCTGCATGCTCCATTGTTAAGCCGCTTTCAGTTAATGCATCTGAATAGTTTCGTTCTGTACTCCCTGAAAACAGGGAACCTTGCTCAAGCTACAAAATGAAGATGACTCTACTAACACAATGGGAGGAACTTTGTAAAAGTTGGGATGGGGTTGTCCAGAAGTGTTCAGTGCTGACTGAACTGTGTTCCTGTCACTGTCTTCAGTGGGAGTAGAGTTTGATAATGACTGTATTTGGTACTCCGAATATCAGGAGAGCAGCTGAAAGTTGTAAATCACAACAGGAATGTTATCAGGCCAGCACAGAATTCTCACAACACAAGACATAAAAACACAGCTGGTGAGGAGAATTTTGGTGGACGTGAAATATGTGTATGTAGCTACATCAGTGTGTTAGGATAAAACCTCACTTTTTTTTTTTTTTTTTAGATTCATCAGGTGCAAGCAAATACATAGATAACAGTGGAATTTTTTCTGACCACTGCTATAGTGTCTGTTCTATGAAACAGCCAGACTTAAAGTTTTCTGAAAACAGAGGTAAGAGTACATTTTGGGGGTCTTCATCTGCAATTCTTTATTAAGGGTGTCATGCTCCTATTCACACAAGTAAATAGAATACAAAATACGTAGTGGGTGATTTCGGAGCATCGTTGTGATCTGATATGCTTAGACTGGTGGAAAGTTGTTTGAAAATTGTATTTCAATTATAATAATTAAAGTAGAAATGATGACAAAAAGATCTTTCTATTTTACAGCATTTCTAATTATGCTTAGACTTATTTACCTAAACATCTACTACTTATGCGATGTAAATAATCTGTGAGTTCAGATGGAATTCACCAGCAATTGTGTTGAACTGTACTTATGGAAAATAGATTTGTTTTTATGCGGTATCCAAGAATGGATGTAAAGTTTAGCAGAGCAAATGTGAAGATGGATTTTTATTGTATTTATTCTTCTTTTCAAATAAAGAAAGTAAATAAATTAGGCAGTGAGTCTCCAGAAGTCTTGAAGTACTATATTTTAAAATGTGATATCCAGAAATGTTTAAGAATATTTTTTTTTAAATTGTGTCTTTCAAATGTAAAATTTAATTTAAGGATTTAAATTTTTTTTTCAGTATAATCAATGTACTTTTTTTTGCTGAAATGTTAAAGACAGAGTTGCCCCCTTTTGTTGTCTTCCTTATGTATGAAATAATTTGAGATACTCATTGTTACTTTCTTTAACGTAGGTTATGATGAGATTGGTATATAAAGATAAATTTATGCAACTAGAATAAATAAATAGAAAATGAGATCTATGGTTAAAGAATCCTGATGATGCTAGTCTAGACAAATGATGACAAGAAACCGCTTCTTGTGTCTTTGCAGGTAGATTCCACAGTCCTGTGCAGAGCCTGGACACAGATGATGATGGGAGTCCAGTGCATGCTGGGACTTCTCAGTGGAGTGGGTCACATTCAAATGTTGTGGGGTTGCACTATATGGACCCTAAAAAGAAGGATAAAGGTAGAGGTAAATGTGTATTTGCAGCTGAAGTTCTGGGAATCTGGAGAGCACGGCTGCTGGCTTTTAATGTAACGTTTTGCTTTGACAGAAGAGGTGGAGTATTTGTAGTTTATGTTACTTGTTAGTTAAACATAAAAGATAGTCTGGCTGGGGAAAAATAGCTGCTTCTTGCATTTGTAAGTGGCTACAACTAACCAAAAAGTTAAATATGGACCCAGATTTTTGCAGGGTTTTTTTAACCTTTTGCTTTTATTATCTATCTCCTCCTGCAGATAAAGGTACAAATAATGGAATGTGCAGAGACTTATGTGACTCACCTATATTCAGTGACAGTCCTACAGAAGAAGAGAAACCTCTAGATATTCAAACTGTAGAAATTTCTACAACTGAAGTGAATGCTGTAGAAGTTCATGATATAGAAACGCAGACTGTGTCACCTGAGAAGCTAGAAGCTGAGGACCTAGAGGAAATCCCTCTGGAAACCTGTAAAATCTTTGAGAAGAACCAGGCTTTGAATATCACAGCTCAACAGAAATGGCCTTTGCTGAGAGCCAACAGCAGTGGCTTGTACAAGTGTGAGCTCTGTGAGTTTAATAGCAAGTACTTTTCTGATTTAAAGCAGCACATGATCCTGAAGCATAAGACATGTACAGACACTCATGTCTGTAAAGTTTGTAAAGAAAGCTTCTCCAGCAAAGTGCAGCTCATTGAACATGTCAAGCTACATGAGGAGGATCCATACATCTGTAAATACTGTGATTACAAAACAGTGATATTTGAGAATCTGAGTCAGCACATAGCAGACACTCACTTCAATGACCACCTTTATTGGTGTGAGCAGTGTGATATGCAGTTCTCCTCGAGCAGTGAGTTGTACCTGCACTTCCAGGAACATAGCTGTGACGAGCAGTACTTGTGTCAGTTCTGCGAGCATGAAACAAATGATCCAGAAGATCTGCATAGCCATGTGGTAAACGAACACGCGTGTCGACTGATAGAGCTAAGTGACAGCTATAATAACAAGGAGCGTGGACAGTACAGTCTCATAAACAAAATCAGTTTTGACAAATGCAAAAATTTCTTTGTATGCCAAGTGTGCGGCTTTAGGAGCAGGCTGCATACAAATGTCAACAGGCACGTAGCTATTGAACACACCAAAATATTCCCTCATGTTTGTGATGACTGTGGGAAGGGCTTTTCAGGTATGTTGGAATATTGCAAGCATTTAAGCTCTCATTTATCTGAAGGGATTTATTTGTGTCAATACTGTGAATACTCAACAGGACAGATCGAAGACCTTAAAACTCATTTGGATTTCAGGCATTCAGCAGATTTGCCACATAAATGTACCGATTGTTTAATGAGGTTTGGAAATGAAAAAGATCTTTTAAGTCATCTTCAGATACATGAGACAGCGTGATTACTTTCTTTCCCCGTAATCAATTTGTTAGAATTGGAATTAATTTCCAGTCACTGCAATGTGATATTAAATACGATTTTAATGGCAATTGTACAATTCTAATGTTTTCATCTTGATATCAGCAAAGCATGTGTAACGACTTGGTGTTACGAATTTCCTTACCTAAGGTTTCAGTAGGAATAATCACAGTGTGAGGGATCAGATTTTGAGGGGAGGGACAGTGGGAGTAGTTGCATGTTGTGATACTAATTCTGATGGTCATCCTGCACTTTCACATCTTACGTACAAGACCAGCTCTCTTGAGTTCAGAAAGGGACAAAGAGAAAGCCAACACCTAGTTCCATGCTTAAGTAACGCCACACTGATCTCAACATCATCTCCAGCTCATGTTACCCTCTATGGCAGCAGGTCATTGTGCTGATGTTTAGCAAATTGCACCAGCCTGACAAAGATAAAGGTGTTCCAAAAATTCCCAAGTGTGGACTTCTCCAAAGTCACATACCAGCCTGCATTTCCCACCTAATACCCTTGATCAGATTTTAAAATTGTCCTGTTTTTCTCTTGGGGTGGACCTATCTGACCTCACTGAACAAACTTTTTGTTCAGTGTTTGATTTCTAATTCCTGTCTGTGGGACTATCTAACAACCCTGTCTTCCACACATTTACTACAGACCTCCCACATGATTTTTGTCTCCTTTACCTACCTTCAGTTTCTATCTTTTAATGCACAAAGCAGACACACGTTGCTTTTGTGTAGATTGGATCACGTTTCAAGGAATAATTGTAAGGGAATTTGCAAAGTGATCCAGCTGAGAATGTACAAAGTGCGATTTTCATATCTAAAATCTTAATTTAGCTCTCACTGAAATTATGTATGTCACCAACCTCATTTAGAACAAGCCTGTATTAGTTTAGAATTATTATAATTCTGTATATTTATGAATTTTAAACTTCTATATACTGGCTAGAAACACTGGTACAGTGCAAAATTTTATTAACTAATCACTTTCGAATGATTTCACACATCTGTTCAGATTAGATAGTGCTGTCCTGCCATTATAGTGTGTAGAAGTGAATTTTTACAATTCATTCTGTAGCTGTATTTCTTTCTGAGTGGATACTTGGACAGATAAAAATAAGCGTGAGGTCATTTAGATTGTGCTAGTTATCAGGGTGGAATTACCCACAAGTTAGTGGTGGAGTTTACATTTTTTTTGTGCATTGATTGTAAATTTGTAATGTAAGATTGTCTAATGCGAGTTTTGTATAGAGATAATTAATGTATAAAACATTTCTTGACCAGTGAGATTTGGTGTTAGCAGCTCGGAGGCGGACAAGGGTCTTTGCATTGGATTTTTAAAGCTGAGGATAAAAATTGGCTGAATATAGGGAATTTATGGAAGTTCTGCTTTCTGGAGAATTATTTTGGAAAGTCTGTTATGAGACAGCATGTATGTATTTGTAGAAGGCAAGGGCATTTTCGTCATTTTGAAGTGCTGATTTACTACTAAATCCTCTGTGTAGCCATTGAAAAGGGCAACCTGATGGTATCCTGACTATTTTATTAGCTGGCTCTAAAGAGAATGACAGTGTCTGTGGTAGAATTGCTAATTTCCTATTTTGAACACATTCATCCTGGCTGGCTTAAAATGGTAGCAATAATATAGTTAACAAAGCACTAATAAGCATTATTTTATATATGGAAAGTTAATTTTGTTCATATGGATATAACTGAGAGGGGAGAATGACAATTCTCTTAAACCCTGCTCTTGGCAATGACACACAGGTGGAATGACACAGTTGAGCTCTGGAGAGAAAGCTGCTTCAGGGGACAGTGACAAGAAGTGGAAAAAAAGGCGTTTAAAGAAAAAAAAAAAAAAGTGGGCTTAAGAAGTGTGTGTTCATATAGACCAGCATTGTGTCCCATACAGGAAAGGTGGGCTCTTGTAAAAGTGTGGAGCCCTGTGATACAGAATGCTGCTTTGCTGACTCCTGAGTAACTTCACACCTAGCTTTGAGTTGGGTTATTTCTGATCTCTGAACTGGGAATGAAAAGAATCTGCCATAGGAATGTTACGAAGCCAAATCATTCCTAACTAAAATGCACACGGCACAGTGTCTAATTAGGGAATATATTCAAGTTTGCCTTAGGCTGGATTTTATAAATAAGCACTAATGTTAGTATTTTCTTTTCAATATCTACCTGAAAGTAAACAGAAATGTACAGGAGTGGCTGATCTCACTTTACCTTAGCAGGAACACAAGTAGGATATCTGCTTCCACATGATCAGCACACTAAAACAAGACAGATCTGTAGTAGTAGAAAAAATAGGTAACGAGGGGAGTCTGTCTAGCAGTTGGATGGCCAAAAGGACCGACTAACCTGCCAAGGACAGCATATGGTTCCCACTGAAGGGAAGAGGAGTTTGGTTTATTTATGTGAAGTGTGTAAGTGGAAGGTCAGCACTCTGACATTGCTGCACCGAGGTGAACGCAGCACACCTGAATGCAGCTGGGCTGACCCTGCAGCGGCTTCAGCTGCCTGTAACCCCATAGCCTGAGCCATCCATCTGTCTCAAATGAGGGACATTAACTGCAGTAATCAGAAATACACCAATATTTCTCTTCTTTCTCTGAGACAAAAAGTGCAATTCAGCGGTTGGTTACCCTGATACCTGCACGGTGCATCCCCTTCAGGAAGAGCGGTCTAACTAGAAGCTATAGAAAAAACATGAGATTGGTTACGGAAGTATTTTGTGTTTGGAAGTAATTTGTATTTGATTCATTGCTTTTCAGGCTTTTCAGCCTTAGATGTGCGTTGTGTATTTCAGCTTGCCGGATCATGTTTGTTATTGAACAGAAGAGCTTTTTTATATGAAAGATTCTGTTGACTTCAAAACACAATGTAAATCCCACCAATTTTTGCAGTAACTTAAAATACAGCTACCTAGTAATTCTCAAATACTGTGTTCTCTAGAATGCTTATTAATGGTCATTGACTTTCGTCGTTTGTGGTTGTTCTCATTTTACTACGCTCTCGTACAGAACATAAATTACCGGTGCTTTGTAACCCAAAGCACGTAGCGTTTGTCACTTTAGCTGACTCCGATTAAGCCGCGGTGCTCACAGCAGGCCGGAATCCCAAGCGGTGCCTCGCCGCCTTTGTTTCGGATCCCCCTGAGACCCCTCCGGGCCCGCAGGCCGTCCGCATCGTTGCGGGCACGGACGCCGTTTAAGCCGGTACCTTCCCCCCGCGCAGGGCTCGGCTGCGGAGCCCGCCAGGCGTGCGCAGAGCCGCGGCCGCCCGTCCGCGGGGCCCTCTCCCGTCTCCATTTCGGCGCCAGCCCCGCCGCCTCTCCCGCCCCTCCTCTGCCCTGGCTGAAGATGGCGGCCGCCCCGCCCCCTTAGGCCCTCAGGCGGGGCCGGGTGACGCGTGGCGGAAGCGGAGGTGACGTCCGCCCCCCCCCCCCCCCCCCGGCGGCGGGGGGGGGGGGGGGNCCCGTCCCGGCGGCGGCGGGCGAGGAGAGGGCGGCGGGGAGGGCTCCGTCAGCGGCGCGGCGGTTGCCGGGTAACGGCAGAGGCAGCCGGGGCTCCGTAAGTGACCGGAGGCGGGCAGGGCCGCGGGCTGCCCCGTGCTCCTGCGGCCTGAGCCCTCGCTTCGCCCGGGGCCGCGCCGTCCCCTCAGACCCCCCCCGCCGGGTGGTGGCGGGGCAGGGCCTGCCCTGGCTTGGCCGCGGGACAGCGCTGACCTCCGGGCGGTGGGGAGGGTGTGAGCCGCGTTGTATGGGGAGAGGGTCTGTCTTTGGAGAACAGACCGCGCCAGGTCGGTTTTAAACCTGTGCCCGAGCTTCGTGAGCTGCTGTCGGCCCGTGTGGTGACGGGAGGAGACAAGAGTTGATCCGGCAATAGAACCGGCATAAACTAAGCTTATCGGCGCTCACTGTGGTTGGGAGTTTTGGTTGTGTGGTTTGGGTTTTTTCTTTTTTTAACGGGTGAGAAGCGTATGCCTGTTCACACACTCTTGTGTACTGAGTGTTCTCGTCGCTTTTATGTAACTTTTGTTGCAGTTTCGTAATGGCAGAAGCTACCGTCTCTCCACTGAAGCACTTTGTGCTGGCTAAAAAGACAATCACCGCCATCTTCGACCAGCTGCTGGACTATGTCACTGAGGGAGCAACTTTTGTGGAAGGTTGGCTTTTGACTTAAACGCAAGGGCCTTGTCTGTTGCTTTGAGTGTGTTTTACAGCGGCACAGTGTACATTACGATATATACCAGTATATTGTTTGCGTGAGCATATGCCTTCAGAAATAGTCACGTTTGACATCGATTTTTTTTTTTTTTTTTTTCAACTTAGGTTAGCAGGAATGCCTAGGATGGTTATGTATAAGAAAAGCTGATTGCATCGCTTGGGCTGGTAACCCACCCTCCGTTCTATGAGGGTGAAAGCTTAACCTCTCCAGTGTTTATAGTTGTTTTGCAGTTTCTTTTGCATAGAGGAAAGGAAAAACAGGTTCTCCCATTATTCAGTAGGAAAGTAGATCAACATGACATAATGCAGAGAACTACTGGTTGCACCCTCAGAAGTTGTAGCAACGTGGAGGTGCGTGTGTCACCACATGGAGTTGGTTGCCCGTCACCCCAATGAGCTCTGCAGGGAGGGGGTAGCCCAGCCCAGCCTGGCTTTCCTTTCTGAAGGAGGCAGGTGCTGCAAGGAGCGTGGCAAATCAGCGCAGCAGGCTGTGTTCGCAGGCTTACTGAATCCAGCAGTGGGATTGTTGATTCGTCTGCAGCGATTTATGACAGATTTCACAAGTGCTTGCAGTGGCGCTGTTAGATGACAAGGGCTAATATCAGTGTCTGTAGTGGGCTTTTGTTTGTTTTGGTTTTTTTACTGCTGTATAATTACAGTTTACATAGATCTTTGGCACATAAAGTACTGATAATCTATCTCTTGTATCCTGGAGCATGTACTTTGTACGATTGCTTTTATGTTATTCTCTTTCTATGTGTAGCAACGTACAAGAATCCAGAGCTTGAACATGTAGCAACAGAAGACGAACTAGCAAAAATACAGGCATATAAAAAGAAGTTAGCAGTCATTGGTGAGGTGCTTTCACGGAGACACATGAAAGTGGCCTTTTTTGGCAGGTAATGAACTGAATTACCAAAACTTTAATTTGATATCTTTTTTTTTTTTTTTTTGCCTAGCAGGGCTTAGTGTCTATATTTCTAATTTAAATGCACTGGGATTAGTGCTTCATTGTAGAGTTATTGTTTAAAATATAATGCATGAAACCTTGTTCACTCTTATCTAATTGATGCTGAATGTTTCTTTGCCATCTTACTTTGTGACTGTAGATTATTTATGTGTGTCGTTACCTGTTTTTCATTGATAAACTTTGTAAAATAATTATCCTGTACAGATCCATTATTTGGCTCGGGAAGGTTTGAGTTTGTTGTCATCTTCTCCAGAATGGCTTTTCTTTTTCTGTTGTGGTGATTTTGTTTGTTTAATATCTTCGGTTTTCATCTTTGTTTTTCTGGACTATTACTGTTAAGAAATTTTGTTTGTATTTGATCACAAGTACTGAAAAACTAAACTTTGAGCTGCTTGTGTTTCTATATATAAGCAGCTGAAGGAAAAGAGGTAAGAGATGAGTGTCTCGCTGGCTTTATCATCAGTCTGACAGATCTGTGTGATGATTATAAAGGATAACAGTAATAATGTACTGTGCAGCTTACAAATCAATCTGAATGAAGCTATGAATTTCTGCTTTCCTGAGTCACTAATTAGGAAAAGTTCTAATTCACAGTCCTTGGTGGTATTACTACAGAGCAAGCGTTAAACCTTTTGCGTATTTAGATCGTATTTCCAAAGTTATAGGTGATTTAAATTCACTTCTGTTCTGAAAAAAAACCAAAACAAACCAACCAAAACATATTTTCAGTATTTGAAAATTTTTAACTTTGTTCAGCTTGGGATCATCTCAGCTATATTGTTTTTATTTTTGCAGCAGGAAAAAAGGGAGTTAAAAAGAAAGGTATTTGTTGCACCCAAAATGTGTTACTACATAAGAAGTAGATGCTGTCAGGTGTTTAGAGCCAAAGCACTGAGGTTTTATGTGTCTCTGCTCGTATGTATTCTGTTTTGGATTTCACTCTCATCTTAGTGGAAAGTCTTAAGTTTTCAGTGAGAAATTTTGATTGGGTCTTACCACTTCTAATAAATGTCTGCATTCCAAACATCGTGCTGTTCTGCTCCTATGGAGTGTGAAGGCTGTCAAAAGACCATGACAATCTGCCTTACCGAATGTGAAGTCAGATGTAAAATCCTGAAGTCCTTTTAAAAGGCTATGGTTCCAGCGCTATCAAGTGCTTTTATGTGCCTTATTAGTCTGATGTCTGTTAGTCCACTTTGCTTCAGGAAGATTGATTTTTCTGTGCTTAAATTCAAGCATGTGGTTATATATTTTTTTTTCTGGAGTATGAATCTTCATGTTTTAGTTCTAACAATTCTGTAATAGTATTGGAAAAAATGTGTATGATGGTGGTCTTACCTTCACTTTGCTAAGAATAGTTCAACTATTTAAAGAAAAACAGTGAGAGGATCTGGGATAAAGAAACTAGTTACATCTCAGCGTTGATATTTCACAAAGTTGAGTACATTTACAAGATGTGATGTGTGATAAAAGTTGCTTTTGCAAAGGGCAGAAATTCAGCACAGGAAAAAAAGAATTTAACTATCCCACTGACTTTTTGAATAAATTTATAAATTCTTGTACAGTGAGCACTGAACTGTTTTTCCAGAAGTAGCAGCTCAAAAATTAGGTGCAGTCTATCTAACTTATTTCATACCGTTGTGTAATAGTTAAACCTCAGTTTTTTATGGGTGAGGGGTAGAGGGTTAGTGTGAAGTAGGATATTACTGAGAACTTCAAGGTCTTGCAGAATCCTGAGTTGGTGAACAGTTCCTTTTAATCAACAGTGGTTTGGTCGTTAATATAGCTACCTTTTGCTTCCAAAATAAGGACAAGATTAAGTTCCGTTATTAAACACAGCATTTGCATGATAAGGATTATGCACAATAAATACATTTGAAATTGTTATTTGAACATTGTTTCACGTCTTACTGTAACAATCCTCATTCATTTGAGATTATCATCCATTAAATTGTTCTGAGTTGTCATTGTTGGCTGTGATGAGAATTCCAGGAGAGCAATGCTTTGAAACATATCTGAAGGCAGTAGTATAGCGATGGTCTTTTGGTCATGCCTTGGAGATTCTATCAGAAGCAGCAGTTCCTTTCTGTCTGGTAGCAATCAGGCGTTTCTCTAAAGACAGGTTAAGTTGCTGAGGTGGTAATTTCACAAATGTTTTAAGGAGTCACCGTTGATTGCCACCATAGAAAGGAGTCCTTCCCTGCCTCTGTCATGCAGCATTCCCCTCTAGCATTCCCTGGAATTCCTTTAACTTTGCTGTGAGCGGGAATGTGGAATTGTGGGCACAATTATGTTCTGATCAGACAACAATGCTACATAGATTTTTTTTTTCAATCGATTCTTTTCTACGGGAATACTAGGACTGGCGCAGAGAAGAGGGCAGGCTGCCCCCTTATGTGGGACAGCGTGCTGCCATTTAGCATTTGCTTTAATCTAAGGCATCTTTCTATGCTAGATGCTTTTCCTGTTGTAGCAAAGTTGAACCACTGTCTTTTACAAATTCCTTATGCAGATTGAGTTATAGCAGATAAAGCATGCTTCCTGGTACGGGTTGAGCTTGTTGAGCCAGTACATGTTATGCAAATGAAAATTGGTTTTCTTGGTTGGATAGACAGTGTTGATACTAAGAAAAGTTTTTGCAATTGCTATTCAGATGAACTTTTCCTGCACCCCTGTTTTTTTTCTGGCAAGTTATGCTGTACTGGCTTGAAGCTCTGTCACATGAAACAGCTTCCAGTATGTGGGTCTGATGCAATTAAATGGGGCAGTGCAGTTCAAGACTAAGGTATGTGTAATGCTGCTATACTGTACTCAGAATGCTTTTATTTTCCAACCCTCTAGAACGAGCAGTGGGAAAAGTTCGGTCATTAATGCAATGCTGTGGGATAAGGTACTTCCTAGTGGGATTGGCCATACGACTAACTGCTTTCTCAGTGTGGAAGGGACGGACGGAGATAAGGCTTACCTTATGACAGAAGGATCAGATGAAAAGAAGAGTGTCAAGGTACAGTTTTTGAATGATTAATGCTACTTTTCACAGTAACTATTTCTCAAAAGATCTATCTTTTAACAGTGATTTCAAGTCTAACAAGTATAAGGCTAACTCATTCTGCATTTTTAAGCTCTTATTTAGGAAGGAATAACTAAGATGGTCAACTTTACAATTTTTCTTGGATATTTCAGAGAAACAACTCAACGTGTGTCTGATTGTAGCATAGTATATGTTGTGTAATTTGTATAGGACTGAGGGGAAGAGCTGTTATTTGTTAATGATTTGGAACATCTCTCTCATTTGTCCTTATGGTGCTTAGCTTATTTAGCTGCTCACATTGATAAGTTAAAACTTTGAGGCAAGTTCATGACGGTGCTCAGTATCACGCACTCTAGCCCTATAAGAAATACCACTTTGTGGCTCCAAAGAAACTCCGGTCTGAGTTTCAAGGCACAAATTATTCTTTAGATGCTGGTGAGCCTCAGAGGTTAAAAAAAAATAAATAAATCATAAGTATTCACCAGAAGGAAGCATGAATTCTGCTGTCCTCTTCAAGATAGATCCTGTCCAAGTTTGCTTGAGAACCAAATTAGACTGATATACAGACTTGCTTTTGGTGCATATTCCTGTTTGTCTTCTCTTTATGCTCTTTATAGACAGTCAATCAGCTTGCTCATGCACTTCACATGGATAAAGATTTGCAAGCTGGCTGTCTCGTCCATGTCTTTTGGCCCAAGTCAAAGTGTGCCCTGCTGAGAGATGATCTGGTCTTAGTGGACAGGTATGTTTTATGTTTTAGTAAATATTTCTTAAATAAATTAGCCATTACAATGTTTAGAAAAGAGACTGGTTTACTGATTGATGGTGTTTTGCTTGTTAGGTTGCCAAATTATTGAAAAGGTTTTTTTTCTTGCGCTTTTTTTTGGGGGGAGGGGGCAAGTACAGAGTGTGTTCTTTTGTGTATACTGCTGCCTGTCATCACCCCACTGATACTGGCCTTGTAACAGTTGGAGCAAACAAGTGTCTTTGAGCTGAATAAGGGACTAGCTTTTGGCTGAGGATACTTCCACATTTAGAACAAGCAGTACGGGCATGTGAATAGGGTTGTTGCAGGAACAACCTTTTGTCCGTCTCCTGTCTTTATAAAATGGTTCAGACCAATCATGTGAAGTGTAAGCAATTTGAACTTCATTTTTAAAAGTTTCTGATTATAGTTGCGGTGCCTACATATCAAAATAATGGGTGACCTCAAAATGTAATTGTGACTGTTGTCTGTATGTGCCTGTGTGTTGGGCTAACATTTTCTACACTTTGTTTAAAGAATTCTGAAAGCTAGGTTTTTTTTGCCTATGACAAATGCCCATATTCATGGCCGCTTTGAGATATGACCTGGTAATATTTTTTTAAACTATTAGGTGTTCGATACATAATGTGTGAATCAGTGTAGATTGAATTTCTGAGTAATTCACTCAAGTATGAGTGAATTTGTAAGTATGATTTCTTCATATCCAGCCAAATAACATTCAGAATGTATTTTGAAAAATTGTAGTGCTTTTTGTTGCATCCTTTGAAATCACTGGGAGTTTGTCATTACTTTCTTGGGTGCAAGCTCAGGATATGTTAGTCAGAGCAAGCCAGCCTGGCTGGCACAGGGAGCTGGTTGGTTTGATGTACTGGTGGACTGCTGATCTTACACAGTTGTGCTGTCTCCTTGGGCACTTGTGTGTGGCACAAGTATACTGGAAGCCCAGAAGAGATCCTTACAGAGTTATGATATAAGGCATGATTTGATCTGCAGAGTCTCAGTTGCTAAAGGTGTAATGTAAAGGGAAAAGAAAACAAACTGGAATCTAAGAGAACAGGTAGTTGTAAGGAGAAAATAATCTTTTTACTGTTAAATAGATCAAATGAGAACTAGCAAGAAGTGAGGTGTTGCAGACGTGACCTAATGCTCATGTTCCGCTTGTTTTTGAAAAACTGGCAGCGCTGTCGTTTTAGCTTCATTTTAATTTCTTATTAAATCTATGCACGACTTGTATAACATATCACTTTAAAGAAGGCTTCAATTAATGGAAAAAATATTTTGTGAACTGTCCTTTTTGATTAAAATTTAAAATTTGGAATATGGGGAGGGGGACCATTCTGTGACACTGCCTGGATTTCTGACAGACTGCCTGTCACTTTTCTTGGCTATTATACTCTGCATATTTATTCATTAGAAATTGCATTTTGGAATGAGTAGGTGGTCCAGTGAGTGACTGGTAAATGCTAAATGGTAATTGACTTTTGCTATGTTTGCATTAAGCGTGAGTTAAGCATCAATCAAAAGATACAAAGCTTTGTATCTTTTTTTTTTTTTACAAGGCTGTTAGGCAATCCCACTCTATTTTATCAGTTTCTAAAAATCAGATACTCCTTTGCTGGATAAATACGAGTTTATGGGTTTTTTTGTTCTCAACAGCCCTGGCACAGATGTCACTACAGAACTGGACAGCTGGATTGACAAATTCTGCTTAGATGCTGATGTCTTTGTCTTGGTTGCCAATTCTGAATCAACTCTGATGAACACGGTATGATGTGCAATGATTTTACATTACTTCTTCATTTAAATACTCAGTAGTTCCATAACTGAAATGGCTTCTCGTAGACCTTTACTGAAGTTCCCATGAACTACTACACTTGGATCTTGCAAACAGGACTTGGGGGTGTGAGGCAGGAAACAATGTATATCCCTCACTAGGGAAAGGAGAACCAGGTTTCTTACCAGCTTTGCTTACTCTGACCTGAGCATCACATTTGTCCTTTCTACCTCCATTTCTTTTTTGATAAATGGATGACATAGTGCTTGTCTCGCTTTACAGTTTGTCGGTATTTGTTAGCTGAAGACATATTTATTATCAAATAAATAAATAATGAAGTATTTCATATCCAGAAGTTCTGTAAAATACACAGAGTAGGTGAAGGTAGTTGAATTTCTGTCTTGTTCCTCATGTGCTCTTGTCTCAGAAGAAGGTTCCTTGTGTTGATACACCTTGTGTTGAGGACAAGTGTTACAGATTGCCCTTGTTGGACTGTTGTTTTTTTTTCTGAGGATGCTAGCAATAGGCATTCAAGTTGCATGGTTCTGTGCAACATGGACAACTGAAGATGTTTTAACACCTTTATTCTATAAAGCCTTGTTCCAAGAGAGAGATTTCTGTACACCTCGCAGCCTAAATACTGTATGACTTGTGGAAGGAGAGCATACAAGGTGGCCACAGGAGCTGGTGCAATACTCAAAATACAAGACCAGAGATTTGCTTTGATTTTGTAGTGATCTCCAGTTTTGACTAAACTAAGTATTGTGAATGCAAACAGCATCAATATAAGGTTGCTAAGTTATTAGAAGTGGGACTGCCAGACTGTAGTATAATGCTACTGAGAAATCTCTTGAAGACTTTTATCAAGCCTACTGTAGACAAATAAAATGCTCTGATTGTTCTTACATGCAGTGTCTGAACTTTCTAATTATTGAGGCAATTTTTAATACAATAAAGAACTGAATGTACAAAGACAGTATTTCCTTGCAGTCTAGCAAATTAAAATAGTTTGGTAGAAATCTGAGAAGAACATAAAATGAGTTTAAAAATATTACATACCATCTTCTGAGCCAAATCCACAAAGACTCCAATACAAGAGAGATGTGATTCAAAAGGAAAGAAGATTCTGACAACATTCAAGGCAAAGAGAGGATTTGGCACTGCTATGGCTTTATCTTCTCCATTATCTCACGTGAAGGATGCTTTTTGGCTTTTAGTATGGAGGGAGTCTAGAAATTGTTTGCATTATGTGCATATGGTAGTTGGTTTGGGTTTTTTTAATTAAAAAAGAATAAAAAAAGATTGTTATTTAGCGAACACCTCATTACTATATGGAAACAGTTAGGACCTGTATGCCAGATTTCAGTTTGGTGTAATGAAATAACAGGGAAAAGGCCATATTTGATTTGGTTCTCTTGTTTGCTCAGGAGAAATGAACCATTAAGAATAATCTGACTGAGATAGTAAATATGCAGGAGAGACATATAGGCTGTACAGCTACTGGAAGATTCTGTTAATTTTGTATTTGCCTGATCCTTAACACTCAGTCACAGAAGTGCTACTCTGCTTTTTAATGCATTTTTTGGCCGATCTTTGTTCCTTGTTGGGCACAGCTGAAAGCTGCTAAATAGAAATAGGTTAGACTTGCAGTTTGTTTGAAGCATTAAAGTCTTGCTGAGTGTTTTTTGGTTGTCATGCCTGTAAATCCTCACTTAACACTGAGCGCCTTGTAATTACTAGAATCTGGAAATAACCAGTGTCCAGGGTGTATATTGGAGGGAAAGGAAGTAGATCATAGTTGTGATTGAGGCTTTGGCTCAGTAAACAGCTCTTTTTCTTCTTTTTAAGTTTTTCAGCCTGGTAGACACAAATTAAGTTGCCTTTAACAATTGTGTAACTGCTCTAAAGCATTTGTATTTTACTTTGCATTGTGGCAAATGGTAACTTCTTCATCTGTGCAAGTTTATCCTTCAGGTAAAGCATATGATAACTATGTTCTCATCCTCCTTAGGCATTATATTTACCTCTCATCATAAAAGGTTTGAGAATACTTGGCAGCTGCTACACAACCACAGATTATTTTTTTTTTTCCATAAATGTGATTTTTCTAATATTCTCTCATAAGTTCTCTTCAGACAAAGTTCTTATTTCTGCAGTAGTAATCTTGTTTACACATGCTTGCTCTTCGGCTGATGGAGACTAATGTATCTCCAGTGTTGTGTCCAGAATACGTGGTTGTGTCCTGCTTCAGATTGAAAAAGCTTACGGCAGCACAGAGTTCTCTTCTGTTTCAGCTGTGCTGAGGGGGGATTCACTCCATCACAGCTTACCCATTATGACAATGAAAACAGCAGTGATGGGTGGTAGGCACAGGCAAGGGACCTAAATACATTTTCAGGTACATGCATGTCTTATTTTTAAAATTAAAACATTCATCAATAACTTTTGTCCTGTGGCTCAAGCCATACATCCTCATATGGGAAATGTAACTTGTCTGGAGTTCAAGCTGATGTTGCCTAGTTAAAGAATACAAGTAGAAGGTGTATTTCTGGATATAGAAACCACATTTGGCATGGTGAAGATGGGCATCTTGGTAGTTCCAATAAGGAAGACTTCACAGTTTTAACCAGGTGTCTTACTTGGAAAATGAAATGGGCAGATACAGTCGTGTCTTGTGTATTCTTTTTCCCTTCCTTTCTTCTCCAGCAATATTTTGAGTGTCACACAATTGCAAACGAATTTACTAGTGGGCTAGAAGTATCAGAGGAGATGAAATTTTGTGATAGTAAGAGTGAAAGGAGGGAAAAAAAGACAGTAAACAATGTGATAGATTTATAGAAAAACAGAAAATACAGAAATTTTTTCAGTGTGTTCTAAACTGTTTTGGAAGGTTTCTTAATTTGTATGTGTACCTGTTTTTAGAGAAGCTTGCAGTATCTCTGACTTTTAGCATTGGCATCAGTTTTAAGACTTTTGATGACTTTTGAACTATTATGAGCCTCTTTTGTGTTGGATATCTGTGAGTTTTAATGCTAATGAATTATTTTTAATAAAGTTCTTAAAAGCTGGATTAACTTCAGAATCTGTTACAGAAGAATGCGTGACTCCAGTTTGGATGTCTGGGGAGTTTTCTGTTTGTGCTTTAATTCTTAGGAAAAGCATTTTTTCCATAAAGTGAATGAGCGACTTTCCAAGCCAAATATCTTCATCTTGAATAATAGATGGGATGCCTCTGCATCAGAACCAGAATACATGGAAGATGTGAGTGACTTGATGGCTCTTATTTGGGTTGATTTTTTTTTTTTCAATACATACATACATACATACATATATATATATATATAAGGTTTCCATGTGCATAAAAGCATGCTATATTGCCTAGGTAATACAGTTATTAATATGAAAACACCAGCTTTGTCTTACTCTTTTATTAATAAGTTATATGGTTAGAAAATGGAAATAACTCCTTGTTCAGAGCAAAAAGCAACCTGCAATTCAAAGTACAATATATGCAGGCAGGTGATACAATGGGGAGCTTGTTTAGATCCTCTTCCCTCCACAGTTAAGCTTGTTTTAAGTCTTCTTTGTATTACCTTTCATTTCTGTAATGGTAATGCAGCCTGAGGGTACAGATTACACCTGTATACATGCATAGAGTAGCTGGCAAAGGACAGTGTTAGTTTGGCGTGCTCCTCAGATCTTTCCAACAGCAACCAGTTTGCAGTGATACTTATTTCTCTGTATATGGGAAATGGTTACCTCAGTAATTGACTGAGATATCTGACTTAGATAAATACAGACAGTTGTAGAAGAAAGTATTGTTGCTTCCAGGGGCATTGAAATGGCTAGTAGCTGCTGCATGCCTCGGTAGGGTTAGAAGGCATCTGCTACCTAAGAGGTTGTCTGTTTCTGACTCTGTTCTGATTTGATGACAGCTCAATTTTTGCATTTTTCTCATGAGCTTTTTACCTTTTCCTCAGGTGCGTAGGCAGCACATGGAGCGCTGTCTGACTTTTCTAGTTGATGAACTCAAAGTTATTGATCCTGTAGAAGCGAGGAATCGCATCTTTTTTGTTTCAGCAAAAGAAGTTCTGAGTGCCAGGAGACAGAAAGCCCAAGGAATGCCAGAGGGTGGTGCGTAGAAACTCTTGCTTTTCCTCAAATACAGAAGAATATTGTAAAACCTGATAAACAAAAACATTTAAGATACAGTCAATGCTGTGAGGTGTTGCTCTCCCCCTTATGGTCCATTATGTTTCACAGGTGGAGCGCTTGCTGAAGGATTTCAAACAAGATTCCAAGAATTTCAACATTTTGAGCAGATATTTGAGGTATTTATAATGGGCTTTTTAGGCTGCCTGTTTTTTAATGCAAAGGTAGCTCTTGCTTATGCTTAGCTTAATTTTACTGAACGTAACCCATGTTAACAAGTGGAGGAGTGTAAGGTATTCAAACAATGTGACAGCTTTGCCTTATCTGTGGGCTCTGATCATCTGTTCTCACCTTGAACAGCAAGTAGTTGTTAGAAATAAGTATTGTTCAGTGAGGGAAGGGACCAAAAGTGGACTCTTAGCTTATGTTTTGAGATCTCAATATAGTCTATATAAAAAGAGGCAATGCTTTTAGAAAAGAGTGTATCACTTACAACCATGAGCTGGTGAAACATTGACTGTATAGTAAGCCTTATTTTGCTCTGAACTTGTCGCTTTGTAATTAATCATTGTAATTCAGGACACAAATAGGAAGAGATTCTGTATCACCAAGGTAAATCTAAATGTTTACTTGCATTTTTAAAGCCAGAGTTTTGAAATTATCACCGTTATCTACCACTTACCTCTGACACTCTCAACACTAACACTATTTTTGCATCCTTGTTGCTGTACAGGATCCGTCCTTCACCCTCAGTTTATCTATATTCATAGCTGGAGTTTACAGTTTCTTCAGAAATAGGACTGGCTAGACAGTTGAGTGATTTCTTTGTGATAGGATCCATTTGTCTTGCTGAATTTGATAACTAATTATTTAGAGCCATTCTTGAATATCTTAAGGAGGCATCTTGGGTATACGTTGACATTTTTATGTGGTATGTGTTGGCATATCTCATGCAACATGAGCTCAACAGTATGACTCTAGTTTGTATACAGCAAATGCTGAAGACTGCTCTTGCATGCTTTAACCAGTAATTCCTTGTTTGGTATATTATTTTTTTTAAATCATACTGCCTCTGTGAAAAGTATTTCTTCTCTCATTACAACAAGCCTGTTTGACCATGGCAAAACCAAGTTATGTAACGATGTGTGTATATCAAAAGGTGTTAAAATAACAGCTTGAATCAGTCTTGCAAAAGCAAGAAAATGTCAGACTAATGTTTAAATTTAATCCACACTCTTATGATAGATGACTGAGTTGTTGAAATGACTGGTTCAGAATACTGACAGGGCCTAAGTCCATGAGGTATGAAATTTCTTGCTTGTGTCACTAGTTGTAGCCAAACGTGGTTTTGTTTGTAATTTTTGTCCTTAGAATTATAGTAGGAAACTTTCAACTAGTAGGAAAAAAGTGGAAAGTAACCTTCTGTACCAGTTATTGTTCTTTAACATACTTCGCCATGTGCTGTCCCCAAAGCTTTTTGGACGAAATCTTTTATAATTAGTTAAGCACTCAACACTCAGTATATTTCAGTACTAAGATAGACATATGACTTACTAATGATGTGATGCTATGAGTGCTCAGCACATCTGTAAATCAGATGTCACAGTCTCAAGTTGGCCACCAAAATAAGAAGCATCCGTCACAAGGTCACAACCATGACAGGCTTCTTTGACAGAGGCAGGGACAAAAACCAATTCTGTGACAGCACTGTATGGCCTTAAAACAACTTTTTTCTTCTTTCACATTATCTGTTTCATTTGCTGCACACCTTCGGACTCCAGCAGTCAGAGTGGATTCCATCGTCTTTTTCCCTGCTCAGCCATGTTTCATCCTGAAATGATAATGAATGGCTTTGAATAGGAGTGTGATCACATCACTTAGCACATGTTGTCATGCTCTTTAAATTACGATTGCCAAAGCAATTTAAATTTTGAGTGTCTGATGTTGCAGCCTCTTTCACATTCAGGTTTTGTGGGCAATTTCCTAAGTTATAATAGCCTTTTATTTGCTTTTACAGCAACGCTGATACTTAAATAGTTCACCAGGTCTGAAATCTTCAGACCTGATACTCAAATTACTGTCACTTCAGCTGATAGAGTAACTGATGACAATAGTATGCTGGTGTCAGTTATGTTTGCCAGCACTAGGCTATACCAGCTGATACATTAATGAAGAATATTGTACATCAGGTAGAATGTTCTGTGTTCAGTCTGAGAACACAACCCTGCTTTGATACCATGCTTTATGCACTGCTAGACCAGATTTAGATGCTGTATAGCCGTTAGTGTAGCCTAAGCGCTTCTGGCTAAAGCACTTTGCATTTACTGTTTCCTGACAGAGGAGCTGCAGGTCCCAAGACTCTTGGATTACACTCCAGTGTGTGAAAGGGAAGGGATGAGAGCACAGATGCTTGTCTGTCCTCGTCAAACACTGACTGCTTCTCTGCCTCAGTCCGTCTTGCCTTTAACTTGTCCCTGTTTAGGAGCCCTGCTCAGACTTTCCAACCATCCCCTGCATTCTTTTGTCCAGTTCACATCTCTAAGCTATCTCATCACCTCGTAAACCAGTCCACATGTTGTTCCATGTTCCCACTGGCTATATCTGCTGGTTTTGCTCCTCGTGGATTCTCTCACCCTACTTTTGTCTCACTAAAATTGGGCGGCTTCTTCCTCTTTTCCACGTGGGCTGAGGAGAGGAACTGTTACTTCTCCAGTACTTCCACATTCCTGATTTTAGTATTGGTTCCCTGACAGGAAAGCCCGTTCATCCCAGGACTGATATGAGCTCAGTATAGCTAGAATCTTTACCAAAAAATCTAGAAACAACATCAGTGCTAGTAATATGGGAAAAATTTGGACCATTTTTGAAAGGTTTGTAACTACATTTACGTAGAGTTTTGTCTGAGGGCAAAAGGCATTCCAGAAATACATATAACTTGTTGTTCTGCAAAGCACAGGGTGGTTAAAGTTGCTAAAAGGAAAACTGGTCCACGCATTACAAGAAACACTTGAAAGCAGTGGTGAAATTAGGGAGATTCATGTAGTAGCTTTAAAAAGTGATGTTACTGTGTATGTCAGATACATTAAAACAAAGAAAAAAAAAAAGGTACACAGTCTTAAAGGAAAAGGTTGATTGGTGGATCAATTCTGAATTTTCATATTGTGGAATAACAGAAAGTAGTCTGTGTCTGTCTTCTGAAATTTTACAATGAGATGCATAGAAATGCCTTATCAAAGCGGCAGAGATGTGCGTGCACAGTGCACTAGTCCTTAGTGCATATTTTGCATAGAGCCAAACCCCACTGTGCCTCAGGTTGTAGTGTTTGCCAAGTTTCTTCAAAAAACTGGTAACAGAAATAGTGTGGGGAGGAGTGGAAGAGGGAGGCAGGGTGGAATACTAATTCTGGCTGTAAATTGGTGTGAATAAGAGAGCCTGAATTAGTACACTACTGCGGAGTTCTTCCCTAACACTGCACGGGAATGTGGTAAGCTATGTGCTTAGACTGTCTTGCTATACTGGAAGTGGGCTGGAAGGTAACTAGTTCTGGTTACGCTGTTGAAATGCTAGCAAAACTGCTGCTGCTCCCCTCCTGTCTTTCCCAGTCATTTAACTAACCTTTGTGTTTTTCCTAGTGCTCTAACTTGGATTTTCTGATTGTGTTGTGAGTGACTGTCATCCTTTTATCTACCGCATACTAACATTGGGAAGACTCTTTCCTCTGTGTCTAGTCTAGCTCTTATAATGTGCTGAGATTTATGAAACTCTGGCCTTTCATTGCTGATTTCTAGATCTGCTTCATCGAGGAACAGGGAATATATTTTACCCATTTTGTTTCTTTTGTTTTGATCTATTATTTTTAGATAGCTGAAATCTGTTATTACAGCATATGCTAAGATCATAGGCGAGTCTTTTAACAAACCTGTTTGTGCCACAAAAGGTGCATCCATAGGTTGAGAACAATTCAAAAAACCCATAGATTTGGTGTAGAGAAAGTAGCTGCTTGCTTTATTCCCCTCAATCACAGGTGACGTTGCTACTTTGTGATGATGTAGTGCAGGTCGAACTCCAACGGCAGTTAACTGGCTAACATAACTCAGGATGTGCTGTTGCTTTAAAGAAGTCAAAGTCTTAAATTATGGCTTATCACAATTGACTTGCCTAAATTTGAACAGTCTTACATCTCTTCAATCAGTGTCCTGTAGTTTTTGAATCGTTGTACAATATTCAAGATGGAAGTTTGCTTAGAAGTTTTATCTTTAGAGCATTCTCTACTCATTCATTTAACATTTCCGTAATCTGCAAATAAGTTAATATTTTAAGGACTACTTAGCAACTTTTATATCCTGTGAGAGAATCCTTGTTTCTTACCCCTAATTGTGTATTTTGTTCCTGGATGATCAGTAATGACATGAGCCTGTCAAATTTTGACAGTACTGCTTCTTGAAACTAAGAATATTTATTGCACCAAAGAAAATAAAAGCCAGGCAACATTGCCAGCATTCATGTTAGACATTTATAATTCTGAGGAGATAATTTGGAAATTTTTCTGAAAAGCTAGATTTATTTTATGTATTCATCTGAGTTTTCTGTTTTCTTTATTAATTTATTTTAAAAGAATAAAAACCTATGGCACATTACTGTGAATGTACACGAAGGTACAGATTTGCTGCTATGGACTCATTTGAGATTTCAGTTCTGTTGTCTTTTAATTTCTGTATACTTTCTCCCTTTTTATTTCCTGTTGGTTTATTTTCCCATTGGTAAAATTAGCAGCATGTGCTTTCTGACAGTGAAATTCCTGAATGTGTTGGAATGGAATTGCAGTAATGTGTTGTGGCTTGGGCCCCTCGCAGGAGTGTATCTCGCAGTCAGCCGTGAAAACCAAGTTTGAACAGCACACTATCAGAGCTAAACAGATAATAGATACTGTGAAAAACATTATGGACGCCATAAACGTAGCAGCAGCAGAGAAAAGGTAGGTTGGTTGGAGGGCTGGTTGATTTTGGTTTATCCACATCTTCTGAAGAGCCCTTTCTATGCTGATGATTTTCTTGGGCCATTATGGACTTAATTTACTTTTCTCTCTTGGTAAGAAATAGAGAATTTCTCTGGCGTGTCAGTCTTACTACTGTTCACTTGCACTGCTCAGCCTTGTCCTTGGTCTGTGACTTCTGTATAGGGATCCTGGTTTATTTTGTTACTCTCCATTACTTAGTTACAAAGGCAGTCTGTGGGTTTTAATTTTTTTTTTTCTTCCTCCCAAAACTGCTTGAAACTTTCAAGTTTTTCTAGCTGTACCCAGCATTTCAGAAGTGATGTTTGGGCCTACTTCATGTAATTTTTTTGTTTGTTTTTGTTGTTTTTGTTTTGTTTTTTGTTAACAGTAACACTGAGAAAATAAGTGAGAGGATGAACTTTAATTTGCAAGTGGTTAGAATACTGTAAGGGTTGAGAAGAGCCCAAGCTAACAGAGGCTTGGCCTCTGCCCTTTCCAGATTCTATCCTTAAATATCTTTATTCTCTCTTTGCTCGTGTAGTTCTTTTAGTGCTAATGATAGCAGCTCATCTACTCTGTCTGATAGTTTGATGTATTCTTTGAGGTTTGCATATGTATGGGGTTTTTTTTTCTCACTTTTGTTGCTACCTCTCGTGTCTCTTGTACACGGTGAACTTGCTGTCGTGTTTAACCCTTTCTATCCATCTCCTTTCCATGTCTGTTAATAGTGTGTCTTTATGTTTCAGCAGACTCCACTGTGCCTGTCAAACACACTCATCTTCCTGAATGTATCAGCTTTTACAAACAGCGTGTTTACATACTAACTTGTCTTGTGTTGTCAGATCCTATGAAAATATTCTGTGAAATGTTTGAAAATATTCTGTGAAATGTTTGAAAATATTTTATATTCTACTTCTTTCTGTCAGTCGACCTGTCTAGTGACCCCTCTTAAACTGAATTGCTGTTTGATGTTTCTGCTGACCCTTCAAGATATAACTACTTTAGATTTTAAGCAATTTTTACTTAAGTTGAGGACTTCTGAAGAGGGTTGTTTGTGACAAGGTTAGTTTCTGCTGCCTCCCCTTTGCTTTGCAGGGTCATCAGACCCATGTCACTGTTAAGGAATAGTTGAGTGGTGCTGGTGAGCAGCATAAGGACAGTTTGATCAGATTTCTCTGGGTTTTTTTTCTTATTTTTAAATTGGGATAGACAAAGTATTAAAGGCCCCAGATTCTCCCCACCTTTTTAAATTGTAATTTTGTACAATGGTAGCAATTCCAATTCCACATACTGTTTTTATAAATATATCAAAACCCAGTAATTTGAGTTATGTTCGATCAGTGCGGCCTTTAAATGCACCTGTAAATTTAGTATCCATGTTGTAGTTATTCTGAAGCAGTGCCTCTGCTTTGTTCAGTCAGTGTCACTTCGGATTCATTTTGGCTGCTCAGTAAACCATCAGCTGGGGGATCCGTGCCTGCTTATGGGGCTTGTTTCATTACTGGGGGAATACCTGCTGGTGATGGTGATTTCCTTTCTGCTATGTTAGAGTCCATTCCATGGAAGAGCGAGAAGATCAGAAGGACAGATTGGACTTTGTTCGAAATCAGCTGAACGTTTTGACGGAAGATACTAAGGAAAAAATCAAACGTGTTACTGAGGAAGTAGAAAATAAAGTAAGTAGTGGCAGTGTAAAAAAATCTCCTAGATTCAGGTGTTGTCCCTTCTGTAAGGCAGCTCCTTAAGGCGCCCACCCATCTTATGAAGTATCTTGAAATGTCTAGTACGTTCCTTTTCCAATATAAAAAAAACCAAAAAACCCACCAATACAAAAAAAACCCCAAACAAACCCCTCAAAACAACAATTCTTCCTGACTACCAGGTAGTTGAATCATTTATTGTAACAGTTAGTGCAGTGGGCTGTTTTCACTCTGGAAAAAGTAGGAGGAACATTTTATGTATTTACCGCATTCTTCCAGGTCTCCTCTGCCATGACTGATGAGATTTGCCGACTTTCAGTTTTAGTTGATGAATTTTATTCAGATTTTCACCCTTCTCCTCAAGTTTTGAAGCTCTATAAGACAGTAAGTTTTTTTGCATGGTTTGAAGCCAGGCTCTTTGTCTTTCTTTAATTTCTACTTCTGTATTTTCAAAATTTGTGTAGCATTTTATATGACACTTGTTTAAGCATTGCAGGATTTTTGCTTTCTGACATATGTATATCTCTATTTACCTAAAACTGGAAAAGGTTGAAAATATTTTCTGCTTTGTTTTTGGAAAGAAATTAATTTTTGTTTCAACTGTCTTTTTACTAGAGTGGTTCCTGAAACTTTAATTCACTGACATCCCGATTTATAGTCTTCGTATCTAGAAATAAAGGCCTTACATAAACAAATTTCACTACTCCTAAAATGAAATAGGTTCAAAAATAAAATGAGCTTGCAAATACCCAACACTTTATGGTCGTTTTTAATATTTTTTTAAAGAAAAAAGTCATTTTTTATTAAACTTCTATAAATTCTTTCTCAAACTTAGTATTTTAAAGGAGCATACACCTGTAAGTGTTTGCCTCAGCTCAAACTTTGCTGCTAATGAGTGACTGCTATAATTCCCACCGGTTCCATTGCTTTTCAGTGTCATGGTTTATTGAAAATATAGACTTTTCCATATGCCTTTTAATGATTACAGTCCTAGAGAAATCTTCCCTGTGTCACTTTAATTAGGTTTTCAGTCACGGTGTGCAATTTAAAAGCACGGTATTTCCATGGTAACATTCTTTTCTTCTCGCTGTAAATAACAATGCTTAGTGTTAAACATATCGCTGCTCTGTATAATGTAATTTGTTAGCTAAATATAAATTGGTGAGTATATATTCTTTATAAAACTTCAGGAACTGAACAAACATATAGAAGATGGTTTGGGAAAGAACCTGGCTGATCGTTGCTCCAGTGAAGTCAATCAGTCAATGCATCAGTCACAGCAGGAGATCATTGGTGAGAAAGGAGGATGATTAAGACTTTCTGTTTAGAGAAAGACAATTTAATAAAACTTGCTTTTAAAAATTTTCTTTCCTATCATGATTTAATGTTAACCCTATAACATGATAAAAGGAAAAGCCAGCCTAGATCGAGACTGAGTGTCTGTGCAGCTTAATAACCTGTCTCTGATATTAACCAGTAACGGATGCTCAGGGAGAATAATAATGAAGCAGGGTAAATATAGTGATCCATCCCCAATTTAGAGACTTCTGAGCCAAGATACTGCATCTGGATTAATGGCTTAAGCAAGTAGTAATGGACCTGTCCTCTGGGAATTTGTCTAATCCTTTTATAAACCCATTTAAACTTTTGGCTTCCACTACAGATATATGAAACACACTAATTGTTAGATAATGTTTCTGCAGTATAATCCTCTCCCTGGGTCCCTCCAGATTCTGAATGCAAAACAGGATAGTTTCACAAAGTATTTGTGTGTGCCCTTTTTTCTTTTTCTTTTTTCTTTTTTTTTTTTTTTTTTTTTTCAATAAGTGGTAACTTTATTGCATATCCATATATCTCTTCTGATCTGTTTCTGGTAATAAAAGATTCAGAGCTAGATAATGGAAATACGTGAAGCCTTCTGTCATCTTACGCAATAATGTTGCCTTTTCTGTACGGCACCACAGAACTGTTGGATAAACCAACTTTTTCTTAGTCCATCTTTATCTTTTGACCTTTGATAGAGGTCTTTCAGTTAATTTGACCATGTTTTCCATCAGTGCTTTCTCTATGAGTTGATTTTGCCTGACTATTTTCTTTTATGAGAGTAATAAATTGCCAGCTCTGCTATGATCAGTACTGCTAAAATGCCCACTGATTTTACAAATAAATAAATGCATTTAAAAATTGATTCAGATTCTTGCAAGGATGTTACTTGTGATTATGCTGTAAAGCTTTTAATGTTAATTCATCTTTACTATTTTGTTTTATTTCTAGAAAATCTGAAACCATTGTTGCCTTCTGGTGCTCAGAATCAGCTCCAGTTGCTAATTCCATGCAGGAGGTTTGACCTTAGCTATGATCTAAACTGTCATAGTCTGTGTGCAGATTTTCAAGAGGATATCGTGTTCCACTTTTCCTTGGGATGGACTTCACTTGTAAACCGGTTTTTGGGTCCTAAACAAGCTCAGAGAGTACTGTTGGGACTAGCAGATCCAAACTTACAAGTGAGTGCTTCAGACATTAGACTGACATTAAGTGCCTTGATTTACCTTGAGGATATATTGGTTTTTGCTGTATTTGCCTCTACTGTTAACATGCTTGCTGCTACTTTCCCCTAGTCCCTTTGTGTGAAATATTTTTGGTGAGGGTTGTTTTTATTGGAATATATTCAGGGTCAGAATGGAACACAAATCCTTTCCTAAACTTTCTGCAGCTATTACCTGATTTTTGTTTTCCTTTGGATTGAGCCCTTTGGATAACCTTTTCATTTGTAATTTTTGGATCTTTCCGGCAGCGCCAGTCCTACATAGAACCCTTCTCCTAACCCAGTCCCCCATTGGGCAAGGAACTATCAAAACTTCCACTGCTTGTCAGGAGTCTTGTTCAGATTTCTGTGCTGAGGCATTTCCTTTAAGTAAATCAAACCCTGAATATATGAAAATAAAATAAACCCAGTCTGCTGTGTAGTTCCTTAATGCTTTTTACTCAGGCTGCCATATTCCGCTCTTCTAGATCCCTCGTCCTTTAGCTACCACCCCGTCTGCCGCCGGCCTTCCTGCCGTAACTCCAGAGAACGTATCGCATGATGATTTTATGGTTCCTTTGGTAATGAGTTTAGCTTCACTGACATCACGGACCTCTATGAGCATCATCGTTGTTGGCGGAGTGGCAAGTAGTATTAGTGACATTCGCTGTACTAGAAGCAATGGCAAATATTAAGCTGGTCTTTCCTGTTTGGGGGGCAACATGAAGCATGTAATGGGCTTAATAACACCGGGCCGGATGGGCGCGTGTAGTACACTGGATCCCTGCAGTCAGTGTGTAGGGGGAAAATTAGTCTAATTGCTCTGAGCATAGTTGGACATGTTCTCTATGCCATATGTCTGTGTTCAGTTTCTGAATTAAAGGATGATTCGATGGTGCCTCATTCAGTTAGGATTGAGTGGCAGCTTTGCTTTCTCCTTCATCCTTTGTTGAATAGCAGCGAGGCTTCTGTAACCTGCATGTTCTCCATGCCACTGGGGTACCAACTCATTTGAATAGAGCTGTATTGCTCTGCAGTAGTAGTATGGAAATAATATATTTTTCCTTACCTAGTGAAAGGGCCATGAAGATGATTTTGAAAAATGGGGGGAATTAGATTTTATTCTGTAGGGCAGCTTAAGCTAATGAAGAATCCTCTTTTTCAGATTTGGAGAACAGTAGGCTGGAAACTCATCTCTCTCTCCTTAAGCATGTATGGGTTGTTGTATCTTTATGAGAGATTAACTTGGACTACTAAGGCAAAAGAGAGAGCCTTTAAACAGCAGTTTGTCAACTATGCTACTGAAAAGCTGCAGATGATCGTCAGTCTTACAAGCGCTAATTGCAGCCATCAGGTGCAACAGTAAGTATCACACTGGTGTTTTCCTATTGCACTGGGGTTTTCCCTCTCAGGGATGGGAAATCTGTGTCACTGCTGAGGTTCTGGTGTCATGGGAGGGGGGACAGGCTGGACGTGGTGTGAGAAGGTGGCTGTAGCATCCCTTGGCACTTGTTATGAGGGAGTTCTAGAAGAGTTTGAAATTACCACCTAAAAAGATCAATACGTACATCTGTGGGTGTGTATGTGCGAGAGTTAGCCTTAGATGAAGGTTCTCATCATGTAGCACCTTCCTATGAAGATGTGGGAGTTGGCTCAGCTCTAGCGGAGGCTGAATTGGGCTGCTTTTAGGTGGGGATGGAATCTGCCCCAGTCACTCTAATAGCGAGCACTTGTTCTGCCTCAGGGATTAGTGTGGGTGAGCTCTAAGCAGCTGGTCCTGGCTCTTCTGCACTGCAGAAGAGGAACTTACGAGCCTTTCTGGACTGATCCACTTTTTTTGTGTCTCTTTCCCAAATGCTTTTCCACCTGTCTCTACGAAGTAATGTCTGGGTGATTGTCTCCCTCAGCCTCTCCTGTTGAAACAGTTTGTTTTGATTAAATTATTATTTCAGAAAATTAGGCCTGCTAAGTGAGACCTCCAACCACCAGGGTGCAGAACACCTCTCCTGTGTAGCCCAGGGAATGCTTTACTAATAAAAAGTTCAGCTTCAGCAGAGGAAAGAGAATCATCCCCGTGTCCAGCAGCTGTGTGTCTCTGTGAGGACATGGAAGAGCTGGACTCAAACCAGTGCTCCAGTGAGGTGAAAGAAAGAGGAGAGGTGACATTTCCTCTCCTGTAGGAGAGCCTGGTTGCTGGCCTGAGGTGGTAAATGGGTTTTTTCCTTTGTGTAAGAAGGAGTCTTGGAACTCTGGTTGGGAGCACGTGACTGAGGAGGCAAGTAGGCTTTGGGTGCCTCAGCGAGCCTGGGGTGCTCCTTGCCCTGCCAAGGGCCCACATTCCCTGTGAGCAGGGCACTTAGCGTGGCATGGGGTGGTGCGCGAGGGGGCATGTGTTGCCGCCAGAGTCCCCATCTCAGACGTGTACCTGTTGATTCTCAATGAAACATTGCCAGACATGATGTTGGCATAGACTGAGGTGCATTTTGTGTATTTAAGGGTGGGGTTTTTTTGTAATTAAAAAATTACTCTCCTGCTTTCTGCTATTGTGTAATCCCTTAATAGCTGGAGACTTTGATTGCTGTGTTCTACTGCACACTGCAATGCTATGTGATTTTTTTTTATTCTTATTATTTATTTATTTTATCTTACTCTTTTTTTGTAGCACAGACTTCTGTAAACCATGATTACAAACTTGTTTTGCCTTTAGGGAAATGGCCACTACCTTTGCTCGGCTCTGCCAGCAGGTGGATATTACCCAGCAAAACCTGGAAAAAGAAATTGCTAGGCTTTCCAAAGAAATAGATCAGCTGGAGACCATACAGAGCAACTCCAAGCAGCTGAGGTAAGTCTGGGTGGGACTGGCCACAAGCAGAGTCGGTGGGATTGGCATTTGCTGTTACTTTCAGGCTGAAATGAGGTAGGCACGGGTGCAGAATGGTATGCAGCAATCCCTATTTACTTGTAACTGAATGGCTCTGGTTAAGTTAAATAAATGTATCTTTCTACCTAGGTGAATGAACAAAACTCCCAAAATATTATTTCTTAGATTGTCTTTACCTTTGTCTCTATTGTACGGGAGAGATGGCGCTCTCAAGAATATTAATCTTCTGTAGGTAAATTAGGGTGGCACCTTCCCACAGGGGCACAGGAGAGCAGCTATACTGTGCTGAGTCATTCAGTGCAATACCATTTTTCTTGTAAAACCAGTAGCAGGTGTTTACAGAAGAGAAACCTCCAGCAGTTGGTGGTTTTAGGGACTTAGGAGCCCCCTCAGTGTTAGTTTCATGATTGCTTCCCCTGCTGGAAGCCTGCCCTGGCTGCTGGCTGCCTCTTCGCCTTGGGTGTTCAAGATGGGATGGATGAAGGTCTGTAGAGCCCCACAGCACGCCCTGTGGCACGGTACCGCTGCAGGAAGGGCCTGCGTGAGGAGCACGGCTGAATGCCCTCTGCAGTTGTAGAACCTCTCCGAGTTAAATGTGGAAAGGAAAGGCCAGAGCCAGGGAAGTCTGGGATGGACCTGGCCCAGCCTTTGGGGAAAAGGAAAGGTGGGGCAGACGGCCGGCAGCCTTCCGCTTCCCAGAGCCCGAGGCTCTGACAAGAGACACGTTTAGGTTTTCTTAGTGCTGTGGGTTTCAGGAACGGAGGAATAGAAATTAAACGCCCATATTGATTCTACCTTCTTTGTGATGTTCCTGCATTGAAGTAAATCCGTTGCTTTTGTTTGTTTTACAGAAATAAAGCCATTCACCTTGAGAATGAACTAGATCGATTTACAAAACATTTTCTTCAAAAGAGTAAATAAAACATCATTGCTAACTTTCCCGGTGATCCTTTGTAGGACAAAGTAGAAATTTTACAGATAACACTTCTCCTCTGTGGAGTCACATGAAATGATTTATATTTTAAATGTTACTTTGATTACACTTGTTAATTATTGTAAAACTTGGACTCTGATGGTGAACCAAACTGAAGAGCTGTGGTACTCTGTTATGTTTGTTTTGCAGATTTTGGGTTAAAAATCCTTTAAACACTAAATTTCTTTGGGCACTTGACAATAAACCCCCAGATCCTTACTGGTTTTCATTAGTATTTAGCAGCGGCAAGTCTCACTTCCTGGCATCCAGGAGTTTCTGTGGGGAGAGCGAGCTTATCTCAGATGTCACTGTCTCCGGTTTTCAGTTGCTTAGGAATTAGCCAGGGATGGAGGCTGCTGCTTTTTTCATGTGTGTGTGGTTTTGTTTAATGAAGGGAAAGGTAAATCCTAGTGTGGGGAAAGGACTTTTGACCGTTTTGAAAGCAAATGAAATGGGGCTGGACAGGAGTTCCTCAAAGGGAAGTGAAAGGTGATAGTAAACTGCAGAGCGTTCGCTACTGAAATGCAGTAGGCTCTCGTGTTCCCCTCTGGCTACCACCTTTAGACAAGATGGATGGCATTAAGTAAAAATAAACCTGTTTCAACAAGCTGGTCAGATTTCTTGCAGTTGGTAAAGTGATGAAAGAGCATGATGTGAGCACCACTCGAACCCAGGTTCAGGTGAGCTGCAGGTCTGTGTCACTGCCACCAAGCTACCGTCCTGACAAGGGAGAATTAATGGGCTGAGCAGGTGGGTTTGACTCAATTTTGGCACGTTGGGTGGGGAAGGTTGGGGTGTCAGGTGTGACCTGGAGCTCCTGCTGCTGTGTTTGCAGAGCAGAGAGAGGCTGGGTTTGAGTTTTTACTGGTGCTGTATCCTGAGTGGTCCCTTGGTTCTGCTGCAGAATGGGTCTTCGAGGTGAGACTTGCGGCAGGTGTGTTGGAGTAGTTTCACCTTTGCTCCTCTCCAGCAATGCAAAGCCTTTTTTTTTTTTTTTTTTTAAAAAGGTTTTGCTGTTGCCATCTGCAATCATCCAACACCTTTTTTTCTAACTAGACTTTTTAAAAATAGCTTATTTTAAAAGCAAAAGCCTTTCAGAGTATTTATATATTTTTATGGCAGTATTAACATGACTAAATGAAATATTCAACTTTAAGATGTAAGGATTTGCTATTTTCCAGTAAATAAGGGCTACCTTAAAAGGACATAGATTCAAAATCTAATGCTAGAGGCAGGTAACTATTTGAAGGGGAGGAACACCATTTTCCGCATAGGGTGTGTTGGTGTCTGTTTCTGGCTGTGCTGGCACAAGCATGGCTGTCTTGGAACTCTCGTTAGCAGTGTGCGGCAGGAGTCTCAAGGGTTTTGAGGGAAACTGTGAAATACAAACAGGAGTAACAGCCCAACCGTCTTGTTTTTTTTGTTACAGATGTGTACCGATGTGTACCAATGCTCTTTTTCAGGAGCATTTTTATGGACATTGTATCAAGACAAAACTTTACATGCATGTGTTCTGCATTTATTTATTAAAAAAAAAAACAAACCACAACCTCTCCCTTTGCGCTAGTAAGTTATTTGGCAACTGTCTGGAAGGTGAAAGCCCACACCATAGCTCTGTGTCTTGCACAGCCAGCGTAGGCTGTAACTGCTGAGGGTGAATTTAAAAGGCTTTGTCCTGCAGCAGCAAAGCAAGCTGTGCTCTCTGTACAGCTGTATTAAGTGTTTTGGGTTGGAGGAAATAATTAGCGCTACAGACTTTAAAAAGGAAGTATGTGAAGGCTGCTGCCCCTCAAGGGAGGGAACAGGAATTCTGATACCAAAAGTAAATGAGAGTTCCCAAATCTCATTTTTCCAGTCCAGGGTGGGTGGTAAACTTCAGCTGCCTTCACTGTAGCATTAACGTACCTCCCCCAACCCATACTGCTTTGGGGGGAAAAAAAAGCACCTTCATTAGTTGCTGATGAGGCAGTTTAGTTGGGTAACCTTTTGCTGTTTAACACACACACACTGGATCAGTTCAGGTGTGTTGGTCTGACCACGTTCAGTGTCACAGGACAATCCTCTCACCATCACACTAATAAAACATGCACCAGTGACACAATCTGGTTAAAAGCACTTGTTTATTGGTTACAATATCAACTCATGGCAACATCTTTCACTGAGCCACTGTACAAATACAAAGAAAAAGATCCATCGTGGAAAAAAAAAAAAAGCTATAAACAGAGTTCATAGCATGTGATCTTTTTTTTCACAGGGAAGTCTTTTTACAACAGCACTGTTAAAGAACAAATGGCACAAGTCCCTGGTTTTTTTTCATAGCTTAAATAAAAGCTTTAAGACTGTTTCTGAATACATACACAATCCAAAGGCAGTGCAGAATCACTTCATAATTGGTAACATTACCAAAGTTTTCCAAAGTACTCAGCAACAAGTTTAAAAGAAAAAAAAAAAAAAAAAGAGAAACCTAGCTGATGAGAAATACTGGAAACTAAAGGCAAATTAAAATCAAGCATGTTTAGAAGCATTTTGTTTTGGACTCCTTTGGATGTAATATGTACTACAAGTGTTCAGATGCTTTTATTTTAAAAAGGAGAAAAACACAAATAGAGCACCATTGTGTAAGTAAAACAAAGGCTTGAAATATCTAAGACTATTCCACCGAAGTCCATATTAGTTAAAACCTAAACATACTGTGTGGTATAAGAATGTCAGGCACATGTAATCTGTTATCAGTTATATCAATTAGTAACACTGTTCACACATTTACCATAACAACACTGCATTAACATTCTGCATGTATTTTACATAACCAGCAATTGGATAAAAAGGCTCGTGGTGCCTCTGAAGTGTAGGAAGTAGTTTTACCAGCATGCATGCCAGATTACTGTGTACAAAGTGCACCATCAACCCATGCTTAATTACTTGTACAGGAAATGCTATCTCAAAAATCAGTCATTCTGCTACACAACCATTTATACCAACTAGTCGAATTAGCCAATACTCTCACCAACATCTTAAAGCACAGCACTAAACCTAGTGGAGGTGACAGTGTCCTCAAGGAGGAAAGACTAAGCACTCTTGGAATGTTTTCACAATGTTTTCATTCCACCTTAAAGAATGTGAACTTCATTGTGGGACAAGCGGTTACACTAACTGAATTAAAGAGTTAACTATTTCCAACCCATGCATTACAGTAAGCACACTAGGACCAGCTGTTACATCGATTCAGCTTTGCCAAGGCAAGGTCCGGCCCTCTCCTTCGGCGGGGGAAAAGCCCATTTAATCCATGTTCCCTTTCAAATGGTATATATTGTTGTCAAGACATTGACCTACCAGGTCTGCCAGATACTGCGACGTATCTGCAATTTAGCAAGGCAGAGGATAGCAATGTTTGGAAGAAAAAAAGCTCTGGAGACAGATGGAAGCAGGCCCACGTTACTGGAGGAAGTGAGTATACATCAGCAAGATGCCATGTAGAAGCTTTTTGTGGTTTTCAGCATCTCAGCCACCATCTCTACCAATAAACGGATGTCCCAGTCTACACGGGAAGAAGCCCGGGTTAGGCACTTGCCTGATCAGTATTCTCTATTGCCAAGTTAAAGCAACATTGGAAAATGCTGACCAAAAAAAAGAAAAAAAAAAGTACCAGAATAAAATAAATCTTGTTACACGAAGCACATAGTTCCACGTTCCAAGCCATAACCGACTGACTTTTTAGAAGAGAGGCTGGGAAAGGGTCACCTTGCCACCACCGTTTTGGCACAATGTTCTTAGTTACTCCATTTCTGTAATTACACAAGTTATTTGAAATTCAGGCAATGATGTAGTTGGCAACAAACTTTAAAAGACAGGTTAAGATGGACCCACTAGTGGTGCCAAATCCGCTGTGTGAGTGAGTGTGCTGTCATGGCACACAGTTAGAAATCACACAGGCTGCATTAAACTAAAGGCACATACCATTTTCTTTGAGATCCAAATCTGGGAATAAAACCTGTGAAGGGTCATTTTATTCCCTTCCTCGTATTAAAAGGAGTGTGAGCTTTTACCATTAAGCCCACAGCCATTTCAGCAAGGGCATCAATAGTGAAAGGTCACTGATGGCCGTTTAAAAAGGAAATACCACCGTCTGCACAAGTTCATTATTTGGCCTCATATAATAACAACGTGTTACATCTGTAGGCTTAAAAAAAAAAAAAAATCTGAACTGTACAGGCCAGTAATTAAACAGCAAATGTCACCTTGGCAGAATCTATCACAAGCTTTCTACAAGTTCCCAAGAAGCACCCGATACTGTTTCTCCAGTTCTGCTCGGGCTTCTTCCAGGTTTCCTCGTGCGCCGACACCAGAGGAGCCACCTCAGGACCTGCGGCACTACAAACACTGGTTAACCCAACGGCAAAAGCTGGCACAGAGTCGTATGATGCTTTTGGAAACCTCGTTAGCAAGTAGTTGGCGTTATTTATTTGAAAAGCAGCTGAATCCAACCGACAATTGCCCATCCAACAGTGATATTTGCAGTAACACCTGTGTGAGCCATCACCACGTTTACAGTCTACCTGAACTTTTAAGAAAAGTTATATACATTTGTAAAATTGTTTTTGAAGTTTCGCAAGTAGAAACTGGTTTTACTACCAGAACGTAAAAATGGCACCTGTCTTCACAACGGTGTTGACTAGGAAATTGGTTCAAAACACACTTCTATGGAAAAAAATTTTTTAGAAAAAGAATATTTTCTTAAAATTCCTTAGTAACAAATTTCCAGAATGATTCACTCAAGGCAGCTGTGAGTTAAAAAACAATAATCAAGTGCACCACTAAAAAATAAACAAGTCTGCAAGATCCCAAAGAGCTGCTCACTTACGAGACTAACAGGAATTCTGTAGTAGTTCTGTTAATGCAGACAGATCATAAAGCAAAATGCCGAGGAATTTCTGTGACATACAATACAGCGTGATTTTGGTCCTATACCCCAGTCTGCTGTTAGTAAAGGTATACTTCTCCAGCACAAGATGCGCCTTTTTCTTTTTGTAAAAGTGAATTTACTGTGATCGACTGGTACATTTATTGGCACCTTCACCATTATAGACATGGCAGGTTTACAGGCACAGTCTGGAAGTGCTGAAATTTAGGATTACAAACGTCAGAAACTTGACAAATAATCACCTCAGCCACAAATCTGGTTTGGTATATTACAAGATACCGGGCACTTATATTTACTGTCTGACCCAGAGATACCCAGACTCCCTGTAACGTCAGCTGAGGGCAGATTAACATTATCTTCCAACCCGATGATTTAAAATTCACGTATCTTTAAAATAAGTCACTTAAGAGAAGCCAATAGACTTAATTCCCCTTTCCAAAACGGCCACAGCCATCCAGACTCCCAAGAGACCATCCATTGCGAGCGCAGGCATGCTGCCAGGCACCAGAAAGTTAAGCAATCTTCCCGGGTAGTTTCAAATGGGCATCAGTCACTTGATTTTCCTCTATCTACACTCAACTGTACTTTATCAGAACCTATCATTTATAAGCAACTGGCATCAAATTCAGAATAAAATCAGGAACAGGAGAGGAAATGGCTATTTACAGTGACAGAGCTGCAGAACAATTAGCATCTAATAAGCCACCATGGTACAGATCTCTGTGGCCACAGGAGAACAAGCAAGTCACTAAGTCTATAGTATGAAGCTTTAAAGGGTCACACAGGTAAGGAAGGTTATTTGGTTCATTGTAAGTTACACAATTCCTTTTATAATTCACACTGCACATAACTGACAACAAGCGCTTTTGGTTGTGGTATGCTTTGGCAACCTCCTACTTTGGAGGGGGATTACAGGCGATTAACTGCACATTTAAATCTTCTTTAAGAATTTAAGCAAAGTCCTCCTGAATTTCTCAGTTGATCGTGGTAATTGAGCAAGCTTTGCAAATACACTGCTTTCTGCGCACCGAGCATCACGCCAAATCATTTTGTTAGTGCAAATCAGCTAGAGTTTGTGATGGGCCAAAACTACCTCATTGAGTTAGAGCTGAATTGTCAAAAGGAAAAGCACTCAGCCACTTAACGACAGCAATGCGGGTCACTTGGCTTCCATACCCAAGGACTGCGTGGAATAACTGATGCGAAAAGCTGCAGTAAGGAAGCTAATACCTCTGGAACCAGATTTTTTTTTTTTTTTAATATATTTTTTATTTTTTAATTATTTTTGCTGTTGTTACAAGTCTGCCTGGCGTTAACTCCTTGGTGTTTGGAGGCCATGACTGCCAATGGATGAACCAGGAACCACTGGCTTGAAGGAAGAACCCCCATGATTAAAAATAGGCAAGCAGGTCAAGAAGTGAGTGAGTAAGGCGGTAGGTATTAACTGGGAGTCTCCAGGGCCTTTAAAAAAAAAAAAATTCAAATGCCTTCCATTATAAAAACACATACATACCATTGGCTTCACTTTATCTACAGTAAATTCACAAAAACATTTAAAACAGCAATCTAGTTCATCCACTACAAAACTCAGAAGTGACATCTCGGGTTAAAAGCAAAGCTATAAATGTAGTTCCTTAAAAAATGCAAACATATTTCTTTACATACAGACAAATGTTACATGATTGGCTGCTATAATGTGTATATTCTGTTATGTACAAAAAAAAAGTACAGGATTAGCAGACTGAGCACAAGCAAAAACCCTTCAAGGACAATCTAACCAAACCACCAAAAACAAAAAGACTGGCTCTTAGTTTGTCGGTCACCATGATTATGTGTGCTGGCCCCTTTTAAAAAGTCAGTGATTTCTTCCCCCCTCCCCTATTTCTTCACTTGATTTTTTTTCTAGTTTACAGAAAGCCTTTTTGTGTAATAATCAGTGAATAGAAAAACTTCACCTGCAAATACAAGGTAGAAATGTTATTTCACAGCTATAGGCTGCAGCATTGATCTCTCCAGATCTCAAATGGAGAATGTACATGTTTGGCTCCCAGTTAATTCCAGATTCTGAGAAAACTGTCCCAAGACCCTGTAGCTACAGCCATGCCGTCATCAGTAACACCTAAACAGCTGACACGGTTGTCATGGCCAGCAAGGACACCTGGAAAAGAAGAAGCAATGAAAGTTAATATTCACGGGATGTCAAGGACTTCAGCTGTTACTCTGCTCTCCCAGGTAAGTCTTCAAAATTGCTAAAAAAAGATGTAATACAAGATCTAAACATCCTCTTTGTCCTTACCCCGAAGAAGTATATACATCACAACAGCCACACCAAGAAACTCAACAATGAGGTTTTTAAAAATACGTACATGCAATATTGCCTCTATTTTTCTCTCTGCCCTTAGGACTTCTTCTTTCTGTCCCAAAGCCCTCCTCACCCCTAATCAGGCTCTCTACTGTTTTTCCCCTGCTTTCAGCAATGCTCTCCACAATTTCAGCCATCAAGTACTTCCAAAATCAAATGTGATGTCTTCTGACAGTGCCCTGGATACAGGAACTACCCTGAGTTTCCCATGTTTTGCCAACCCCAAGGATCAGAAACCTCCCATGTACCGTGTCAGAAAAGCAGCACTGTACCCTGCCTCCTCCTGCCTTGTTTTTGCTTTCCTTCTACCCACTCTTGCACTTGTCTGCTCTCTCACATCCAGGTCCCTTAAGGAACAGGATTAATTTTCAGTCTGAACAGCAGAATCAAGGTTCAGAACTGAACCAGACTCCATCATTTAAATTACTGTACCAAGTGAGAAAGATGGAGCTCTGCTAGAAACACGCTGTCTATCCTGACAGAAGTTCAATGCCTAAAAGCGTCCATTTCCCTCCCAACAGCAGGAAATTAGGGTCCCCAAAGCAAAAACACAACTCTAACTTCCTACTATCTGAATTACTTCCTCTGATGGGTGCAAAAGTCAATGTAAATGTATGATTTTGTATTACTTAATTTCATACACTTCAGTGAAACAGCTTTTCTGCAGGCGTGATGTAATTTTGGAGGCTGTTCCTTAGCCTCAAGAGCTGGTATCTTCCAGAATACAGATATATAATGGCCAATACCCAACACCAGGAGTGTTTCACTGACTGGAGCATTTACTCCACATATCATATAGATGAAACCGTAACGCAATGCAGCAACTGGAAGACATAACCAAATGCAATAAAATACAAGGATCCCATTTCAAAAGAAAACAGTGTTGAAATGAAGCAAGCACATTCCCTAAGATCAGCAGCTGCACTGGCAATGAACCTGCTCCGTATTTTGTGTAGATTTTGAAAATCCATTTTCCGCTAAGGCAACGGAAAACCAGCTCATTGCAGTTACGCAAACCCACCTGCTCTCTCCCCTTTCAGAGTATCCCAGACGTTGCAGTTGAAGTCGTCATAACCTGCTAGCAAGAGGCGACCGCTTTTTGAGAAGGCTACAGAAGTGATGCCGCAGATGATATTGTCGTGCGAATACATCATTAATTCCTGATCTGCACGTAGGTCAAAGAGTCGGCAAGTGGCATCATCAGATCCAGTGGCAAATGCATGTCCATTAGGGAAAAACTGGAAGTTTTAATTGAGAGACAGGAGTTTGACACCAGAAAAATACATTATTCATGCATTATTTCAAAAACGTCATGCGATTATTTGCCTAGGTGACCAGATAAAGGGAGAATGATTTATTTTTTAAAAAAACCCGCACGTTAAAGACCCTGCATATACACAGCTATGGAACAAAACACTTCTAGAAGAATATCGGTAACACCTGAATGACTGGAATTTTACCCAGACAGTTCCTGCCTGCAGTATAACAGGAGTCAAAGGGGATGCAACTAATTCCTCCAAACTGAAGCAAAAGGCAGTTATGTGCATCCTGGCTGCGGGCCAGGAAGACCTGGGTGAAGTGGTACACAATGTTCCGTCTTGAGCTGGTCAGCCAGGTTGGCTCAGCCGAGATAGAAGATCGCAAGCAAGCAATTCAATTTCCAAAAAATCTGCTCCAAAAAATCAGAGTCATTCTTACACATTGATTGAAATGGGAATGAAAAGAGCTCAACGCATCTCAGGATGCAGGTCTAAGTATAGGAACTGCATTTTTCTACTGGTCATGCTTTTGGTATTTTCTCAGCCTTAATAATTTTTCGTGTTTATCAAAAACAGATGCAGCTTAGACTTAGATTTCATTCCCTATTTATCAGAGTTTGTATCTCGCAGATCAGAACATAGTGTTATGATGACAGAGAGGAAATATAATCCAGTTTATAAATATTACAAAATGATTCCAGGGACGAATAGTCAACATAAGTCCTGATTCTAACTTTGCCTTCCAGAATATTTCACTGAAAGCTCTTTTCAACAAAAAAAATAGCGAGAACACTATTGTTCAACAAAAAAAACTTTAAGATGAAGATTATTGGCTATTTTTCTCCATCTCAGCATATCGCATTTACCTACGATTTTCAGTTTTTAAAACACTGCCACACTGTAAAACACTCCCCTCCTCCATTCTTTGCTTCTTAAAAAAATAAGGTCTCAGTTACTCAACACGAAAACATAGCTGAAACTATTCCAAGAACACTTCAATACCTCACAGATAATGGTAATAATAACAATAATTCAGGTATAAACTAGATCGCAAGTTATTAGACAACCTTCTTCGTTACCTACAATTTAATAGTCTCTACTCTAACAAAGTAACTGATTTTAAATCAAGGTAACCCAGTAGACTATAAGCTGGATTCATGCAACTACAGCTTTTATCCTCCCCCTTCCTTCCCATGTGGAAATACAAATGGTCACTTACACAAACTGCATTAATATCTGACACATGCCCTGTGAACGACTGCCTGCACATTCCATCTCGAATATCCCAAAGCTTCGAGGAGGCATCACAGGCACCCGAAACAAAAGTCCTCATATCTGGACTTAGAGAGAGACTCATCACATCGCCAGTATGCCCAGTGAATGTGGTGGTCTGTTGACCAGTTTCAATATCCCACAAAGCGCTGCAGATAAAGTGACAACGTTAACACAATGTATGTCGTTATTTCAGAGCTTAAGTTTTAAATACAGATTAAGGCACTGGAGAGTAAGAGG
>VXBL01006287.1:816503-840395 GCA_013400195.1 Aramus guarauna | reverse complement strand
GGGGAGAGTAAGAGGGAAAAAAAAAAAAAAGAAAGCAAAAGAAAAAAAGGGAAAAAAGAAAGCAAAAGAAAAAAAAAAAGAAAAAAAAAGAAGAGGCCCACAGAGCTCAGAAACTCACCAAGTGGTGTCTCCTGAGCTAGTGACAATTTGGTTGTCATCTAGAAAGCGACAACAGGACAAATATCCTAAAAAGAAAACAGTTATGTTAGTTTCAGACCCAGAAGTAATAAGTGAAGTTTAAAATGCAAGAGCAGTGATTCAAGTTCTCCCACAGCTAGTCTGTAAACCAACAAAACTGTCTCACAGTTCACCGCCCACCTCCAAGCGAGATTGTTTCATTTGGTGCAATAAAAACCCCCAAGCCGAAGCAAGCGTATGGCTAACCTGTATGCCCTGGCAACTCTCGGCTCACTCTCACGTTGCCCTCTCTGGTTTTTAAGTTGTATATGGAACAGATGTTGTCCAATCCACCACAGGCAACGTAGTTTCCAGACGGTGCGTATGCGCAAGTCATCACCCAGGAGGATCTCAAAGGAATAGCGTGCATCTTCAGAAAGACAGAGCTCATGAACGCTAATGTCACACGCGAGCTTTCATTTTTCACTGAGGTCATTTGTATCAGTTAATGAATTATAGCAGATTAAACACACCAGGTAGACTGTGTATCATAAGTTTCAGTGTTTTGATTTTAGAACATATATTACAACCCGTATTTACACATACATACATACTAGGATGAAAAATACCAGTAGTCTCTAGGGTAGATATACAGAACTTCAGTACAACATTATTTAATAGGAAAACTATTCTAAACTTAAACATTTATAACATTTGTTTATTCTACTTAGATTTCTTTGTCCAGTTCTTCTACATCTCTGAACTATAGGTTATAAAGTGGGATGGTTGTATCCATGGAGACTGGACAGTTTACAGAAGCAGATCACCACTCCACACACTACCTAAATTTTTCTCATTCAACATGTATTTTTTTTCTTTTTGCAAAGCACTCTTGTAAATTCTGAGGTTGTGTATTTCTACAATTTAAAACCAAATTAGTTTCAGAAGCAACACCACACAGGCAGAGAGCAATACCTACAAGCTACTGAGCTACTGCACCAGCAAACTAGATTGAAAATTACTTATTACCTAGAACTACTGCTTCTGAGACACAACCTACAACATATCACTAGTAATCAGCTAGTCATGAAAGGGGAAAAAAAAAAAAATTACATCTGAATTGGAAGACAACTGCTTCTTTTCATTTTTGCCTTGCAACCACAGAAAAAAATAGATACAAGCCCCCTCCAACACACAAACACACATGAATTATTGATCTGGATTATAAATAACTCTACCTTATTTGTTGTATAACTATCCCAAATAATTAATTTTCCATCTTGAGAAGCACTGACTAGTAGCCTAAATATAAACACAAAATAAAATATATTAATATATAACAAACTAAGAAATCTCACAATAGACATACATCATGCATGATTACCAAGTGATTCAGAAATTTCAGAATTTCTTTTTTACTGTCTGCATTTTTTTTTTTTAAAGGGAGAGCATTTGTTGGAAAAAATCTGTAAAGATCTATATATTACCTGACCAAAGAACCACATGCCCACAAGGACTCATGATTAACAATGGACAAAACCAAACAGCTTACTGAAAACACTTTTTATGAAGTCTCTCCACAGCTGCTTTTATTTTTCATACACTAATATTTTAACCGTACAGCTACACAAAAATAAACAAGAAATTTAGGGGGAAATACATGTTATTTTGAGAGCAGATTTATCTGTATTTCTTCTGGACTACATGACAGAGAGTAGACCATGAGGCACTACTAACATCTGACCATCAGCTGCTCGAAAGGCAGCATAACAAAACTCCGGCCTAGATGCTAAGTAGCTTTTCCCGCTATCTACAAAAAGATCTTTTTTTCAATTAAATAAAATTTGTCCATAAAAGTTTTAAATCTCTGTTATCACAGAAGTTATATAATTATTCAACATCGTGGAAAATACAATATCCATCACTCCAAAAATATGCCTCACCACGTACACTCCACTCTGCTTAAGTAAACTCAAAGAACATAGTTAAAACTAAAAAAAGAAGGAAAAGGCAAAATGCCTGGGGTAAGAACAAGCAAAGTAACTCTCCTTTCAATCAAGGCTTCTCTATTACCACCATGAAATCCTCACTGGTTTTTAAAAGGCAAACTATAACTACAGACAAACGACCCAGCACAGTCGTGGTCTGTGATCCCCCCTGCGAGGGCACCAACACCGTATCACATGGCTCCCAAAACCTGGTATCAATTCTGAATTTGACAATGTGACCTCTAACCCTTGAACAGCAGGTTGAAGGGTCACTTGTACAAACCTTGAGTCAGATCCCCAGTGCATAGCATAGATTTTAGCTAAGTGGCCTCTAAGCGTGCGCCTTGTTCGCATTTGAATTCGACCCACTGAGTCCAGACTTGTTGTGATCTAAAAATAAATAAAACAAACCCCTCATATACTGAGAACTATTTTTAACATACAAGACAATTAAATACATTTGAACTTTGATAGAAAATAAGCTCTCTTGGCATGCAATATTTAAAAAAAAAAAAAAAAAAAAAGATACTAGTGCACAATCCAGGCTTAGGTCCATGCAACACTGAGGAAAACAGATTTTACAGAAGATACACTAACACACTTCACAATGGTTATAACTGAAACTTCAGTTTGTAAAAATAATACTATGCAATACCGAGATTATAAAATCTGAAAGGTTTCAGTTAAAATCAATGGAAGAAAATCTTCCAATATTTACTACACTGTTTACTACACTTTTTAAAGCATGGCAGAACTTTAAATGCAAAATCCTTCTCTTTCTAAAACACAGCTAGAAGATATTTAAGTCTTTCTAAATATACTAAGCACAATCTATTTAAAAGGTAAACTGGAAGCCGGAACCATTAAGATGGTGGGGGCTTTTTTGCTGGTTTTTTTGTTTGTTGTTGTTCATTTGGTTTTTGCTGGTGGTTTTTTGTTTAAAATAACTGTTTAAATACATGTTACATTTCCAAAGGCTTGTTTCACTTTATTCTTTCAGCTACTAAATAGGAACACATTACAGTCATAAATTGTAGGGATTTTTATTTTTATATGTCAAGTAATAGCCTATACACAGAATCAAGAACATACCTGAGCAAGAGTTGTGTCACTACATGCTTTCCTTGCATCCTGAAACAAAAAAATGGAACAATTTGAATTTAAATGGCAACACTGAGCATCAACTGAGAGAAAGAGTCTAAAGGAAAAATAACCCTTCTGTTATAATCTGTTAAAATAAGCCTTCTGTCACCCTGGTAGGTTTTATTGTCCAAGGAATGTAAAGCACTGGCAGACAAGCGGGGGGCACTGGAGGAAGACGGACTTAAGAAGGGCCATGCCCCAGCAACCTTTGAGTCTCCCTTTCTACAGAGTAGGTGATTCAAAGGCGTCCAGAGCCGTCCCAAAGTCCCAGCGCCTATCCTCTTCCCCGTATTCCCTCCCTGGTGTGGACATGCTTGCCCAGGGTGTGCTGAGCACCAAGGACAGAACCGATCCACCTAAAAAATCAACCGCGTATGATACACAATTGGCAAGCTTTGTGCTAGACGAGGCTCTCGCATCAATGCCCTTGCCATCGCAGGCGGGACGATGCCAGTTCTGAAAGGCAGGGTGAAAATCAACAGGCAGGATCTGGAGAGCAGGACAGACAGCAGGCTTACCGAAGCTTAAGCTGCTGATGTACTTCATACAAAATGAAGGAAAAAAATAGCTAACACCCTCATTCGTTTCACGAAATGGATGGTGCACAGGTCTCCATACAGATATTCTGGGCTTTTTTTCATTATTTCAGACTCTATAGGCATATGACTTACTTTCTGCGTGTTATTCAACCCTACCTAGAAAACAGACTTTACTTTCATTTGTATAATCAGAGAAACAGATTGGGCACCTGACACAGGCGAGCACTGCTGAGCCTGGTTTGCAACACGGATTTTGCAAAGCCTGGTTTCAGTTACAGTTGTGAATGCGCTGCACTCCTGCAACTCAGGCTCCGTCTTCAAAAAAATGAGGCACACAGTCAGCAACCACTTCTGAGCAGCAAGGTTTAAAATAATTGGCTTACAACTAGACAGGAACTCTATAGCGTAAGCTAAAGACAAAACTAGCGACAGAGGTATTGAAGGATCAGCCACAAGACCCTCTCTAACTCCCCGCACTGTCTCCAAAGACCCTCCAACTTCTGCAAGCAATGAAGCAGGCATCCCACAAATGACAGATGGCTTTTTACCACTAACTTGTGTGTCCCCCGTCCCAATAAAGTGTTCAATCTGCACACTAATGGCAATGTCCTCTCTGAGAGGAGGAAAGGAAATGTTTACTCACACATTTTGGAACTGCATCAATGCATTCAGACTAGCATCTTAAAATGTTTCAAGCTGTTGCTTGAGAGTTACTTGACATTGCAACTCTAACAATTTTTTAGTGCATGTTTATTTTGACCACCCTTTGTAGCTTTCCTCCCAGAAAGCAAGCCTGAGAGTGGATTAAGTCATCTCAACTTATTTTTAAAATGTCTGAACTGTAGAAATATTTATAAAATGTTGACGTCTGGAATCAGGAGGGGTTTAAAATACCAGAGCAGCAAATCCCCTAGCACTCAGGACTTATTTCATCCACAGGAAGAAACACACTGGATTTTAAACAACTTTAATTGTTTAGTTTAGCTGAAACACTTTAAGATGTTCAACATAAAATGAATTCTGAATGCAGTCTGAACAAAACAAAGCAATTTTTCTTAGAGAAAGAGCTATTAGTAACACCTATACTTGAGGCTGTCTAATACTTGCCATACAACTAGCAAAGCTGCAGGAAAAGCAGAGTTTCAAGAGGCTATTTTAATTCTCACATTTTAACTGTCATTTCTACATATGCATCGTCATAACAGAATCATTAGTGTCATAAGATAAAAAAGCTGCTCTGTAATTGTAGATTTTTCTCAGTTTATGCAGTAGACAACGCAGAATTTATGAGAAAAATCTATCCGTCCAATCAATGTGCAGCCCCCGTGATTTCCTAGCACAGGCACTTAAGATTTAATTTTTTTCCCCCAAACCATATGTATTTTCTAAAATATAGTGTCTTATTTGTTCACGATGTCATTCAGTTTCAAATGACATTGTGCCAAGTGTGCAACACTTCCAAAAATCGTATCCTGAATTTCAATTCTCAAAGTGAGGACACACATCACATGGGAACTTTATTATAGACAGAACTAGGAATCAACTTTAACCATAAAGCCATCCTGCTATCTAATATTCATCGTTCACTGATATTTCAAACTTCCTGCACTAAAAATTCATGCAGTCTTATTTTATCCCTCCAGCATATTCTGTCTGTGTTCAGAACAGAGCTACAGCTGTAGTAACTGCATGGGGAGGCAAAGATACTCACATCACCTAGATATCATTTTAAAAAAAAAAAAAAAATTTTAAAAATCATCAAACATTTCTAAAACATTGCAGACTACAAAAAGTCAATTGGAAAACTGACAGCTATGCTTCACAGTTTATTCTACTTTAGGAAGCTTCTAGGTACAATCTTATCTGGAACTCACCTACAAGCACAAAGCTGACTTTTTTGTGATTATATTGTTAAGAGAAAGTATCAGGCAAAACCCAAGAGTTGTAAACAACTAAGATAGCAAACTGCTAGCTACGTATAAAACATCAAACGCTGTTAGTGACTTCACCTCTTTTTAGGAGTGCATCAAAAATAATTCCTGAAAATTACCAGCCCGTTAGATATTCTAGACACTTAAAAAAACTACTTATTTTTTTTAGATCCTATATCTATCCTCTTACCCATTCCAAACAGAACGCCTACTTAGAAAGAAAACTGCAATGATTTAATAAGCAGGATAAGCAGTCACCTATACAAATAGGAAACTGAATTATTTGGTCAGAATGTTTCTTTAATAAAGTCAACAGGAACATTTTTAATTGCATGTTAATCTGAAGTTAAAATTAAGCATAAGGTATCCCACCCTGCACTAGATCTAAAGAGGCAAACACTACTTGCCAATGCTGAGCCAAAAGACTCCGATGGCAATAGCCATGGTTACTCAGCTGCTCCATCTGTGTAGATCCAATTTCAGGTTTGGGTGAGAGTTACACGGGAAATGTTAAATCGACCTAAAGCCACAAAATGGACTCCTTATACAAAGGGTCAATCAGATTTTCGTGTTCCAAAACTAAAAAAGGAAACGTTCCTACAACACAGTCTAGCTCTCTTACTTGCCTGGTATCTCTTCCTTCACACCACAGCATTTTGCATAAAACCAGACTGATTGATTACTAAGACTGAATTAAAGACTAACTGGCTCACCCCAACATAATGTAGTAAGAAAGTCTTTACATATCAGGCAAGGAAGAATTAAAAAATTCTGTATACCTTTTATTTGTCTAATGCCATAATAAAGCTTAAATTCACAAAAAAAATATTTTAAACTAAACCTCACATTCCTCTACAGAGCTGCTAGAAGGGGTACCCAGTGCCGCAACTCTGACTGACCCCTGGCTTGTCTTTCGTCGGTGCATTAAGTGAAACCAATAGGACTCAGAACTCTCCTTGAACAATACTGAATGAGCAGCAACATTTGCCCCAAACGCAAGCACAGACACATGAAGTGTGTTTATCGCATGGCTTATACTACTAAGCAGCCTGAAGTCCATTGCACTGGGCAGCAGACTACCACAAAACAGCTGCTGCTAAAAAGTCAGTGTGCATGCAACATATTCTAAGAAACCTGTATCTCAATTGATAGTCGTGACTGTAAGTAAGACATTCCCATATACATCTGCTTTGTGGATGCTTCATGCTTAGAAAAAGGAAATTTTGATGAAGAATAAATAGACTTCGAAGATCTTTATTACACTTCACACTTTTTTCTCTACTGAAAAATGCATCACTGAAATACACAGGCATGTTGCAACAGATTCCTGCTAAACTGCCTTTGGGCATGACAGCTTATACTTGGTTTATCTTCAATGAGTAATTTCAACAAAAATTTAGCACATCCTTATTTAAAAAAAAAATATTAAAAAAATAAACTCAACAGGAAGCAAAGAAATAGGGCCTGTAGAAATGCATCCATCCCTGGAAGGTTTTCTCTCACACTCCATCCTTTGACCTGCACGCTTATTACAGGTGGCAGTGCAATGGCCACTTTTAGCCCAGAAACAAACTTTTCTAATATTCTGAACCTTAACTTGCCATGCCTAGGTTCTAGAAGTTTGCTGCTCACTTTTTTTAAATCCAAAATAAAATATGGCAGACATACACACCCCCCTAGTAACAAAACACAGCAAACTTCATTATGAAATAAAACATTTTGTTCAAGAAATATTATGAACGCATTTCGGTATACCAAGGGCTTACTTTTTTGATTTTTAAACAAATATTCTGAAAATATTTTAAGCTCTGCACAGCTTAAACACTTCATTCCTTTAAAGGAGGAACTTCATTATGAAAAATAAGCAATTAGCAATTCTTACTCTAATTTGATTTCGCAGCTGCTCTGCCTCCTGCCGTAACTGTTCCAGCTCACTCATCTTCTTCGGTCTCTATTTCTCACACTCCACTAGTGAAGAAAACCTGCCAAAAAGAGTGAAAAAATAAATTTCAGTATCATTTTCTCCTCTTTAAAAAAATAAACCAAAAAAACCCCACAAACCTATATATATTTATTCTGCCTTTAGAAAGGCTTCCAGAAAGATATTCGCGTTAGCACACTAATAAATTTGGCAAGACCTAAGTTATTTCAATTCCTGAATTACCACAAAAAGCAGAATTAAATTAAGTATATTTTGAATATAGAAGCAACTGTCAACAGAACCACCCACTGTACTTTAAAGAACTGTTACTGAATGCATTTGCAGCACCACTCTACTCAGGCACCCCGAAACCTCTGTCAGTCTTCACCCCAAGATGGCAACAGAGAGCAAAAACTGCAGTGGTCACCTTAAACATTTCCCTTTCAGCTCAACACTGCTACCATACAAGCACCTTTGCACCTGACATCCAAGGTGGGTTTTGTTTTAATTAAAGATGAACATTTTGAATCCCTGACTACAGCTGAAATAGCAGGTTTTCTACAATTTTTATCCATATTTTCCTTGCCAGGGCACAATGATGTTTTAATTTCAAAAGCACCCAGTAAGAAGGGACAGTAAAGACGGAACCATCCCTAAAAGCATCCTCATGCTGGTACAGCCCACAGCAGCCTAAAGCAGTTGTCATCTGAACAAGGACTCAAAGCAACCTTAATAAACATTAAGACCACATGCAAGAACACCTTCAGGTTAGTTTTGTTTTTTTTTTCAATCAGATTTTGCATCTGATTTTTTCAGTGTGTTGAACAGTTTCCTCAGATCAATTTTCCTCTTTATGCCCAGTACACCACTACAGAGACCTCTTAAGTCTCTTCACATACATGTAGAGTTTGATATCCTTGCAGTGAAAGTAAAATAAGCTAGTAGCTTGCTCACGAACAAGCCAGGCACTTTTTTGTATTTTTTTCATGATAGCAAAAGCACACCAGAAAGGTGGTGGTGGTGGTCCCACTATATTATTTAAAAAGCCCAAAACACTGCTAGCTTATAGAAGAAAGATGAAAGTCAGACTACTATTCACAAAATGAAAATTAAGGGAAGAAGGAAAAGAAGCAGGGAAAGGAACCTATCCAAAACACATTCAAGCATGAGACACAATACAGTAGCATCCTCCCAATACAGCCCACAGAAAAATGGCAAAAAAACAGAGGGAGAAAAGTCACTGTGTCTGGTAAGTTGTAGACCTCGAGGGAAAGCCCTTTATTGGTCTACTACTGGGTCTTTCTAGTTCAGTAGTGATGTGCCCTAAAAGACAGACTCGGGAAGGCTTTTTTCCATCTATAAAAGACAATTCATAGATGTAAAGAGTAAAAAGTTTTGGTTCCAAGTAACCTCCTAATAAGATAATCACCCTTGGACTAACAGCTTACACAAGTGCGTGAGAGATACGAAACTTCTCACTACTCAGGAAGAAAAGTGTACATTCATTAATTATCCGTCCACTCTCTTGCAATCTGAACTTCCATGCTTTCCACAGGTATCGCTGCAAAGTCCATTTCAGAATAAACCCACAAGCATACACAAATTGGATCATCTCCAAATCAAAAGACATCCTACTTGGTAAGAGCGCAGTGGTGACTTAGAAGGTCTAATATTTTCAGCTACATATAAGCTAACTATGACGTTCGCATCTCTCCCTTCCTTAAACCTATGCTCTGTTCAGCTACAAAGGCATTATAATCCATATGTGAACGTTCTAAGAGACTACTTTATTTACCATCATCTTCCTATTCAAGAGGCCCAGACTACTAAACATTGCTTAATGGACAGGAGGCATAAAATAGAAGTCATTGACACTAATGTCCAATTTCAAAAATCAAGCATTAAAAACTGTAATCACTTTAGCATGCATGCTGATCACATGCCTTTATAGTCTTTGAAGTTTAATTACAATTTTAATATATTTGATTGGAATACTGTACTTCTATGAAATATAGCATCACTTTCAATTCTGACAGTTTCAAATTACCTTTTTTAAAATGTTTTCCCTTTTTTTGTTCTAGAACCTACATAAAGGTAAGACCGACAAAACAACGGACTCAAATGTCTAAAGCAAGCCAGCCATGATATCTGCCAATGTTTCCGCAGTCTTGCATGCTATTTTTAACAGAAGATAAAGATCCCTAACAGAGAAGTTGATGTATCTCTAATTTTCTGAGCAGGGAAGTCAGCTTCTGCCCTTTGATGTGCCACACACTTCAGTGCTCTGTAAACAATAACTTCAACACAGAGAATAATTGATTATAAAGAAAGAGACATTACTATTCAATGGGAAGCAGGCATGGCTGGTCACAAGTAGCTGAAGTCAGGGCATTTTTTTTATTGATAGGTAAAACTATGAGCATATTAGAAAATTAGCTGTAGCATTGCACTGGCACTCAAAGACCATCAATGACCATGCTGCATTTCAACCATAAAGTCAGTGTTAATGACTTTAATGTCATTCATATCAATACTGTTCATCATTAATGACATTTCTCCATCAAGCTGTACCACCAGTTCAACAGCTGTTAAACTTAACAGCTTTAAAACGTGTTCACCTGTACAAGTTCCTACAAGGACATAATCCAGCTTCAGAAGCCTTCTCATCCATCCATCCATCCAGCGCTTAAAAATTAATTCCTAAGCGAATTAGAGGATAATGATATTTCATACTTTTTTGAAAGAAGTAATTGGTTTTAGTTGAAAAGTCCTAACAACATCGCTATGTTCTAAATTTGCAAGGTCATTAGCATTACTGCTCAGCAGAAATGTATCAGTGGCTGAAGGTCAAGCAATACCTCAATGAACATAATGGCCTCCAAGCCAGCACGTGGTTCTACAAAATCTAGATTCATTTTAGAATTGGATTATTCTAGCGTTAAGTATTAAAGTTCCTTTCCAGTATGCAGCAGCCGAATGGCAAACTCTGAGATACCCTCAAGCTATATATAAACACCAGGATAGTACAATAAACAAAGTGCCCAGTTTAACCATTAAACTGAAGGGCATCCAATGCTCTATGCTGTGCTGGCTGACTGCAGCTCCCACTACAACTGCTCATGTGTTCAGATGATCATCCACCATAAAGTATTTAGCAGAACTGTGAGCAAGCTGCTTCCACTTGGGATTTTTTTTTTTTTTAAGCACTATTTCAAGGTGCCCACAGGAAATTACAGAAATTGAGTGGGTAGAGAGGAAGCTCTCATGGATGCTTTCCCAGATTCACACTAACTCTGCAAGCATCATCTCTGAACTACCATGTGAACACCTTACTGATGCCATACTCACGACAGCAACGCAGCATGTAAGCATGTGCTTGGAACTTGCGCACGCAGATTCATCTATGTCTGTTTTAATGTTTCTGATGCTACAGTGATATGGTTAAAAGAGAGAAGAAGAGAGGAAGCTATAGCAAAGATGTAGTTACGTCTGTAGCCCATTATCCAGACTAGATTTACTTGCTGTAATAAGTGTATCAGTGATGTGACCAGTGAAGCACAGCAAGAACACAGAACTGAGATGGTTGGCAGCAATGGCAAAGCAGAGGCTGCAGCCTATAAACCTGTCCTCAGTGCCGAGAAGCAGGTCATCACCACAACCTTGAAGTGTGCTACTTCCCTACACTGCAAGTCATCAGATAAAAACCGACTCGGGTTTTTTTTTTAATCAGATTAAACGCTGGGACTGCTTTCGCTGGGCTTACAGGAATTGCAAAGAACAGAGGTGATCTCTGTATTGCCAATTTTTCCTCATGTAACAAATTACTGAAAATCTCAGTGGATTCAACTCCAACCTGTACTAGGTTACAAAGGACACATGTCTGTTCATTCTCCCCTCCAGAAAAATCAAAATACTACAGCCAGGAAGGTGCACTCCACAGCCTGGAAAATTCCAAGCATGAACTGCCCAGGAGCCCAGCTGTAGCGTACTCGGCTAGGCGCACAGCGAAGCCATCAGTTCTTACACCTCTACGGGCAGAAAGAGAGTTGGGATTCCTTCTGCCATCTCAGAAGGCTGGAGGTAACGTAATATCTACCTCCCTGACTTATTGATATTTTTAATAAATGTTTAGCCAGAGAAAAAATATTCTGAGTTACGTGGTACCTGCTCTTCAACATTCACAGGTAGAAACCCTGATGAAGAAGCCAGATGCTTCTCTTCAAGTGCAACTCATGATGTGCATGATGTACTATGAATATTATCATCTCCTATGGCAGAGAGGCCTTGAGGGGATGAGGAACAGGAAGGGGAAGAACTTTTTAATACCGTTAGTAGCCAGGGGGTGTACCAATGCAGGACACCCAAGTGATTAGGAAATGGGGTCAAGGACACGAGATGCTTCCCATCAGAAGCACCAGCACAGGCAGCTCGTTGTGAGCAGTAGCTATTGTGTAACCAAGGCAGCACATCTCTGCCCTCATAAAAGCAATGTCATTTGTAGGCTGAACTGCACCTCAGTGCAATTTTTTCCTCAGCGGACTTGTACAAGTGAATTTACTGATACCAAAATAAAGTGCCTCCTGAGGCAAAATAATTAACTAAGTCAGATTCCACAGAATATCTCGTGTCAAGAAAGCCACTGGCAGGCTTGAGTGCTCCACAGATAAATTACCCTTTACACTATTCCTGATTCAGTAGCAGCATCATTTGCTAAGAGTTTAATTCTTCATTATATGGGCAGGCAGTGACAAATTACCATCGGTTCTCATCTCAAAAGTACTTTCTTTGCAACTCAAACATTGTGGCTGGAAAAAACACCCTTTTCTTCACAAAAACTCACTCCAAACGCACTAGAGGGCACACCGTAAGAAGATCCACGGAGCCCAGGACCTCTTTGACACACTGGCCGATGGCAGGGCAGGACAGAGCACCTACACAAGCCGGGATGCAGGGATTTCGTCAGACAGGGACCTGCTGACCCCATGGCACTCAGCAGAAGGCTGGTGTAGGGGCCAGGAGCCGACGCAGCTCTGGAAAGCCAGGAAACGGGCTGGTATTTGGCAGATTACTCGAAGCAGAATAGTCAGGCACATAGCGATAGGAACCTTTAGTGCTGCAAAGCAGAGCTATTTCTGTCTCAGAGAAGATTACAGTTTACAAACTAAGATGCTAAGTAATTTGGCTTCTTTTCAAAAAAGAAAAAAGGGAAAAAAAGGCATTTTAACTTGCCTTGACAAGCCTAGCTTATTCCCATGGAACTCCCATAGACAGGAGGGGGAAAAAAAAATAAAAAAAATCACTAGGTAAGTGTAAATACGCCCCTCCCCACAACAAAGCATTGCTATTTTTGTGCCAAATATATAGAGATTAAAGGGACTGCAGAAAGAACAGTCTGCCTGGCTGGATTCTTAAGAGCCATCAACTAAAGAATTATTTAGGCAAGATTTTTATTTTGTATCAAAAAATTCTCAGTCTTTTAGAACTGAAGTGCTTACCTATACATATCATCCTCAGTTTTTTCAACTCGTATGCAGTAAGATCTCACAAGTGATCAATACATAGCAGCAGAAAGGAAGAGAAGAGGTTTCACATAACTTTCATGTGATCATCCCTCCTAGTGATCACACAGGTGGCTAAACATAAGGAATGTTAACTATAGCACTTTACTAATTATAGAAAAAGACACCAAGAAATAGTCCAGATCTCTCTCAAGGGAGCTATATTGGTAACTCACATTCAGGCTTCAGTCCACAAAACCTGAAGTCGCTTGCGTAAAGTTACCTGCTTGTCTTCTGTAACTGCTGGCAGCGTATGCAGGCTTTGCCGTCTCAACAGCAGCAGACTGGGGTTCTGGCTCTGGAGCTCCAGCAGCATACACACATTAATACTTTTTATATTCAGGATGTGCCAAAGAAGATTTTGATAAAACATTTCCTCATTTAGTGACACTAATCAAGACTTCGGCAGCTTTGCCCAATCATATATGTCTCCCCAAAGCCATGAATAGAGGAAAAACATAAAGAGATTTTATTTCTTACAGCCTGAAGGGAATGGATTTGACATATTCAAGAACGGGTCAAAAGCTATACACTTTGACATAGTGGACAAAGCCTTATATAAAGCGAAATCTCTGCCTACACAACAGCCATTTAAAATAAATGTATTAATGCTATATTGTAGTTACATACCTTTGTATATAAAAATACTTAATTGGCATTTTATGTAATATCTTTACTACAGTGGAGTTGTTTGAGGACCACACACACACTCAGCTCTTCACTGAGGAAAATTAAACATTTAATGCCTTTTTTTATTGTACCTCCGCCCTATGTTGTCTCTCCTCTGTTTCTCAAAGAGACCTTACCAGCTATTCATTTTCCCAAGAATTCTTTGTTCTGATTTTTAGCTGTACTGCATCAATAAACAAAGACAACAAAGCAAGGAGCTTTTATATTGGTCAACTAATACTTAAACCCGCACAGAGAGAAGCGTAAGTGGAAATAACAGTTACAAGGGCTGCACTTGTGCCGTTGTGTCCCCAGCTCTTTCTCGCACTCTCTGCTCTCAAACCACTTCCCTTCTGTATCTTCAACGTATGCTTTTTAGGCGTGCATTAGCTGCAGAACATCTTAGACATTTCAGTAAAGGAATAACGGTTAATTTTAAAAGAATTAGTTACTATTTTAAAATAAGCTTGGAAATCCTAACTGAATCTTTTCCTTAATATCTTTATATTTGCATTTCCTAAGACGGAATTGTCACTGATCTCTGAGCCCCCAGGCACATGTAAAGGAGAGTTCTCCCATATTCAGGGAGGGCCTCCAGTCCCCCCACAAAGAAAACAGGAAGCAGCCTGGGTGTGACCTCACTTGCTGAGGTCAGCGCTATTGTTGCACTTCTGCACATTTTGGAAGTGTTTTAAAGTGATATGCCTCCATTATAGCTTTGGTACAAAAACAGGAAATAATCAACCAACGCCTCTTGAGAGGAAGGGTATTAGCAGAACTTACTTAAAACACCCATTCCTCTCACAGATACCATCCCCAGTTTTAAGGAACCGATGACCGTATGTGCTCAAAACTGCATGTACAGCTGGAAAGGAGCGGTCACAACAGAGACCCACGAGCAAACAACAAACCACTGGAATATGAAAGTAGTCTCGGCAATTCGTGTGCCAGCAAGCCCCAAGCAGTTACATCATGAGCACAACCCCACCCACAAACCGTGCGGCAGAATCAGTTTCAGGCCAACAACATTGCTCCTTCCTTCCTCCCTCCACCAAAACACCTGGTACCCCTACACATCAGAAAGAACGGAAAAAAAAATCACTTTGTACATGTGCCACTTTGTACACACGTAGTTACTTAGCTTGTGATTTTAGTATACCCTGGAAACACAGCCCACCACATGTTTGCATTTACTGCAATAACTACTCGGAGGTATTAACAGAAATCATTTGAGTCAAACAAAAGTAGGTATCTGTGTTCACCTTCAGACTTCAGGACTGTAACAATCAACCTGTAGTGTTTTTCCACTCACGGCGGAGAGCAGAGGAAGCGCCAGCTCGAACACGCCTTGCAGGAACGCTGCTGGGTTTAGAAGTCAACGCCGTGCCACCGGCGCTGCCGACACGGCACACGCACGGCTTGCCAATGAGAGAGCAAACCTGCATGGCGAGCAGCCTTAACAGATCACGACATGACTCTGTGCTTGATTACTGCTTTGATTACGGTTTCCATGGAAGACAAACAGACCAACAAATACTGACCTTGTTAACAGCAGTCACAAAATAGACAAAGGAAATCCCAGTTTAGAAATTAGAGTGAATTTATTCTTGTTAAGTTTACCAGTAAAAAACGATCAGTGACTTCAGACTTTTACCCTTCTTTATACAATAAGTTGACATCAGATTGGTGTCTTCAGCTCAGAGATATGAGACTTTATTTCTAAAACCCAGCTTAAAGTATAAGCCAAGTACATTGATAAAACACCTACAGAAAGCCCCTACTCTTTACCCACACCCACTAGATTCTAGAAAAAAACCCAAGAAATTCAGTGTTAAGCACCAGGCTGAAAAAAAGCACAGGAAGGAAGGCATTTTTAAGAGTCATGAATATTTCACAGTCCAAAAGAGTGATTTTTTCCAAAAGTAACATTCTTGCATCTTATATTCATCATGATCGTTTCCAGGTCAAAATGTTTTAGTACATTAGCACAGATTTATTTTTATCATATACCCTGCAAACAGAACTTCATGTGAAATTGAAATTATGTTGTCTTTAGTGACTATAATAATGATTCTCCAGTGAAAATTTGGTTCACTGACCACAGGACACTCCATCACTGAACAAATTAAAGTTGGTTTTGCAATTCAAAACGTGTAGGAAGTGGCAAGAAAGATCTTAATGAAGCAAAAAGATATAACCCTAAGTAACAAGACAGAGAGAGATGGTTCCAGTCCAATTTCTTCCTTGGGGACAGGCAGGTGGAGAAACACACGCACAGAGTGAGCTGACATACTATGTTATTCGCCTTTTCAAATACCCAGCTATACCCAGAAACTATTCAAACAAGTTTTGGTATGGAGAGCATACTGGAGAATGACAATTCAAAGTCATTTCAAAAGACAACTTACATTTAAATCCATCTCTTAAAAAGTTTGATTTTGGATATTTTTTAAGGGCTAGTACATTGATATTTGATTTTCTATTGTGAATATGAATGATAAATACTATTATCTACTGATATTCTACGATTTACGGAAGTGGCACAGTACCCTTGCATTCTGTAGGGCCAAGTAGTGTTACATATGTAAAATCTGGTCTGGTACCTACATGCACAAAGGATTACTTGAGCAGCCTCCTGTTTTCTGAGAGCGTGCAGACTGCAGAAAAGGCACTAAGTACACAGAAAATTTTAGGTTTTAAGTCAGTGGAGAAGGTACACATTAAGAGAAACTAATACTGTCTACAAGAAAAGTGCCTCGATTCAACTAAGATGACTGTTCACTTGACTGAAATAATTTCTGGCTGACAGTTTTTGAAAGCGGAGCATTCTTACACCCTTCAGGAGCAGAAAGCTGAGCAGTACCAGTTACACATACACATTGCATCCTTTCAAATCTATCACCAGCTTGCGGAAAAAAAAAAAAAATGCATTTGATCTATACATAGTCTTCAGCACCCTTCCCTCCTCCTCACCATTCAGCACCACACACATACTCCCTTGGTACCAAAGTTACAGCGAGGCATTATGCAGTTCACATCATTATGCAGCTGTAACATTTAGCATACAGCTGTACTCTTTCATAAGGAAACAAGGGAATATAAACATTTGCTTTTTTATACTGATTATCCAAAGATCAGATAAAATTATTGCCCTCAGGTCTAATTTTAATTTTGCTTTTGGTTCACAATACATTTCTGGTCAATTATTTGTGATTCTAAACCACAAAAATTAAGTTCTCCTCCAGATTAGACTTCAAGCTACTTTAGTAATTGTTTTGTTTGGGTTTTTTAAATGCATATTATCATAGGCCTTTAAAAATCTATCAAAAACCTCACTTTACAGAGAGCCACTGGATGATCAGAAATCCTATACCAGAAAGTGAAAAACCCAAGTACTGTTTTTCACCCCTACTAATGCAAGTATCGCATTCGTAATGTAAATTAAACTTGTGATTCATTATTTTTCACGCCCTTACAGTGTCATAAAATACAAATGTATTTGTACAGTTCACAACCCAAAAAGAAAGAAAGAAAGAAGAAGATATTCAGGTCACATAACCGTAGACAGTACAGTGGCCAAAGTCAGAAGTGGCCTACATGGCTACTGGAAGGAAAATGACAGAAGACGATGGAAGAGAAACAAAATGCTGAAAGAAAGATGTACAATGTTCCCACTAGAAACAGTCTTCCCCAAAGTGTCACTTATTTTAAAATATGAGAACAACTTTTCTCTGAAAACACACCACTCGCTAGGTTATAAATGGCAGAATTCCCCTGTGGAGACAAAGCCTGAGGTTATAGACAGAACCGTACCTGCCAGGCACCGTGGCCACAAGAGAGCCCATGGCTCTACAGCCCGCTTTGCTGGAGGTTATCCTTCCAGTCCTCTGGAACTTCTGTTCTTGTAAACGCTTCCTACGGATCTCAGCAAAGTGAACTGGGACAACAGCAGCCTAGCCAACTACAACATCTTTTGGTTTGGGATACACATACTACCGTTCTGGAGCTTTCCTCAGCAATTGTGACTGAAAGATGAGTAAAAATGGCTCAATATTCTTAAATTCCTGCTTCCAGAAGTTAAGCACAAAGCAAAATAGTATCTGCCTCAATGAAAAGGCAATCATTAGCTCTACCAATGAAACTCTCAAGGAATTTAACCGTTTGCTTGGGATGCTGGCCTTTCAGCTGTCGTCTTGTCAGAGTGCCTACCAAGGTCTACAATTCAGGGCCACGAGACTTCTGTGGAGATTTGAGAACAGAAAATTGCTCAAGCTTCTGAAGCAACACCACTAGGAAAAGTCAATTTTATTGTCTTCATTTCATCCCTCTTCAAAGTGGTGTTTGGCTTTTGATGATCATCTATTGGCATTTGTAACAAACTATAATAGATAAGAGGAAAAAAAAAATGCTTTAATGACTTCCTGTCTCCAGCTACCTGACCTTCCCAATCGGCTGCTTTTCCTAAAGTCTCAGGAACAGCACCAAAGCACTGATAACGTTACATACTCATAGCGCTTTTATTTTGGACTTGTATTACATTTTTATCCTGCTGTACAAAGCAAAAAATAATTCAGGTCCTCCTTTGGCCCGCTTCTAAGACAGAAGAGGAGTTTCCCCTTTTCTGTTGTGTATCTTAGACATTAAGGTTTTGTTTGTAGCACCCACAACAGTAGTTTTACTTCCGGGCCACCTCCTTCTCTGTACTTTCGTTGGGGGGTTTTCTGTTTGGTTTTTTTTTGGATTGGGGTTTTTTATTTTTTATTTAGACACCTTGTATCCAAACTACTAGAAAGAGCAACCGCAACGGAGAAGTTTCTTGCCCCACAAGTGTCAGTCAGGAACTGATTTAAAAGATTAAGAAGGGACATTTAATATCCTCTAAAATGCTGCAACACTTCCCTGTGGACCAACGCTCTTCTCCCCAAAGACTGTTAGGAGCACCCAACATCCCTGCTATGCCCTTCCTACCGATTCAATGGCAGGAAAATGGTACTAACATCATTATTAGCTTCTTGACATTCTGGGGCATCTGGACTTAACGTCTTCTTGGAAATTTTGCTGTGCCATTGTTTGAACTCTGCCTGTCATACCCAATGTTGGGATTGCTACAGAACTTGATTAGCTCTTCTACCTCCTTTCCTTCCAATCCCCAACAGGCACATGTAAAGGAAAAGACTCCAGTTTGCATTCTCACATAGCAACACCAGATAAATACATTTGCTTAAATCTAATTTACTGTTTTAGGGGGGGAAAAAGCTTTTATAGAATAAGCCTACCTGAAACCTAATATATCATAGATGTATTAATTTTTTAGTATTCTGGCATTACATTGCACTGACAGAATCTAAGTCAAATCACCAAAACTGATCAAAGTCACTAGATACACACTGAGGCTCTAAATGTACAATGTTGAATCAGTTAAATCAGATTTTTACAAGCATAGCATCTATATATGCAACGTATTTCTTTCAGCCCAGTAACAACTAAACTCTATTTAAATCAAAAATCTGAAGGAAGGAGAATATCTTCCTCTTCCAAACTAGGGATAAAATTGGTTTACATGAACAACCACTTCAAGCAATCAGTCATAGCAGAAAAAGTCACCAGAAAAATATGCAGATCAAATATTTAAAATTGATCTAATTAAAAGAAACACATGTGTTTTAACATTAGATCATGAATAAGCATCTTTAATTTTAATGCAAGACTTTAAATGTGTACAAATACCACATAAATTACATTTTAATACATAAACAGAAAATGACACAACTGCAATTATGTTAGAAATAATTACTACAGCAAAAAAATATACAGGGCAGAAAAAAATTATACAAAAAATAACCCAACAAGAATCAAATTATCAAGTTATCCTGAAACTGCCTGGGTGCTCTGTGCTAGACTAGATGCTGACCACCTGAACTAAAAACTGCACTATGGAAACAAACTGAATAGGTCCAAGAGCTCCCACCACTGATTATGAGGAGGTTATTTCTTCTTGTCAAAGATGGCAAGCCAGTCATCAAGAGCAGCTCCAAGATCTTCAATCTCATTTAAGAAACATGTTCAATCCTGGGATTCATTTGATGATTTTATTTTGTTCCCTTCCCCTCATTTGAAAAGTAAAATCTTAGAAAATAATTTTAATCTTAACATTACTCAGCTCTTTTAATGTTTCAAAACAGTAGGATTCACAATGACTCAAACACTTGGCTTATGTTGAAAATCCATATGATTAATATTTGTCTGAGATCTAACATAAGAGGGGAAAACTACAGTTTCTGCAAATTGCCAAACCTACTTTGCCTCCGAACTACTAATTTTATGTAATAGGTGGAAATGAAAGTGCCTTTTACCCTACATTACAGTCAGGCACTTCTATCTTTCCCCTCCTTTCCAGTTTAAGTCCTTTCAGACGGCAACAGGCTGCAAGAGCTATAGTAACTGAATCAGAATTTGTTTTACTGTATGTCAGTATTTCACGTACTTCTGGAAGTTGAAACACCTTAAAGGAAATTAAATAGCATAACTCTTTGCTATTCAATGTCCATCCATATTTGGTCTAATTCTGTTTTTTTAAAAACCTTCAGCTCAGTTCTCATTCAACTTCTTATTATGGAATTTCCCTACACTAACTACAGCAATTCACAATAATCAGAACATCGAGCATCATTGATGGCATCCAAGTCGACATCCACTCAAAACATTAAGTTCACCTCTGGGTCCTTTGTTTCAGGCAAAGATGGACTGTTTCATGGTTCACACCCTGCTGCACACATTAACACAATCCTAAACAGTACAGATTTTTTTTTTTTTTTAAATTAAAGCTGCAGCTTTGTATCGCACTGTCTCATGTTATCTAGAAAGCTCTATGAAGCTCTCTGCCCTAGTATCAGATATCAAACCACAACCTTAAGAGAACAGCATACGTTCATGTTTTGCGTGATGATCGGCTTTAGTTCTGTTTAGCATCTTTCACATAAATTCTATTACAAAACACTGGGTTGCAAAACACAGAGGTTTCATACAAGAACAAAACAATAACAACTAAATTTAATTACACACTTCAGAAGATTAAATAAGTGACAGGTCTGCATCCAATTAGAGGAGCGAAAAATTTTGGTGGAACTTTAAAAAAAAAATCGTCTTGATTAGCAATACTATGCATACTTTCTAAATGGCAAGTTCCAGGCACTTGGGAATTGCATTAATCTGAGCATTGATATTCTCAGACAGTTTTAAGTACAAAACACAATCACTGCATTATCATTCTCCCTAAGTATTTACATTCCATGAGCAAGCATTGCACATCGAGTTCAGAGATTTTCAATTTCTTACTAGTTTGATGAAACTTTTTAAAGTGCCTCCTGAAACAAAAAACAATAAATCAAATGACTGTCTTCAGTGACACACCAGTCTTAATTTACGACTCTGGCAGAGAAGCCAGTAACTGAGGAAGATCTACAATGCATTGCATATTGTGGGTTTTTTTTAGGATTTTTTAATTTCTTACTTCACCTTCAAAAATCTTATATTCATAAATTTTGTGGCATTTTTAAAAGTTGCATAATGGTCTAGGAGAGAACTATGCACAGTTCCGTATCGAAAAATATTTTTGCAAAGTTTTCTAATGAGTTATTGGAGTCTCAGTTTTTTTAGAAACTGTTTGGAAAATTAAAATACTTGGACAATTTAAACACTAGATATACTAGTACTCAACTAAGCAACATGAAGATACAGTTGAGTTTCATTACCCGACATAAATATAACAGATGACATTTGTAGCCAAAAATTTTCTACTTAAGATTTAAATGACCTGAGCAGTCTGTCAGGACCAACTTTTCAAGCACTCGGGGGAAAGGGCTAAACAAGAGCTAGAGCACCAGCTAGTTGCTGAACTACTTTAACACTACAGAATACAGAAAAAGGCATCCCTGCAACCTGAAACTCAAATTTTTCATGATTACAGATGAAAGATATTATTATAGCATTTGTTCTCAACATATGAAATCTGTATAGTTCTTCTATGTTATCTATTGCAAAACCTGCTAATTTTAAAGAAATAATACATAATTCAACGTTGCCTATATTTTGCCATATTAGGCAATCAGCAAGACATGTCCATGTATTTATGATCTCCTCCTTTTTCCTAGCCCCCTTTTTCCAAGATAAAAATCAGGCTGTTCTTTGGAAGGACAAATTAACTTCACCACACCTATCACGCCTAAGAATCACAAACAAACATTGCAAAAACCCACTGAAGATTCCCATCCCATTAAAAGACTTTCAGGATTGAAAGGGGTTTGTCATGTGGTTTGTTTCATTTGAATTTGTTGATACGGTTATTATTCCTGTTAACATTACTTCAGACTTTTCCCCACCTTCAACCAGTAATTACATCTACTGTATCTTACACTTAGTTGCCAGATTAGCGACCACCTTTTACGTAATTTCCAATCTTTCCAGTAGAAGTCAAAGAGGAGTTTTAGGTTTTCCTCTGCACACCCTTTGACTGTGCAGGCTCATGGCCCCCAGTATTCCCACTACTCCCCACAAGAACTACCAAAAATGTCAGGATCCTCTATTTATACTCAGGGAGGTATATGAAATTCTGGAAAGCACATCGACTGCTCTTGCAGCTAACTCTGTAGGTGAAGCAAGCAGCCCCGAGGAACCAGGAGCAGCTTGCGCTGACAACTGGCGAAGGAGGAAAAACACCCAGCTACCACAGGGGAACTGCTGCTCACCCAGCAATCCTCGGCTCAGATTCTCAGCAGAAAGCGGATGAAACATTTTTCAAAGCAGAGACCAAACCAGAACACACAACTCCACTGAATACATAAACCCCACCACACTCTGATAGTTTTCATCTCTCCCAGTGCTTTTACAGTAGGTTACCTGCCTCCGCTCGCTAGACCATTTTCCCATTCTTTTCCCTTCACGTTTCCTAATACTCTCTAGGTAGCAGAGAACAGCTACTGTTCTGTTGTTTCAGAAAATTACTATACATATTTAATTTAAACTCTAACCAATTCTTTCCTCTACTCATACTTAGCTTTGAGACCTACCGTGCTCCTATTTTAGGACTGAAAACTGGCCCAGAAAGTCTTGTATTTTCCAAGCTGCAAGAATCAGTCTATAAAAGACAACATGTCTACTCCCAAACTATATAATTAACAGGAGGGAACAGATCAGAGGCTTATTTTGCATTGGTTCAAATAATATTACAGCATAAACTAAACTTGCTGTCTACCAGATAAAAGCAATTTGGATGTGTTTCATGATTTCTAACAGAGACCAAAGGAAAAATGAAAGATGATAACCTCAGCAATTAGTGCAAATTAAAAAAAAGCAGCACATTTTGCAAAAATATCTGGATGCGGAAGCCAGCAATACCTACGAAGTATGACACAAAAAGCATCTAATGACTTTGCACTTTTCCTAGACGGGGAGTACCTTCAGATTTACCCGTCACAACACTCAGGCAATGCACGCAAGTCATAACCCCTTGCCACAAGACGAATTTATGGAATGTCGAAACAAGCTCTCGATCGGTATAGAAATAAAAAAAAAGAGACAAGAGTTTCCCTACATATTCCATAATCCTGGAAACTGCCTGTTGCTGCTAGCTGTACAGACTTTTAAATCCAAACTGCTGGGTAGCTGATGCTGCTGGGATGACAGAAGCATTTTGCACACCCCAGCGCACAGGTCAACGTGCCACCTGCATTGCTAATCCCATTATTTTCAGCGCCAAGTCTGTCCTTGAGGACCCTCGGCAACAAAGAGGTACTTCCCAGGCGAGAAGGGGCACCTTGGCTGCAAGACGGTCTCTCTGCGCCCTACACCGACGGCCGCTCTCACAACCCGCAGCAGCAGCGGGGCTGTGGGTCCCGCGGGCTCCCTTCGGCGGAGCCGTGCCGGAGCTGGCGGCCCCGGGGACTCGATGCTGCCCACTCCCCAGGCGGCTAAAGCCGCCCGCCCTGCTTCCCGCTCCCCAGCCTGGGGAACTGCTCGGGGGACGAGCCT